>SNVD02014502.1:600000-1145835 GCA_013180625.2 Boswellia sacra
AAATATTCCGTTCATTAAGTTGGTATCACCATTTATTCCGAGGAGCTTTTAAGCAAGAACTAAAAGGGAAATCTTTGAGGCTGGAAGATTACTCTTTTACAGAGTTTCATTTCCTTTTACAACTCAGAACTATTCTTTTCTCTAAATAAACAAATGAAGATGTGTAATAGTTTAAATTCTTGTCAAATACTACGAATGGCAGTATTAAGCATATATTTATAGTACTAATATGTGTGTATGTGCGCATGCTAGCACAATGTCGGAGGTAAAGCATTGAGTTGACACTAACTTGAAAACTCAAAAACATGTATGCCCATCATGAAAGCCTTAAAGCAAAGATATTCGTCACATGAATTTCAGTGTCTGAAACTGTGGCTTGTAAAACAAAGAGCAGAAACCATACTTTGTCATCCTCACTGGTTTACGCAAATAGAAAGGAACAGCACCCAGGTATGACTTAACTTTGAAATTGCTAAACAAATCATTGCATGTTAGCTTGACCATAAAAAAAATTCCCATGCCTCAACGCATAGCCTAAGAGCAATTAACCAACATTAGTTATATAAAAGGAAAGAGAAGGGACTTACTGATTTCTATGGGCTACTCACTCCCAAAATCCTTGTAACTTAAGCCTTCTGATTTAGTGTCCAACCTCTTATTATCTCCTGTACCAAGACCCAATCATGCACCTTCTTTGCATGTGACAAACAGTTATGTGTCACAGAAAATGATTATTAATAATAATAATAAGTGAGGACGTTGGAGAGGATGGGAAGAGAGAATCGGAGAGTGTCGAACTCACCTTGATGTTCTTTATCACGAGAATCCAAAAGATTTTCAGTATCTGTAGCTAGGAACAATGATCTAGGATAGGCCTCCAGTATATCTAGAAACATTAGAAATGAGACTCAGTTCCATTATAACATCCATAAATTTGTCAACAAGCGCAGAAAAATATGCATTTCCTCATGAGCAACAGACCCAGAGGATTGAGTTGACTCCATACTAAAATTAGATAAAATCCCAGATATACAGACAACAAACCTGTACTGTGAGGAAAGTCGGCTGTCAAATCTGAGAGACTGAAATTTCGAGAAATCTGACCCAAAAATCCAAATGAAGAAGCATCTGCATCTAGAAGTGGTTCATTCAGGGTTTGAGAGGTGGACTCTACACTGCTGAAAGATGCAACAGATGCATCTGCTATTGATGGGCGTCCTTCTAGGACATTGCCATCAGAACCAAACATGAAAGAAGAACTTCCTGCATATCCCACTTCTGATTTGATCATGGCCCCATTCGTCCCTTGCATCAGACCCATGCTCTGAGTTGAAAGCAAATTAGGTGGGTCATCAATCCTGTTCACTTGGGCAGACATTTCAACAGCAGAGTGCAACCTTGATTGCCCTCCCTTAGAGAATGTATTGGGTAAACCAGAACCAACGGATTGATGCATAATTTCTGGTTTTAAAGCTGGTCCAGTGTGCTCAGTAGGATAGCAGGCTGAAGTTTGGTGCACTGTCAAATACGGTGCCATTAGTTGCTATCACAAGTAACAAAGAAGCCATAATATATTTCAAGTAGAAATGCACGTTATCTGGAAAAAATAGAGCACACTATTTTACACATTCTCTCAACGATATATTCACAAGAGACTATCCATATCCCAAAGGAGTGAAAAACCCCATGGAAAATAGAAGCTTTGGATATGAATATTTAACAATACATATAAAATTAATTTTAATTACAAGGAATAAAAAAAAATTGTAAGGTCATTTGATTCAGAATTTAAAGACAATTCTTTGTTATAAAATGAAGGATAAAATTAAATTTAAGAAATCGCATTTAGTTAATAATCTTCAGAAACAGTTCGTGAAGGTGCAAACCACAGTTTGTAAATCTAATAAACAATTTTTGTATATAATATCATATGTGCTTTCAACATTATTTTAAAACCCCAAATCAAATGAGCCCTAAACAAAATGTTTTTGGCAAAGATGTTATAACAAATAGTTTTTGCTAAGTCGTCACTTAACCCAAAAGTTTAAACTTATAAGGGTCCAACTATAGTATTTTAATCTCTACCCAACCCATATTTATTGGTCTCACATGTACAGGCATTTAGACCGGATCTCATATGAACCAAACACAACTACATCATGTGGAGATTCAAACAAAAGAACCTTGGTCATCTTAGCTTTAATACAATGTTAAGAAAGGACTAAATACAAAAGCTAAAGTTTATAGGTACTAACTATAGAAATTTAAGCTCTAACATTTCTAATTACAATTTTGACAACTAATTTATAGCATAAAAACCATAAAATATTGTTTACTCCATTGAAAAAAGATTCAATCCAAATCATATGCTACTCTCTAAAAACTGTTCTTGGATCATCGAACCAAACATCCCCTTGTATATCACCCAATACGAGAAATTAATCTAGAATGCCATGGGAGACTAAATACTACACCTTGGACCAAAATGATAAGCCCACATATAAAAAGATGGCATTCCAGTAATGCAAATCCACTTATCAATTAGGCAAAGCAAGTATGTTCAACTGAGCAAAAAAAGCGGTCTTACAAGGTGGGACATGAGACCCATTAGAATAAGGGACAGAAGCAACTCCAGCTTGATGAATTTGACTCATTAAATGCACCTGTTGCCCAAGCAGCTTATTGAATTCAATGATTTGGTGCTTTACCATCAATCTCACATAATAAGCTCTGAAAAATTCCCGATTCTCTTCTTCTAGCTTTTGCCAAACTGAAAAGCATGAAAATTCCAAACTCATTGAGGACAATTAAAGAATAAAAACAAAGTTTCCCCATAACTTTGACAGGGCAGAACGAATAAAGATGCATTCTCAATATAACAAGTTATCTACTGCATCCAGGGTGGAAAAATTTAGAACCCTGAGACTATTGGTTTGATCTACCAAATCATGAATTAATGAACCAGTAAGACTTATGCCTATCTTTACAGACTCAAAAAGAAGTTACAAAGTCCAGCATCTTGGTGGATATAGTGACAAGCCAAATCTCAAAACTAGAAATAGGTAACAGGTGAAACCAAACTATTAAGCAATAGGGTTAAATTAGCCATTTCAAGCAATTGCCAAAAGTTAGAAAAAAGCTATTCTCCTTTTTTGTTTTAAATTAAGAAACAAAAAGGTTCCCATAAATAAAGCAAAAACGAGATACAAGAGTGGACTAGATAACCAAAAATATGTGAAAAGCCTCGAGGGGACAAAGAGGGGTAGAGATCAATGCAGATTAGTGCATATAATTCCATATAACTTAACCTTAAAAGCTATAACCAAGCACCCCTATAAAAGTAATCATATAACATCACAGTCTACCATAACCATAATGAATTAAAGTAGCAAATGAATCCAACAAGATAGTTCAAGCAGTTGGTAGATAACATTTCAATAATATTGCTTTTTGTGCCAATGCTCTAAAAGCTTGAATAATTTTATGCAAAAACTTCTGCATTCACCTTCAGCACCACAGTAGCCTATTCCATCTCTAAATGCAATCCAAGTTGATTTCCCAATATACGTTACTGCTCCTCTCAAGACCTATAAAGCTCTGTGATTACGTAACTTCATTAGCAGCCATTTTCCTTTACCAAATGAAAGTTTAGCATTGAACCATTGCCATTTTCAAAAACTTTTAGCTATCAAAAGAAGATGGTCAACCCAATTATAAACTTTTGAAGAAGAATTCTTTTCATGAGGATAATATAAATATCATCATACTACACCACCATCATTGTTCTTCATTAGGCCCTTCCAGATTGTGCACACTCTGTTTTCACTGAAATCTTTAATATTAAAAATCTCGAGGGATAATTCTTTGTAGATTTTGGGAAATAGAGATTCAGATAGATGTCTAATATCAACCAAAAGAAAAAAAGGAAAAAAGAAAAAGGGATTTATGTTTCTTCTAAAAACAACACCTAAACTTCTGTACTTAAAAACTGTTGTAGATGTGGAGTCCCCATTTGGATAATCCTCATTGGGAGTCCCACATTGATTGGTTAAGGGAAGGTCATGGTGCTTATATATGAGAGGAGTTCCTCCACCTAATAGACTAGTCTTTTGGGCTGGATACTTGCTCCATATATAATGACACATTTGCTGAAAAATTGTTGTTGTGCGTAGCAGAAGCGATCCGTAACAAGTGGTATCAGAGCCAACCTAAGACAGTAATATGTGGACTCGTTTGGTTCAGACAAAGAGCAGAAGTCTTGTCTTTGTGGAGGATTATCATTGGTAGTTCAGACAAGGATGGCGCCGCCATCTGCCGGGGCCTTGTCTGAGGAGGGAGATTGTTGTAGATGTGGAGCCTCCATTTGAATAATCCTCATTAGGAGTCCCACATTGATTGATTAAAGGAAAGTCATAGTGCTTATATATGGGAGGAGTTCCTCCACCTAATAGACTATTCTTTTGGGTTGGATACTTGCTCCATATATGGTAGTCCATTTGTTGAAAAATTGTTGTTGTACGCAGCAGAAGCGATCCGTAATAAAAACCTCCAAAAGAACCCAATTTTGACTTTGCGCAAGTAACAGAAAACCCTTCATTACAGCAGAAGGTTTTGCAGAAAAGTATGCATCTACTTCTTATTAACTTGGCTCTCAATACATAAAAGATGAAGACAATCATAGAATACAATGGAAACTATCAAAATTCAAGTAGGCAGCAAGAGATTATGAAAATTTAAATGAAGAGAAAAGAACTGAAGGAAAGCAATGGGGTTAGCTACCAAGTTCTGTAAAACCAGGCTCAATCTTTGCCTGAGCGAGCAGAGTGTCCACAACTTCCCTCTGGTTCATGTACAATTGAAGACATCTTTCTATTAGATTTTGCACCTGAAATCAAAAAGAAATGAGACCACACAATCTCAATTTCAATTTCAATTTACAAATACAAGAGCTTTCTTGCTCATTTATGATAACAGGACATTTCTTGATCAAAAACAACAAACTCAAGACAAAATTAAATTCACAAAAAGATTTGATTTGGTGAGGTTACCGATTGAATATCTTCGCGTGAGACCCTTCTCACCGCTCCACTCGACATCTTCAGACCAGAACAACAACCACCACTACACACTACACAAGAGATGATTCACCATAACACAAACAAACCCTAATCAACCTACTCCTCCTCAATTCAATTCATAACAAACACAACACAACGCAGCGAGAGGGGCTTTGTTTGCTTTTCCTTTCCTTTGAATTTGATACACAGACACCTCACTTCTCACCAAAATCAAATTTTAATTTTATTATTAATTTCACTTTTTTTTTTTTTTGAGTTTTTACATAATATAACATCTCAAATTTGATCTCAATAACTTTTGGATCGATCTTGGTACCAAAAAACTTACTTCTGGGACTCGACTTGTGAGCACAGATGGCAATAAGCCAGGCCAATCTTAGGTCAGGCCGGTCTCACCTAGCCCAGCCCATATTCTGGCCTGGCCTGGTCTGTCCTACCTACAGTGCAGGCTCAGTCCAAGTCTAACCAAGCCCAAGAAGTGGGCCTGTTGGCCGGCCTGTTGAGTCTGGCCTGGCCTGGCCTACATGGCCTGTGGACCAACTTATTTTTAATTAAAAATTGAAAAAATAATAAACAATAAAAATAAAAAAGGTTAGGAATAAAATAAACCATTTTTAGTCCAATTTATTTTATGATATGTGTAAAATTTTAGAGCCTTTTTATGCAAGGATTTAGTTGGTTTTTGGGATTTTTCGTTTCATTGTTTTGTTTTGTTTTAATATATTATAGACTAGGCTGTTTGGTGATATTTTAACATATTTGCATCTAGTCTGGTTCAATTTGACTTGATTTGAGTTGTTCTGATTTACATTAAATTAGTTTTCTCTATTTAAGTAATTAAATTTGTAGTTTTCTATGTGTAGTTGCTCAGAACACGAGCTATGCGGCCTTGGAAAGCTGGAGCTGCGGCGTTGAAACGCGAAAAGTGCAAGGCAAATCAGTAGTTGAGCGTTGAAGCCAGGAAAAGCTGTAGCCGCGGCGCTGGAATGTTGATCCATAGCATAGAAATGAGCACCACGGCCGTGAAAAGTTGCAGTCGTGGTTCCAGGTTGCGATTTTTTTTTTTTTTTTTGAAGCTGACTGTTCTTCATTGCCTGAATTTTACTTCATCTTTATTTAGCGTTAGTTTACTAATTTCTCTTATTATTTTAGTTTCTATAACACGATCTTTCTCGTTTGACTTATTCAAATAAAATCAGAGGTTGTACGATTCGATCATTAGACACTTAGACTTTGATTAATTAATCTCCGTTTTATCAATACTCACTCATCTCTATATTATTTGTTTGACGATAGCTTACACTTATCTCTATTAGTATAAATCCACAACAATATTGAAAGTCAAAATTATATTTTTTATAGGATAATTATGTAAATATCCTCGAGTCTTGAATTTTGAGCGGAAAACAACTATACGGTTTTTTATCAATCATATCTTTAAAAATGATGATTTGAAAGATGACAATAATGATTTGAAAACTTCAGAAATGTGATTGATAAAAACTATTTAGTATTTTTTTGCTTGAAATTAAGACAAAACTCTTATGGTAATTGTCTCCTTTTTTATAATAATTAAAATTATTTAAAATTACTGTGATTATTTTAAAAGTTAAAATTATATTTTAAAAAATAGTGTATAGGGGCCGACCCACACTACACCTGACCTAGGCCAGGCCAGCCTGTTGGCCTAGCCTGCCGTTGGGCCAATAAAAGTCAATCCTTTTAAAATTTTGACCCAGCATGGCCTGGCCTAGTCAGTGGACTGTTTGGCCCACCAAACAAAGGTTGGGTTTCGCCTGGCCCCGGCTTTTTGCTATCTTCTTCTGAGACGGCTTAACCAATTGTTTTCTGTCCTCTTCCAGGTGATTAATTTTTTATTTTTACTCTACTTTTTTAAATCACTCATAATACTATCTCATTATTTTATTAGATAATGATAAAGAATTCGCAAGAGTTATTTGCATATATAACCAAATTTGAAGTATGTGTTGTGAAATTTAACCGAGTCAACAAGAGGGTGAACTTCAGCGAGTTCCATTTTGAATTTGATTATGCCATAAAAGAAAAAATAAATCGACTGAACAAACCCTAAATTTAGTTATTTCTTATAATTTTATACTTTCTCAACTTACTTATAATTATATACATCATTTCATTGAATTGGTTGACAAATTAAAAAAAAAATGATTTGGTGAGTATAAAAAGTTTTTATCTTACCTAAACATTTTCAAAATATTACAAAATGTAAATAAATAACTCAATATAATTTAAAAATTTTTAACAATTAAGGATAAAATAAGTAGAATTATAAAGTTAAATATTTACATACTTGTATAGAAATATTATAAAAAAAAATTTGTATTTTGAATATATCAAATAGAAACACAAGTAAAACAACTTTTAAAGATACATTTGTAAAAATATTTGTTTTAGATAGTTTAATTTAGATGTTAACATTAAAAACAACAAACATATCATTTAAATTTATATATTTAGATTTATTCATATTTCAATTTAATTTTGATATATTCGAATTTCAGACCGAAAAAACAAACCCCCCTTTAGTAAGATAATTTGCCATTAGAAACAACAATAATATGGTTTTGATTTCATTCCTAAGTGATCTCCTCGTTGGAATAAATAATCGCTCATGGATAACACTCGCTGAAAGCCGTTTTACAATAATATCAAAAAGACAATTGCACCCTTATGAATACAATGATATTACAATATTATTAATTCTCCGCTGAAATGCTTCTCAGGTGGAAGGAAACAAAAGTCCGTTTTAAATGTTGCAGAGGAAGCATTGCCTTGCCTCGAAGTCTTTACTCTTACATCAACTAGAAGATGCCATGTTGCAAAATCACATCGGAAAATCTAAGAAAGGCCAAAACTCTTAGAAGGACAGACTAGAAGTGGAAGCAGACTGAAAAAGTCAATGATGGTTTCTCGTGTGACTAGAGTCTAGACGAGAAATCACTTATAATCCTATAATATTCTATATTGAATTAGTTTCG
The DNA here is from genome assembly GCA_013180625.2 of Boswellia sacra. Taxonomy (NCBI): domain Eukaryota; kingdom Viridiplantae; phylum Streptophyta; class Magnoliopsida; order Sapindales; family Burseraceae; genus Boswellia; species Boswellia sacra. The sequence goes on from SNVD02014502.1 coordinate 608,096, forward strand.
AAACGAAAGTGGGAGAAAACGTATTTCAGACTCTGTTTGCTCTAAACTTTACATGAAGGACTCTATGAAGGTTCTCTGAAGGTTTTCTGTAAGGCCATGCAAATGGTTTTTAATAATAAGGCTAGAAAAAGGGTGATCGTGTTTTAGGAATAAAGGTTTGGTGTTCTAAAAGGGAGAAACAAGGAAAACGATATTCTCAACTAAAATTGGACTCTTTAGGAAGGCTTTTTCGACTGAGTTGTGTTACGATGCTTGCGTTCCTGTCTTTTAATAGTTTTTTTTTTTTTTGGGATAAAAAGCATTTAGAAGATAAAATTATTATTTCTGAAGATATATGTAATAACTAGGACAATTAAAAGAAATTGGAATAATTATTTATCAAAAAGATCATATAAAAACCGTGATTTATAAGAATTATCAAAAGTAATCTTTAAAATAAGATCAAAATCTTATTTTAACTCTCTTTACTATCTTACATTTATCTAACCTCAATTATTATTAACGACTAAAATATCCCTCGAATGAGTTTGGATCAAACGTGTTAATTTACATGGGCCTCACTTCTTTAACCTGTGCCAACCAAACCATAATTCTTTCCATAAGCTTCATGGATAGCTGGAGTCCACATAGTCTAATGGAGTATTTAGGCTTGAACCATCAATATTTCGTTAGATTTTATATATTTGCATGTTTGTGTATTCTTGTGTTCGCATGAGTATGGTATTTTTTGGGCAAAAATATGGCATTTGGGCTTGGGTTCCTAAATCCCATTACATAATAGCCCAGTACGTGAAGTCATGGCTAGCTTTTATTTTATTTAATTAATATTTGGGCAATTGGATATTACGTCAGATAGGCCTTTAATGTGAAAATCAAATTATAAGGTATATTAAAAATGTTATTTTAGAATTATATGAACTTATATTACAAATTATATCTTTCAAACATATTTTAATTAAAATGCAACTTTAAAAAAAATTGTAAGAGCTTAAAAAAAAGAAGTTTTTTTTTTAATTCTTTTTGCAAAAATATCCCTATTTCTATTCCCTACTGAGGGGCTCTACTGGATCAGCAAGGTCAATAAGGAGACCCGGCCCCATTATTGACTAGTTTGATTAATCTTGAGACGACTTAAGTTGATCTTTACCTAGCACATTTTCATAACAAAATCCGGTTTAGAAAAGAGTGGATTGAACCCACTGGTTGACTTTACACTCAGCAATAATTAGTAACCATCGCCATTATTCTTTTATATAACGGTGCTAACTTAAAGAATCTTAGGTTCACAAGTTTTTAAAAATTAACTCGTTTATTTTTGCTGTTTAACAAAATATAATATTAATATTCCTAAAATAATAAATATTAATTTATGCAACTTTTAAGATTAAATTCAACCTAATCTTAAGGTGTGCGCCTAAATTTCTCAAATTTATATTCTTTGAACAAGTGAATGATGTTGGAAAGAGGAAAGCTACGCCCACAAAGCTCTTTGAACTGTGTTATTGTGGATTAAGCAGACTAGCAACGCCCACAACTCCCGGCTAGTGTCATCGATGGGAGAGGATTTTGTGTACAACAGGCTGCAATGCAGCCCTGCAATCCCATGACGCATGCAGCATATGCTTGCTGACATGGCATCATAGGATTTGTTGGGTTGAATTGCAGCCTCTTGAACCCAAGACTGCGACCCTCTGTAGACCAAATCTATCAAGTTTTCAACTTCCCATTGTATCAGAAAATCAATCAGCAGAGCAGAACTACCAAAACGTGACCATCTTATCTCCATGGTCTCATCTTTATAAAACTGGAAATCTTATAGGTCCAATTTGATTATTTGAGCCCTTTTATGTTAACATCTTTACTACAACTATCACTTCACAGGTCATTCCGTGTTGCGGATAACCGGAAACAATTTTGGTAAAATTATGGTACTGTACCATTCAACATCTGTATATTTTATATAAAAAAAAAAACATACATATAAAAATCATATACGATTGAATAAATATAATTACTATTTACACAACAACTATACTGTAACAAGACTCAACAATTATCCCTGCTTATGTTGGCTTTTTATGCTTAATTTCAATTCTACACTTCTAATAATCCTGACTCATATTTCAAGTAATTTTTTTTTTTCATTAGTCTAGTAAGAAAAACAAAATTGGGATGACCAATCTGCATGAAACTGTATACATTAAACAAGGCTATCTCTACAATTCTATTGGGCCTGCATTAACCAGATCAGCATCAAAATCTAAGAAAAAAAGATGATCTGGACGACACTATCCAAATCAAAATTACAAAGAAAAAAGAAAATATTTATATATGTATTCCAACATTTGTTAGACTACAGTGGCAATGCCATTGTATCTGGGTCTTGTTCTGTCGGGTGAGAGCCCCTCTTCCATTGCCTTCCTCTTGTTAGGGTTGGACTGTTGTTGTTGTTGCTGCTGCTGCTGTTGTTGTGATGGTTGTTGTAGTTGTGGTGATTGTGGGGCTGGTGATTGGAAATCAGATTTTTGTGAATCATCTTGTTCTGGTTGTTGTAGCTCTTTGATCTTTGTTTTCATCATGTGAGGTTTAAGCTTACTCAAATCTGATAGCTTCACTGGCTTCAAAAAAAAATCCTCTGCTCCCTCTTCTAAACATCTGCTTTTATATTACCCATCAATCAGTTTCGCCTCAAAAATTTTTAAAAAAAAAATTAAAGGGTAATTGTGAATGGATTAGTACCTGGTGATTCTTGCAGGGACATTCTCAGATGACATGATCACCACAGGAATATTTCTTAAAGATGAGGATTCCTGCAAAATCAGACAAAAATCCAGTAAATTTCCCAAATCCAATCATTGATTTTCCATACAGTATAAGATATGTGAAATCAAGTAAATGTTGAAAATATGTTGAACATGATTGCTTTGGGAGAAAAAGTTGGTGCGAAAATATTCCTAGAGATCGCATGACTTAATTGGCAATTTGACATTATCAGGGCCAAATGGGACCATTTTTTTTTATTTTTGGGTAAGCAAAAACAGAAATATGTAAAGCAATTTTAAGCAACATCTTTTTTTTTAATACTTTGAGCATAAGCATCATACCTTGATTTTCTTTAGCAAATCATAGCCTGTCATGCCAGGCATACAATAGTCTGTAATAACGAGATTAACTTCAACTTCCTGCTAACAAAATTCCATTTAAAAAAAAAAAAAGGTTAGTATAAAGATTTGAATCAAGAACCAGATTTAATGTGGTGTGAAAATGCAGTTAATAGAATTCAAAGGAACCTTACCTGATGGTGATTGTTGGGAGTAACAGTAACAGAAGGATTGTCACTTGGGTTGGTTGTAACATCTTCTTCACGGAAACCCAGAAATTCAAGAGCTTTACTACCAGAATCAACTGTGGTAACTGCAAGGAAACAGAAGCAAGCATAAAAATCAGAGACCACTAAAGCACAGCAAAGCAAAAACATTTCTTAATTTCTTCTGGGATTGTATACCTTGATATGAAGAGGTCTTGAGGAGCTTCTCAATAAGCTTCCTGTCTACAAGGCTGTCATCAACTGCTAAAACGTGAAACTGAGAATCTGCTGACATTCCCATTGGACTGGGCTGAACTAATTCAGAGAAAAGTAAGAATTTTTTTTTTTTTTTGGTTGTCGTTGAGGGAGAGGGAGAGGGAGAGGGAGAGGGAGGGGTTATAGGGAAGTTTGCGTTGAAATGAAATGAATGAGACCCATACAACAGGAGCACACCAGATTTCAATCCCAAATCTTGGAAATTTTTGCAAGTTGATTGATTTTGAATTAGAGAGCAAGTAATGGAAATATAAAAATGGGGTGGAAATAAAATAAGAGGAAGAAATCTAAATGGGGATTTTAAGGAGAGAGGATGGGGATTGGGGGGGGAGTTTAATTAATATATATTCTTTTTTTTTATTTTAGAAATTGTGGGAAGGGAAGGGGAGAGTGAAATATAATTTTTATTGAGAGAAAGTTTAAGACGAAGGAAAGAAAAGGAAGGTGGTGGTGAAAATGGGACCCCAGCAAATCCTCCCAAAAGATACAGGTGATGTAAGCAAAGGTGCCTTTTTCCTTAATGTGAAATCATGTGGCGCTTACCATATCTTGAGCAGGTGAGGAGTGGTGGCATTGTCACAGACTCCCCAATTTCCTTTGATTCCTTTTTAAGATTTGCTTCCCATGCCCATCCATCTCTCTCCTATCCATCCATACATACATAACACCATCATCCATCCTCCTCTTCCTTTCTTTAATTTTTCAATCGCTAAGTCGTCTTCCTGTATAAATATATGCAATATGATATTATTGCAGCAGTGCATTATGATACAAGCAGTTTCCAAATTTTTCACAAATTTATTTTTTTATTTTTCGGAAAAATTAATTAATAAAAAGGGAGATTTATAAACCTTTTCAAACCATATATCATCATATTAGAAGTTTGTGAGAGTTAACATGCGATAAAATCATGTGTATTATATTGGGATTCGGCCAATGCTAGAATCCTTACAAAATGAGCAGGGAAAACCATTTCCATCCTTTTCAATAATGCATGCCAACGGTCCCCTTACACATATTTCAGTTTTTATTCTTATCTAATAATTTCATTCACTTTTTTAATATTTTAAAATTTTGTCCGATGACATATTAAAAAAGGGGTTTTTCAAAGAATAAAGATAACCAAAAAGCATGTGGTAGTGGTAATAGTACTTTGAAGAAGGAAAGCAAAGTTGTATTTTTCTTATTAGTTGGAAAAAATATATATATATGCATATATATTAATACTTCTCAAATATTATATCCATCATTTTCATAATTATCTTTTTAAAATTCATGAAATAAACATAGATTTAAGAATTTCTTTTTAAAAATTATGACAAAGAAATATACAAAATATTTTTATCCAATATATCTTGATAGAAAATTTTGAAGACATTCAAAATTTGTCGATGGACTTTTACGATTCGCAAAATTGGTCCATTTTGTCGTTAATGCCTTTGCTATATTAATTTGTTCTAAATTGTGATCAAAAGAGTCAACTAATCTATTGAGATTGCAATTTGATTAGCATAATGAGATTGACCTCTAGAAGTGTAATGCCAAAAGCAATTTATGCATATGTCTTCTATGTCAAATGTAGTTATGACGGTGAAATTTGTTGTTGCACTTTTCAATAGTAAGGATAGGTATTATCATATAACTCAAAGTATAATAAAACACATCACACGCAATATATATATATATATATATATATATATATATATATATATATATATGAGAATATACACTTAAATTAAATCTATATCTCTAAGACTAAACTTTGTAAAAAATTGACAAACTTAATATAATATAAAAATCATTATAGTCAAACTGTGCAGGTTTGAATGCTCTATTTGTTATTAAAAATTAATTAAACAACGTTGTTATTTAGTACATTTGACTATATATATAATTATTTTTTTATTAATTAACATTCATTTTTATTTACTGACTTCATATTTTTTATCTGTTTCTTCTGTTTATTTTGAAGTACCTTTCCATTTTAAAAAATAATGAATTATCCTAAAATTCATTTACACAGTGTGACAAATGATGCATTATTTTCATATTACTTGTTATATTATTTGATACATTACCTTATATAAGAATTTGGAATTAATTACTTTTAAAATGAACAGTATTATTCTTCATTTTACGGTATTATTCTTCGTTTTGTGATATACCAAATTATTATTATTATGTTGTTATTACTAGTTTTACTCTTTCATGGCAGAAAGATGGAAAGCAAAAATTGCGTGGGCCAAACCTGGCCTAAATCTTTAAAATTTCTTTGCCGTTGATTGGACGTAACCCAAAAAAGCTGTCATGCTTTCAAAGTCCTCGTTAATATCTTTTCTCAGTCACACCTTTTGCTTAACTCTACTCTTTTAACAAAGAATTTAACAGGAAAAAAAATAAAAAGTTAGCCAATGTGTAGTTGGGGTGTCGGAGGGTAATATCATCTTATTAGGAAATAATTATGAAAATACCAAATTTAATAGGAAAATTTGAAAATATAATCTATTAAATTAAATTAAATTAAATTTTGATATATATATATATATATATATATATATTCAATATAAAGATAAAATATTAGTTGATGATATCTCTAATTAACGAGTTAACGTGGATGCTAAAGATCTAAGTACAATACACATTAACATCAGTCACACGCATCATTGACTATATAATTAATATAAAGAGTAATACTATTCTTACAATATATATTTATAAATTTATTTATACAAACTAATAAGTTATGATTTGAATAGATAAGTGAATTTTTAATTTTAATTTAATTAATTAATATAGATAATGTGACATTAATTTGATAATGTCAAGCTTATATTGGACGAGTTTGTATATATATTTGTAAGAGTAGTACCACTCCAATATAATAAATCTATTAATCCGGAAGGTCAAAATCTCATTTAAATGATTAAATCCACGGACAAAATAATTTATTATAAAAATAGTTATTAGAAAACTTTATTAAATTGTATTCTTCTACTTAAAGTATATTTAATTGATTTCTATTATTATTCAATTTAATTACATATATATTTCTATTATTATTCAATTTAATTAAACATATATATGTGTGCGTGCGTGTGTTTATATCATTGACTAATGATTTGCTTTTTCTCTTATCGAATTGGTTTTAAAATTTGACCCAAGTTCTTCTTTCACAATAAAAAATGTGTCTACCAGAAGTCAAAACAATGAAATTGTGCATATATAATTTTGTCATTTAAAAAATATTTGCAGAAATTTTTCTTCTTCAAATTAATAAGTTCTTTTACCAAAACATAGTGACCCAAAATTCACATTTTAACGATTAGTAAAGGAGAAGTGTAAATGTCTAATTATACTTTACAAAACACCATAAATAAAAATGATATTAGGTCTAGGATTGAAAAAAAAATAAAATAATTACAACGTGATTAAGATATATACTCATAAATCTTAAGTAATCACTTAAACAAAAAAAAAAAAAAAAACCACTCAACTCAAAAAGTTTAACGTTGATACTTGAATATAACAGACTCCCTCATATTAAATGTGCATTAATTTAAATAGAGAAAACTAAAGATTAGTTTGATTGAGTGACTTAAACTGTTAAAAATGATATAAAAATAAGAGAATTTGAAATTGATACATTTAGTTATAATAGGATGTTAAATGTAAGTTTAAGTTATTGTGTAACGACTCGATATTATTATTTAAGTTAAAAAATGAAAATTAATTTTTTTTATTAATTATAGATTTCAACTTAATTTTGAAAATCTTTCTACTCGTATGTTAAAAATATAACTTTAATAATAAACTAAAATTGAAATATATATATTTTTTTAAGAAAACAGTGACGGGAGAAATTGTCGTCTTGCCACAAGTTGATTAGTATTTTAATTATTATTTGCCGCCACGTCCAGTCCAAGTACCACAAGGCTTTATCTTCCTGGAAGAAGATTCGCCGACACACTTTAATTCATTGTACAACCTGTCACACACAATCCATGCCTAAAAGCTTTGTAATTGTTTGTGGGCTCTCATCACTCGTGTTTGCAATTGCATCATCGTTGCTCTCCTTCACCGGACAATCGTCAACTCAATGCTCGTCAAGTGGGCTCCCACCCATATGAAACATTGTCTCATGGGTTTTGATCTTCTGTACTCACCTCCACCATTGATCCTCTATCTTAGATCGGACGCCTTCAAATTTTTATTCTTTTTTGAAGGCAAATATCGTAGATGATATAAAATTAAAAAAAAAAATTTGACCGCTCTTATAATTCGAGAGGAAAGCATATCCACTCTGCACACATATTAAGCAAGCACTTTACCCAAAATTTAATAAATACAAAGTTAACTTAATATTTGACCTCTAATACATTTATTTCACTAACATCAATGGCTCTTTTGATTTTGAAAAGAGCACATTCATTTTCAACCTATAAAAGGGTTAACTAATGGTTATGATTCATTAAAAAAATAATAATAAAAGTAATTGAGTTTAGAAGGGAGATTCAAACACAACTTAATTAACACAAATTTGATACCATGTAACTTTTTTAATTAAAATTTAGGAGATTTAATTACACAACCATTGGTGCTCTTCTGCCACATCTAAATAAACATTTTCGCTAAAAAAATTAAACTGATAAGTTTAGGTTCAATTGTAAAAATCCAAGAATATTATGTTTACTTGCGCATGAAACAACACTCCTTAATTATTTTAGCTCTAATATCACGTTAACTTATAGTAAATTTATATATGAATTTAACCGTCTATTTTCTACTAAATTTTAGTATTCTAAATTATCCATTTTGCAAGGAGAAAATGAAAGAAAATTTGAGAAGGGATGATGAGTGGAGGGTTGAGAGGATTGTCGTAATCAGAGGAACCTTGCATGTTCCCCTATTACATCTCATCATCACTTTGACCCTACATTTGTTTTTCTATTATAGCATCTCCTTCTACTATTTCATCGGGATCTTGTCCCCTTCCTCCCCTCCCTAGTTTTTATTTACTTTCTTTCATTTTTATTTATTAAAAATATAACCAACCCAAAATTCCCCTTGGTTCTGGATTTATTTCTATTATTTTTTTCACATATATTCATTTTTCTTATTTATTAAGTTTATTAAGACAATACATATGCGCATATATATATATATATATATATATATCTACAAATGTATCAAAGAACAAAAAAATAGTGTCATTCTCGTATTGTTATGAAATTGGCTTGATCGCGCATTTTAAACTCAATTAATTATTCAAATTTTTTAAAATAAAAGAAAATTAAGAATCTCTCAAAACCCCTAATATTTTAAGGAAGAGGGAAACTTAGATATATATATATATATATAACTAACACTTTAGGTCTTATATTTCCAGTTATTTTAGGAATATAAATATTAGGTTTTGTTAAGATATAAACAATAAATCTTAGAGATGTTAGTGTTAATATATATATATATATATATATATATTTTTTTAAGAATTATATTAAACTAATTGGCCATATATCTTCAAAAAAAATTCCTATTTCGATTAAATAGGATGTATATCTATGTATACGTAGACACTTTGTTGCTTGTGTATTTAATAACAATCAATTTCGTGGCATCACTCATAAGTTAATTTAAGATATCAATTCACACACACACAGACATACATAAATCATACAAGTGTTTAGAATGTGATTCCATCTTTAAATAGAAGTGGTCTCCAGAGTTGGGTAATGAAAGGTGAATGAGAAAGTTAGGCATAGCTTGTCAAATGATGGATGGATAAAGCTAAATAAGAGGCAGCAAAGCATGGTCCCCCTCCTCTTCCCTCCTCTCTCCTTGTCTTGGGGCTTTCTGCTTTCATATGATTATGGTCCCTCTATTCTCTTCCTTCCAACCCAGCAATTCCACAAACAAGCATCAAGCATGCTTAAAGTTGATATGGTTATCACACTTTATTGCACAAGGGACCTCATGCTCATCCACCCTTCCTTTTGGATACATATATATATATAAAGCTGCATGTTTAACTAGTAACTTATCATTTACTACACCCTCTTGTATTTATTGGTAATTCTTACCTATTTAGTGATATTATGCGGCATCAAATCTTGTCTGAATTGCTTGTACACGTAGTATTACTTTTATAAATACGAGTAAGAGTATCTGCACCTAAAATTATACTCTAAATACCCATCAGCAATTACAAAATAAATAGAATTTTGTAAACTATATGAGACATTGATAAACTTTTTTTTTAAGTCACAAATCAATTTTTCAAAAAAAAATATTATTTTAATTAGATTTAGCATTAATCTATTGAATTTCATTGGTTAAATGATGTCATTGTAGAATGATAAAATTAAATGCTAAATATCTAAGTTTTACAATTTTAATAGGAGGTGCATTTAGAGGAGAAGGAAATTTTGGTGCAAAACACATCACCCTATCACATATCTATTAAGCGAATGCCTTAGTTTTCATCTTAAATTCTTTTTCTAATTATTAAATTCTCTTGAATTCATACCTTCTAGTTATGTAAAAAAGTTTTGACCTTATAACACTAGTGTTTCAAAATTAAAAACATAAGATTTTGAGTAATGAATTCAGCAGATTGACAACTTTTATTTATTTATTTTTTTAATAAAGCTAGTTGAGAATTACGATAAACAAATCCAATATGTTTAGTATTTGACTTATAATTATATAACATTTATTTATAAGTCAATGTCAATGGCATAACAAAAAGATTATTTATTTAATATGTGAAAAGATACGATGGACCAAAACTTCATTAATCAAAGTGATAGATATATGAATGGGAAGTGACAATGCAAGGAGTGATTTATAAATAAATAAATAAATAAAATTATCAAATTCTTATCAAACAAAGACACCTATCTATGAGAAAATATTCTTAAGATTTGAAACATTTCTCATGTTTACCATGTCATTATCATGGACACCAACAAATCCATTGCAAAACTTTATCTTGCCTAAGATACGTGGACCCTTTGGTTGCCCATTGTTTTCATTAATCAATTCATTATATTAGAGAAGGTTCGGATTATTTGCATGCACCAACTAAAGATATTCTTAGAATTAATTAATACACAACCTCAAATCGTATAAAATTTTTATTTTTCATTATTTTATAATTGACTTTATTTTCATATAAAAATATGTGGGTTAATGCTTAATAGTCAGAGATTAATTATGCTGAGACGGATCTATATTATATATGCAGAGTGTTTTAAAAAGAACAAATAGTCTTACCCACTACAAATCAAATTATATGCATTATTGGAAACTAAACTATCTGTTAGAACACAAAAAAAAAAAAAAAAAAAATCAAATCCCAAAATTTATTAAGAAATGTGAAAACACTTTGAGGTATTTAATTTTATTATCTAACAATTTAAAATCTTAAATAACTAAGTAAAAAAAATATCTCTTTATTTATACGTTCAAATTACTGATTTCAATTAAATTCAAATTTATTATATTATAGAACATGAAACTTAAAATAAAATACATCACACAAAAATGGCCATGACAATGCTAGCATATAAAATTAATTATGCTGAGGGGGATCTATATACAGGAACCACAAAAGAGGAAAACGGTGGCTGGGCTGTGTTAGACCTGATAATAAATTTGATTGAGCAGTTGCAACCAATCATATTATCTTCTAAATATATTAATTGTAATTAAAATAATTAATATTTTAAGTTGATACAGTGAACCTTCCACTATTGCCTACCTAGCTCTATATTAATATTATTAAAATTAATGTCATAGATACGATTATATACTTCGAGATCTCCTCGGAGAATCAAAACAATAAATAATTAGCTAGATAAAGGTTAGTTCCAAGTTCAATTAATTTTTTAAACATTAATTAGTCACAAATAATTTTATGTTCTTGGGTGGATATCATGTACAAATCATGCATTTGCATTCCCAAAAGTTGACATATTAAAAATAGAAACTTACACATATATCATTTCTCAAATATTAATGTTAGGTAATTATTTAATAGTTTAAATTCTTGCGTCAAGTGGTTACTTTACACCCTTAAAGTTTCTTTTAATTAAACTTGGAGATTTTTAAAATTACCATTTTAACTCTTATATTAATATTAACTTAGAAAAACATTTAGACTTAATTTAGTTCAAATCTTAAAAGTGTATGTTTATTTTTGTATAAAACTGAAAGTCCTTTTTCTAATTTTTATTTGAGTAAATCACACTCACATAAAATGACAATTTTTTTATCCTAGAGCTTCACGAGATTACAATTATTCCATTTTTTTTAAGTTTATAATTATTTTGATGCTAAAATTCACATTTTACTCTTAAATATGTAGTGTTAACAACCTATGTCTAAAGGCAAAATAGAAAGTCATTGGATTTTTATTAAAAAAGTAATTAAACCAATAAGTTTAAGTTAAATAATTATTGGTTAGATAAATAAGTTTAAACTTATTTCCTTCAAGTTTCTTTGGAAAATGTTATAAGGATGTAAGATATGAATTTTTTTTTTCAAAAACGATTTAAATACTTTTATTACCCCCCAGAAAAAAATACACATCAAGAATTTTTGCTATTAAAAATATTCGATGTCAAAATGTAGTATAGTTTCTTCAATTAAATACTCTAAAATAATTACACTCTTCAACATTTCATTTGAAAACAAATTTTTACATAATCAAAGATACATAATGAGTTTTGACACATATATGCCTTTGATCATATATAAGTTGATGTGACATATTTTTTTATTGTCATATTTATTAAAATTAAGTTGACTTGATCACTTTTACTATTAAGTTTGTATTTATTATATAAAAGTTGATAAATATAATATAATCAAACATTCATACTTTAAAAGAATAATCCTATATATTCAACTAATTCATAAAAGAATAATCCTATATATTCAACTAATTCATACATCAAAATTCCATGATAATAAGTAAGAAAATTAAATAAAAAATAATATAATAAATGATGTACTGGATAAACAATTTATGTATGAGTGAGATGGGTGAGTTATATTTGTGTGTACAAAATTATTGTATTTAACATTATTAGTTGAAAACTATAGGCGTCTTAATTAAATTTAAATGAAATAATTCTTAATTAAATTTAAATGAAATAATATTTTCATAAATCCTTATTCTCTTTTAAGGTACGTGAGATCTAAAAGAAGACACAATTTGGCCCCCGAAGGACTCACTCTTCTGAAAGTCAACCTCCGTGAAATGATACAGTAGAGATTTCTTTAGATTTTCTTTAGCGTAAGAGTAGATATGGTGGGCCTTTTACTTTATCAATTATTCAATTTTATTTCTCATGCACTAATATATTTGAGGTTGACATCCGCTTGGAAGCAACCCACATCAATCTATCCTTTTTGCAAAAAAAAAAAAAAAAAAAAAAGGCACTCGTTCAATCATCGACTTCTAGTTTTCTATTCATAAACTACACTAAAATTTCAATTTTTAGAAATTTTATTTGATTCACTTATTTTGAAATTCTAAAAATAATAATATAGCATAAGTTCGGTAAATTACTGCTTAATTAAATGAAAAGTTATTAGAATAAGCAAAAATATTTTAATTAATTGATCTATTAAATATATCCATAAGATAGTACTTTGATAAAAAAATTAACTGTCTAGTCAATTTTTTACAAAGTTCTTTTATTGAATTGAAAATTAAATTAAACGTGAAACTACTTAATTTCGCCGGCTATATGAGGTAATTTGTGAAACTTTGAAAATGAAACGAATTAAAATTGAATCTTTACATTTCTAAGAGGTGGTGTTTTGAATATTTGTATTTGAATTTCATTTTTTTATTCTCAAATCTTATGTCAACAAATATTAATATAAAATTTTAATAAACATATTTTAATACTTTTTTTTTTTTAACCGAGGTGTCCGGGCCAACTTACGCGCACCACGACTAATCTTTAGAGGAGACTAGCGCAACCACAACCCACTGTCACGGTCTCCCACTTAAATCATGGAGGAGGCCATTGTGGAGACTCGAACCCAGGACTTCACCATTGGTGTTGTACCAACTCCATCCTAGCCCGCTTCACCACTTGAACCAACCCATTGTGGGTCATATTTTAATACCTGTTAAAATAAAGAATGGAAATAACTTTAAGAGGATCAGTTTAAATTGAAACAATTGAAAATTAGTTTTTATTATTATTGTAAAATTAAGACAGTAAAAGAGTACATATTTTTTCAAGGTTTAGCTACAGTTACACATTAAAAAAAAACAATCAATACTATTTTGTATTATAGCATAAAAAAAAACTAATAGTTCCTAGTAATTTTTCAACCTGCTCACAAGTGAGAATTGAGTTGAGTATTTTGTACGATTAATCATTAATCAACTCGTGTGTTAAATAAAAATTATATTTGTTGGCAAGTTGGAAGAATCAAATTTTAATTTTCCTTAGGTCATGTATTTATTTATTTATTTATTTATTTTGTTTAAATTTTGAATAAGGATGAAATTCAGCTAAAATCTAAATGTGTTTGGATACAAAAGTCTAACATGATGTATTTGTTTTTCTTTTGTAAATGTTGGATAATAAGTAGAGAGTTGTTTATTTTTTACAAATAAAAAATGTTTAAAAACTATTAACTTGATATATATGCTTTTATTAAATATTATACGTATTCTACATTTATATAGCATATATGTCGTGTATAACAATTTATTAAAAATTGAAATCGAATTGTATAAAAAGTTATCGATTGTTGATTTATTATCTTAAATTAATTATCTTATATATCTTAAAAGTTAAGGAAATATAGCAATAACTATATAATTTCACAATTTTAAATTAATACTAAAAAATTATTGTAACAATAAGTTACATAATTAAGAAATAAAAAATTGAATAGTGAAGTATAATATATGCTAAAATTGTTATATATAATAGACAATAAGTGTAATAAAGAGGGTAAACTAATGAAATAAGTCAAAAAGTAGTCATTCATGGAGATGTTTTTTTACTTTTTTTCATTTATATAATTTTATTCGAGAATTAAATTTAACTTGAAAATCAAACATTATGAAATATCTAAATGATTGTGAATAATAAATCAAATTTAGACTCAAGATAAGAGCACTCAATCCCTTACGCTCTCTATATATATTTAAGATACGCTCTCTATATATATTTAAGAGATTGTTGTACTTGTTGGGATCCTCTTTCATGATCATACTATAAAGTTTATTTATAATCGTTTAACGCTTTTAATGTTAGAAGTGTTTTATTGTGTTTATTGACAATGTAAAAATAAATTTTGATTGATTAAATAAATTGTTTTATATTATGGGTTTTGGAATCCTTGAAGCATATCTTTTTAATATTTTTTAAAGTTTCAAACTACAAAAAATATTTGTTTATTATTTTGAAAAGCTTTCTTTATTTTGTATTCCGAACAATATCATATCAATTTATTGTTAAAAAGTATTTTTATACTTATTGAAACAAAAAACTAACAAATTTCCAATAGAAGTCTGATTTTTATAAATCTCACTTTCATGACATTTGGTTTATTAAGCTTTCAAGAAGCAACCAAGACAAATAGATCCGATCGTATATTTAATTATTGCACAATGTAAATCTTATTCTATATATTTACATATATAATGGATAAAACATGTGCGAGAGAGGAAGAATAACAAACGAAAAGAGAAAACAAGAAGCGAGGGAGAGAGTGAATGAGAACTTAGGATCACAAAAACTTCAGGATTAGTTGTAATCATCTTTGAGATTTCTTTAGTTAATCCATTAATCCTTTAATTTGAAAAAAAAAAAAAGAAGTATCACTACTTTTAGTAAGTAATTGTATCATGACAACGGTTATGACCGACCATTTCAAGACAGCAAAATCTCTATAATACCCTTTCCAATATAGATCTCGAGAAGATTTAAATGGAACAAAGATTAAATTGAAGGATAAATTAGTCACAATATATGAGAAATAAAATAATAAGCGAAATAAAAGTAAAAGGATCTTTTTGAAACACAAACTTGAAACTCAAATCTGATTGCTTCATTCGATCATACGATCAAATAATGATGATATCAAGTAGGTAAACTTAATTGAAACCTTCAAAATTTTATGAAACTAACACGTTAGCATTTACATTTAAAATATTTCAATTAATTAAAATTGTTAACTAATTTTTATTAAAATATAAAGGTTAAAGTTTAGTTTTAAAGAAACTTTTTGGTCTAAGATTTTAGCACAAACCTCAAGAATGACGATGATTTGTTTCCGATAAGGTTAAAAAAAAAAAATTATGTAACTAAGATTTTGCATTACGAGTTTTTATGTTAATTTTTTTTGGGTGTAACATAAACTTATAACTTATAATAAAGTAAATAAATATTTAAGGAAGTTATACTGTTAGATTGTTTCTATCAATGAAAAAAGGTAATGTAAATTTCACATGTTAATATACACAAGTGTCGCGATTAAAAGAATCACGAAAGAAACATATTAAATTATGAACATCTCAAAATTTCATGTTAGTTACAAAAAAATAAATAATTACAAAAAATTGAAAGGTTAATTTCAAGATTGAAATAAGAGGGTTATCTTAACAAGTAATATCATATATCTTAAAAATTTATTTTCATCTTCTACGTAAGCTATAGCGTGATTTGACATCTAATGTTATATGAATTATGAGATAACGTGAGATGATACGAATAGTATAAGTGATACGATAACGTTATATTGTATTGCATGGTAATTTACTAAAAATAAAAGATGAAAATTTTAGTACAAATTATGAAAAAATATAATATTATCAAATTGTAAGATATTGTTGTCAAGATTTATCTCACATTAGTGAGTGTAGTGAGGAGGTTGTAACTTATAAGAGAAGGAGCTAAATCCTTTCTCACGAGGTTCTTCTTAAAATATGAAATTATAAAGGTTATAAAACTCAAAGTGGATGATTTAAATTCATGGATCAGCAATTAAAATTATTAAAATTTTTTGGTTAAATATTTGTGTTGGCATGCGGGGGGATGTTGTTGCTGGGGTTCAAGCTTGGGTGAGTTAAAAAAAAAAAAAGGATAATAATTTTTTAGGATAGAAACCCAAATACATAGATCAATAGTAAATAACAAAATTGACATAATAAATATATTTCTAAATTTTTTTGGAATAAATGATAATGAATTTATTAAATAATAGTATCAGACTTATTTTTAAATTATTTAGTATATATATTTAGAGCACACGGTACAAAATAAAATAAACCTAGAAATATACGCCCAATCAATTAGGAAATAGCTTTTTTTCATTTTTTTTTTGGATAAAGGGGTGGTGATGGTCCCAATCTATCATCCCAAGGAAAGATTTTGTATTCAAGACAAAAGATCCTCTGTTTTCAAAACCATGATTCCTGCCGAGTATGGTGGGGCATTCTTGCTTTTCGTAAAGAACCTTTGTGGGCCTGACCTCACCTCTTCAACTTTCATATTTCTGTATATTATTCATTCTTTCACGGGATATAATTAATCTTATAACATTTACAATACGTTTCTCATCTCATTTCAACATCTGTATAGCAATATTAAAAATAAAAAAATTGAGATGCAAAATCTCAAATGAATATTTGTATATAAAAAAATAGGTGGTGTCAATATAAGTTTAACTTTTATTTTTAGGATACATATTAACCCTAAAGATTTATGTACTTCAATCATTATTTACGTAATATAATGTTTGAAATAAAAAAAAAAGAAAAAATTATGATGACACTACACAATTTTGAAAATTTTTTAATATATATATTATCTTTGTGGTTGCTCGTGTCTTAAATGCATGAGTTAAAGACTACCAATAAAAATAAAAATAAAAGATTTTCATTTAACTCGTGGTTACCAGGTGACCATAAAGCTCAAATATTTAGCAAAATTTTAGTAAGGTCATCCACCATCATATGATTTGAATTTAAATTTTGTAGTAATAAACATACAAATGTCAACACATCCACGAAGATTAACAGAAAAAGAATAGTTTTACGTATACAACCAACTAAAATATTTAAATTTATATAATTTGAAGTGGTATAAATTAGTTAAGTATATAAAAATGAAAAAAATTAAAAAAATTTAAATGAATAAGATGGGACTTACCTATCTAATGACTTTGTGTTAAGTCAGATTATGATTATATTGGTTTGATTATTTAAATTAGTTGTACTTAGAATTATTCATTAAAAAGAAAAGCACTTAAACATAAAAATTTCGCAAGATTTGGAGCATGTTCATCTAATTAGAAATATATAAAATTAGGGATGGTAAAAGTCCGTTGCGGGTGCGGGTTTGGCCATTCCGTACCCGGACCGGACTTAAAAAAATTTCCCCGGACCCCGGAAAATCTCCGGATTTTTCCGGGTCCGGGTTTTTCCGGGTTTTAGGATATTATATACCGCAGCCGCACCGCACCCGAAAAAAAACCTGGATTTCCCCGGATTTTTTTTCATTTTTATCCTTACCCGGAAAAAACCCGGATTTTTTCATACTTTTTCCTATTTTTTCTTAATTTTTTTAAGAATTATGCGGGTGCGGGGTTTATTGACAATACCGCACCCGCACCGCACCCAGATTTTTTTTTTAAAACAATCCCCGCACCCGGATTTAAAACCCGCAAAATCCGGGTTTTTTTTCACCCGGATTTTCCGGGTAAAATCCGGGTACCCGGTAAACCCGGGTTTTTTTGCCAACCCTATATAAAATCCTAGAACATTATAAAACTGATCTAATTGAATATTATGGACTAAAAGTTGATCAACGTGTCAGAGAAAGATAACTAGAACCAAGAAAATTCATTATTAACCTAAAAAAAAATTAGTTATAATAAAATTGAAAACTTATATACGATTGGGATCTAATCAACCTTGGATCACGATAAAAGCTACCCTTCACAATAAATCAAATCGTATAGTATATATTAATCTTATGGTTTTTTTAATATTATTAAACATGTGTCTTAATACCATATAAAAATATTTTAAAAAATAAATTCAATTCAAATAATTTATCTAAATATTGAAAAAAATAATTTGAGATTTTTGAGTTATTTATAAAATTTAATATTTCATATACGTTATGGATGTACATGGTTTGAATAACAAATCATTTACGCATATTGTTATAATAATAATTTTATTTCATCTAAATGATTGTTTCATATTTTTATATGCATGTGAGTAATTTAGAGGTGGATTATGAAAGCTTGTGGGCATCCTCTCTGCTTATCCTTATCTGCTTTAAAATAGTACAAATTTAAATAATATTACTTTAATGTATTAATTTTAGGTGGAATCAAAGACAAGGTTGTTGGTGATTCCTTAAGTATTGTGCTTTAAACTCATCAATCCAATGAGTTAAAAAGGGCACCCTAGAGTTAATGTAGGAAAAAAAATAAAAAAAAAATGCCCAAATTGAGGGGACTATTTTAAACTTTAATAAAATCATAGAATTTTTAGTGATTAACTAGTCAAGTGTCAAATGTATTGAGTTCAAGTTTTTCAAGCTGGATTGGTCAGATTCTGATTTTGAGTTCATTGTAAAACCCACCATAATATTGTAGTTTTAATGGATTAAAACAGATAATGAAAGGGATTTGGTGATGGTTTTTCAAACATTGGAGGCCCTTTTGGGGTTCGCCGTAACATAGTAGTTGGAAAAAATTACCTAATAAGAAAACGTAAATGCCCTTAAGACTAGCTAATGGGACATTATAAAGAAGAGTGGCCGTTGAGGTCGCAATGGGGCACCATATCTTGCTTTGGAGTCACATGTGTGGATTCTTCATTATGATAAAAATAATAGGCAGCAAATATATGCAAATCCTCCAGTTCAGTGTTTTATTTATAATATTAACAAAGTAAGTAATGAGATTACACAGGTCATGCAGGGATAAGTATCTTCTTTGAGGAACTGAAAACATTTAATAAACATAAAAATATTATTATTGATCTTTATCTAGGCTGTCTTAACAACCGGCGAGGTTCATATACATTGCACTATCCCCCTCCTCCATGTTGCATATTATTAGTTAATTTTATATTATTAAATAAGTACAATTAACAAAAGGAATAGTACACACTAATATTGGACTTTGATCTGCGAGGTTCATATACATTGCACTATCCCCCTCCTCCATGTTGCATATTATTAGTTAATTTTATATTATTAAATAAGCACAATTAACAAAAGGAATACTACACTCTAATATTGGGCTTTGATCTGTTAAGTCCCAACCAAACCTAATCCATCGTTGAATATTCACAATTCAACAAGTCCATCTGTATATCACTACCAATTTAAGTGATAGACTTGTTACCAGGGATGGTAAAATCTGGGGCCGGGGCCGGTGGTTTCGATCCCGAGAAATTTCTCGGATTTTTTTTTGGGGCCGGTGCCGGAGTACCTCGAGCGGGTTCGGGTTTTTCAATAACCCGGGATTAAAACGCGGGTGTTGTAATTTTTTTTTAATTCTGATTCGTTTCTCTCCATTATATATATATATATAGAGCATACAAATTTTGGTGTGAAGTGGGCTGCAGTCCAGTGGTGTCTTGTTATGCATGATATTAGTTTATTTTTGAAGACATCCCATCCGACACTCAACACTAGCTTTCATCCAACATATCGAGTGTCAGATACGTGGAAACCAACATGTAGATGCCTCGAACCATGTATCCGACATTCGACATGTCGGATAAGTGAAAACCGACATGTAGATGCCTCGAACCATGTATCCGACACCCGACATGTCAGATGAAAGCTTGTGTCGAGTGTCGAATGAAAGCTTGTGTCGAGTGTCGGATTCATAATCCGACACTCGAATAATTCGACATCCAACAAAGTCGTATAGTCGGTTGGAGGTATCTGACAGGAGTTTTGTCAGTTTATTTTGTTGAGCTTTATCGAGCGCGTCGAGTTTTGTCGAGCATTTTGACAGGTCGCTTGTTTGAGCTTTGTTTTTTTTTTTCTTTTTGCATCAGTATGAGGTATAAAAATGTCTAATTTAAGTGGGCTGAATTGGGCCTTGGTTTGGATTGTGTTGTCTTGTTGGGCTTTTATGAATTGTTTTAGTAAAATAGTTTATAGGTTTAAAGGGGTTACATTTAAAAATACAAATTTGATGAATTAAATTGATATAATTTTATAATTTATTACACACCCCGGGTTCAATTCCGAGTCCCCGACCCTAGCATCTCTGTCCCGGCCCTGGCCAATTACCCCAGTTTTTTGGGTAATTCCCTGGCCCTGCATGACCGGATTTTTTGGGGCCCCGACCTCGGCCGGATTGTTTTGCCATTCCTACTTGTTACTTGTTATTTTTTTTCTTTTAAAAATAAAATTTCGTCTGAAATATGCATATCTTCGTTTTAATACATATTTTATTTAGTATTTATATAATACTTTAAAATTATATCATCTATATAAAAATGATTAATTTTTTGTTAATCTACGTAACCATGCCTATAATCAATGTAGGAGATGGCAAGACATTTGACTATGAGGTGAAAGAAAGATGTAATTGCAACATACCGGTCACCATCTATAGCTAACACTACTTATAACTAGTCGTGGATGCATGGCTGTAAATATTGGAAGAAGCTAATCATTTTAACATAGATGGTAGTACTAAATGTATTAATATATTTTAATTAGAATAATAATTATGGCTGTGTAGTTCCTACGGATTAATATATTAGTAGTAAATTAGATTAATATAAGTTTATTCACGGAATATAAAATATTTATACGTATTTATATAACTTGGATGGAATAATGAAAAGGAAAAAAAAATATAGTGTTTTTACTCTGTTAAATGATTATTGTTACTTTAAAAAATGAAAAATCTTCTAAAAAATTGTCTTAGCCCATTCATGAATTGGGCTACCATTGGATGACCCAAGCACGAAGCGAACCTCATCCCAATCGTGCCTGGCTAATTCGGTTGTTAGGGGCCCAACATTTCTATTCGGTCTTTGGGCTGACATAACATGTATGAAAGTCTCAATCTCTTTCATGAATCAACTCAGGGCTGTTCAAAGTATCCGACCCGACCTGATCGGGTTCTATCGGATTGTTTGGATTAAAATTGAATTCAATGCAATAAAAACCCGAAAATCGGATTGATTTAATGGGTTTTAAGAAATCGGGTTTCAATCGAATTTATTATAGGAAAAATTAAAAAAGTAGGTAAAATTATGGGCTTTAAATGAAATTTAGATATATCATGAAAAATTTTCATGCTATAGACACTTTCTTGGTAAAATGACTAAAATGTAATTTGAGACTCAAACTTAAAAAAGAAAAAGAAGACGGGTTTCGTCGTGACGAATAAGACACTCGATATGTCGAGTCTTGTCGGATAAATTATCCGACACTCGCCATCATCGTCGATGTTCACTCGATACTGGACATAACTTGTAGAGTCTTATCGGATGCACGGATCGACACTCAACATAACGTGTCGAGTTTTTGAAAATACCTTGATGACGAGTGTCGGTTTGTGCATCCGACAGGACCTGACACGTTATATCGAGTGTCGGTCCGTGTATCCGACAAGAGCCGACACGTTATGTCTAGTGTCGAGTGAATACCGATGATGATCCCAAGTGTCGATTGAAGCATCGACAGAACTCGACATGTCGAGTGTCCTCTTCGTCGTGACGAAACGCGTCGGTTTTCATCATTTTTACACACATCAAACAAAAAAAATCAATCAAATAACACTTTGTTTAGCCCCACAAACACAAAATAAATACAAAATATGAGCCCAAACTCAAATACCCAAATTCAAAATCTTTAAAATCTACCCTAAATCCCCAAACACACGATAAGTTTCTCGTTCCTCTTGCTGAGTTTTTTACTGCATTTTCGACGTGTCGAGGGGTATTGAAAGTTGGACAACAACAAACAGTTATGAAAATGGGACATGGTTATGAAAATAGGAAGAAGAAATTGAATTTCAAAGGGTATTTTAATCATTTTTTCAAGAAAATATCTATGGCATAAAAATTTTTCAGGATGTGTCTAAATTTCACTTAAGACCCCTAAAAATATCTATTTTTCAATTTTTTCTTTATTATATTGAACCCAAAATAACCCGACCCGGTGAAAACTTTTTAAAAAATTTAATTTTTGTCATGTGTCTGAATATAAAAAGAAAATTTGTATAGAAGAGAGCCCTAAAATCTTATTCTCTTTTTCCCATCACCCATTAGTGTCGGTCTTAAGTCGCCATTTCTCGGCTTCCAGCTACACGACTCTACCCACCGGTGCTCACATATCAACCGTCCATGTTCGTCTCCACCAACACGCCCACCCCTCTCCTCCTCTAAAACCATAAAACTGACTTCCAACTCAGAGCTTGACCCGTCAGCCAAAGGCGAAACCACTATAAGACCCCATTTCTCAAGTGGAAGGTTGAGGATAAAGAGAGGAACAGAAAAGCTGAGGTTGAGGACGAGGAGGTTGCTGAGGGTGGTTGGAAGAACAGGCGAAACCATTATAAAGGGGCGGGTGTAGTTAGGGATGGCAAAATTCGGGTGTGGGTGCGGGTTTCACATTTTCGCACCCGGACTGGATATTTTTTTTTTATCCTCGGTCCCCGGATTTTCCCCAGATATTTTGTATGCGGTGCGGGTGCGGGTTTACCCGGATATAAAATTTCTCTTCCCGCACCCGGATTTTACCCGGAAAAATTCCCCGCGTTTCCCGGATTTCCCCGGTTCTATCCTTGGGTATGATTACCCCATAGCCCACACCAAATAATACCAAATACCAATCTATAATGCAATTTAGCAGTTAGCACCATACCAAATTATACATCAAAGTCAATTCGGATTGCTGTATTAGAGTCATGTTCCATCTTCTATAGAGCAAAACAAATAGCAAATTCAAAAATCTGATTTTCAAGATCAAATTTCATAGTCTTTATCAAAAGTAAATACAACCAACGAATCAATATGCCACAAAGATGGTAATAAAGCAACACTAAATTGAATTAATTAATCTTGCAACACTTAATTCAATTAATTAATCTTTGTTAAATTCCAAACTCAACGCCAACGCGGATTCTCTTTGATGAGCTAGAATCAAGGGCTAACCTGCAAATCTAAGCGCCGATCTTATCTAGTCGTGGGTTGGTGGCTGACCAGCAACAGCGAAAGGACGGGGTGGCCGGCTGGTTGCAGTCATGGCGAAGGATGGAAGGGTGTTCAAAGGTTGAGAGGGTGGCCGCACCGCCGCAGTGAGAGGATGACGACCGGAGGCTGAGAGGCGTGACCAGCTAGCTAGAGGATGAGGTAGCAGGTAGCCGTAGCGAGAGAACGATGATGGAGGCTGAGAGGCAGGCGTGACTGGTCGACAACGAAAGGACGAAAGCCAGGGTCGTGAGTTCAACTGATACATTAGGGATTTAAGAGTTAAAAGACATTATAGGAAACATTTTATAAGAAATTATTATTTTATTGTATAAATTATTTTAATTTTTTAAAATATATATATCTGCGGTACGGGTGCGGGGCGGGGAGGGTGTATACCGCATCCGAATTTAAAATTTAATTTTTCACCCGCACCCGCATTCAATCCCCGCAAATCCGGGTAAATTTGTCCCAGGAAAATCCGGATAAAATCCGGGTACCCAGACTATCCGGTTTTTTTTGCCATCCCAAGCTGTAGTCTTTGCCCAGAAGCTTACTGCTAGGCTTTGGTGGTTGCAGGTGTCTGGAAATGTCAACGATTGCTGTGGAGAGAATGTAGATCAGTTAGTGTTTTAGGTGAGAGACAAAAACAAAAATTTTGTTTTGGTATTTGGTTGTTTAAAGATATGTTGTCTTGTGGGGTTTGTATAGTAATTTGATTGACGAGCGTTTTTGTTTAATGTTTTTGCATGTAATTGTGTAATATTGTTTGAAGCACCTGTGTAAAGAATTGAGAGATGAATGATATCTATCTTTATTAAACGATGGGTTTGCTGTATATATACAAGAGTTATTACACGAGAGCTGTGCTGCTCTGCTTTTCCTAATTTTACTCCTAAAGTTACGAAACAAATGTAACCAACTCTAACTGTCTCTCTACTCAACTAACAGCAGTACAATTTCCTTTTCTTTTCTTCTTCACGTGAGCTGCGCTAGAATTACACTTAGCTGTATTACTAATATCAACACTTCCCCTCAAGCGATACAACTCTGACAGAGCAGTGAGCTTGTTCCTAAAGAATTCAAACTGACTTAGCGCTAGAGGCTTGGTAAAAATATCAGTAGCTTGATGTGTTGTAGGTACATATCAAATTTCAATTTCCTTGGCAGCTACTCTTTCTCGTATATAATGAACGTCTATCTCAATATGTTTTGTCTTAGAATGAAATACAGGATTAGAAGCTCAAGCTTTTGCTCTAAGATTGTCACACCACATTATTGGACAACTTGATATAGTGAGTCCAATTTCTTGAAATAATTGCTTCATCCAAGCTAGTTTCGCTGCTACTTGAGCTAAAGCTCTGTATTCAGATTCTGTTGATGATCGAGATACCGTTTTCTACTTCTTGGAACTCCATTGAATCAAATTTGATCCAAGAAAGATACAAAAACCTGATGTAGATTTTTTGTCATCCAAATTGCTGGCCCAGTCAGCATTAGAAAACACTTCTAAGTTAAACCTTTGACAGGGTTTAAAGAAGAGACCAACACCAATTGTTCCCTTAAGATATCTCAGAATTCGTTTACATGCTTGCCAGTGATTTACTGTAGGAGGCTTTAAAAATTGACTCAGTTTGTTCACAGAAAAAGCAATGTCTGGTCGAGTCAATGTGAGATATTGCAATGCTCCAATTGTGCTTCTATAAACATCAGGATGTAGGAAAGGATCACTGTCAACTAAGGAAAGCTTTAAGCCAGTAGTCATAGGTGTGGAACAGCTCTTGGAATCAAGCATGTTGGTTTTCTGCAGAAGCTCTTTAATATATTTGGCTTGAGTAAGATACAAACCTGACCTGTTTCTATAGGCTTCAAATCCGAGAAAGTAGTTGATAGAACCTAAGTTCTTAAGGGAAATTTTTTTATTCAGATCAGTCACAACCTGTTGTATCAAGTTAACATCAGAACCAGTGATAAGAATATCATCTACATACACTAAAAGATATAGTGTATGAGTACCAGACTTAAAGATGAACAAGCTAGTATCTGAAACTGAATTAATGAAGGCCCAACACAACAAAGCAGCCTTAAGCTTATCAAACCAAGCTCTAGGAGCTTGCTTAAGACCATATAAGGCCTTGTTAAGTCTGCAAACATGATGAGGATGGACAGAATCTTTAAACCCCTCTGGTTGCTGCATAAAAACTTCCTCTTGTAGATCTCCATTTAAGAAAGCATTATTGATGTCAAGTTGTTGAATATCCCAACCTTTGGATACTGCAATGGTGAAAATAATCTGAATGGTTGATATCTTGATAACAGGGCTAAAGGTTTCAAAGAAATCCTATCCTGGTGTTTGCTGAAACCCTTTGGCAACTAATCTTGCCTTATATCGTTGCAAACTCCCATCCTTGTTATACTTAACTCTAAACACCCACTTGTTTCCAACAATATTCATTCCTGGCTGATAAGGTACAAGAGACCAAGTATTGTTCTTATGCAAAGCATTCAATTCCTCATGCATTGCAGCCAACCAATTTGAATTTGTCATAGCTTGTGAGACACTCAATGGTTCCTTTGCCACACTAGAAGAATCAGCAAGAAAAACTCTTGTAGAAGGTAAAGATCCTATCTTAGATCTAGTTACCATAGGGTGAATATTACAACTAGAAGGATTTTGTATTGGTAGGACACTTTTAGAATTGATCCTGGAATTAGGTAACAAGGAATCAGATGAAACAGAAGTAGTTGAAGTGTTTGTTTTTGTCTGAGATGATTGAGAGCTTATTGGTGACAATGTTGGTAAAGGAGCTAAAGAAGGAGATGTATGTGTAAGTGTTGGGTGAGAACCAGTAAGAGAGGCTAATTTATCAGTGTGTGAATGATAAACAACAGCAATAATGTCTGAAGGTTTAAGACTGAATGAAACTGGATCAGTAGTAGAGTGGCTAGAGAAAGAAGGTTGATTAGCAAAAGGAAATGAAAGTTCATCAAATGAGACACTTGGTACGATATAAATTCTACCTAATGGGTGCAAACATTTATATCCTTTATGATTGAAACTATATCCCAGGAATGCGCACTTGTCAGTATGAAAATCAAATTTATGTTTGTTATAAGGTCTTAAAAATGGATAACATGCACAACCAAATACTCTTAAATGAGTATAAGAAGGCTTGGTCTTAAACAAAACCTCAAAAGGAGATTTATCATGAAGCAGTGGGGTAGGTAACCGATTTATTAGATACACAGCAACTTGAAAAGATTCCCACCAATAAGTAAGAGGCATTGAGGCATGAGCTAAGATAGACAAACCTGTTTCCACAATCTGCCTATGCCTCCTTTCTGCTCTCCCATTTTGCTGATGTGTATAAGGACAAGAATATCTAGGTAAGATTCCATGAGTAGAGAAATATGAAGCTAAAGCCTTATACTCTCTACCAAAATCTGATTGCAAGCACTTAAGAGAATATCCAAACTGCCTTTCTGCCATTTTATGAAATTGGACAAATATATTGCAAACATCATATTTATTTTTCATTCAAAAAATCCACAAGAATCTATTGTAATCATCCAAAAAGTGTACATAATATCTATAGCCTTCTGTTGATAATACTGGAGCTGGCCCCCATACATCTGAATGTATAAGAGCTAAATGATGCATGGCTTTACTGGACGATGCAGGAAATATAGTCTGAGTATGCTTGCCAAATTTACAGGATGAACAAAATAGTAAAGCTTGATCATCATGTGACACTAACTGTCCCATGGAATGGAGAACAGACTTAACAATTGTAGCACTAGGATGTCTTAGTCTATTATGCCAAAGCTGATTATTACAATTGGTTTTAGCAGCAGAACACACAATAGAACTTGAAGAGTTTGATGTGAAGTGAGTCTTGGACTGCAAGCTAGACTGAGCATCTGGCAGATGCAACCGATAAAGGCTATCTTTAAGTGTTCCCAGCAAAATAATCCTTCTGGACTGCAAATCCTTTACATAGCAATAAGTACCAAAGAATTCAACAGAAATTCTATTATCCCTAGTCAGTTTTGAAATGCTTAAAAGATTTTTTGTTATGCCAGGAACATGCAATATGTCTCTTAAAATAAATGGCTTGGAAAACATTGGTAATTTGTATGTAGATAGACTAACATGTTGTGTAAATAGCTTATTACCATTACCAACTTGGAGTTTGGAGTTTATCTGTACCACTGTCATGTGATTGAGCTTGAAGATTGTTAAGGTCTGCTGTCACATGATCTGTAGCTTTAGAATCCATGTACCAAGAGGGATCTGCTACTGTATGAGGATCAGCAATAAGGCCTTGAGTAATGGCAGTGAACACCTGAGAAGGAACTGAAGAAGCTGGAACAACAGGTGATGTTTGATGAACATGAGCTTGTGGTCAATAGTGATTAGCCATAGGAGACTGAGGCATAACATTCAAATTACCTGAACCTTGATAACCTTGACAGCCATGAAAATTTGTATCAAACCAAAAATAACATTGCAGTGCTGCATGCCCAATTTTATTGCATAATTGACAAACTAGCCTCCCACGACCTCTTGTTTGACCTCTTTCTCTACCCCCACGAAATGTACTCTATGAAGGTGCTCTAGCAAATGATTGTTGAGAAGAAAAAGGAGCCTTTTGCCCAGAGATTTTCTTAGCAGTAAAATGTGCTGAAGCAATACTGTTGTTTTGCACTTCTAGAGAATATGTAGTATTTAATTGATCTATTCAAAGTTCATGATTTTGCAAGAGATACTGTGCTTCTTGCAAGGAGACTGATTCTCTTCGAGCAGTTAGATTTATCACAACTGCATCAAATTCAGAACCGAGACCTCCATAGATGTAAAGCAGCAGTTCATCATCTTAATCAAATTACCAGTAGCAGATAATATATCTGGCAGTTCTTTCATTTTAAGAATATACTCCCTTATACTCATAGAACCTTTCTTCAAAGATTGCAATCGATTTTTAAAATGTAAAACCTAAGCCTTAGACTGTGTGAAAAACAAGTTTTCAAGAGTTTTCCATAATTCATGTGAAGTGTGGCATCTTATTGTATGACCAAACATAGATTCGTGAATGGAAGATAAAAGCCAGCTCATTATGAACTGATCAATACGTTTCCAGGTAGTGAACTCAGAATTCAATTCAGATGTGATCTCAGATGTACTTTCAGAATGAATCTCTGATTGTGAAACAGGCAGAAATTTAGGAGGACAAGTGTTTATACCTTCAACATAGCCATCCAGTTCAAGAGATCGCAGAGCAGGTAGCACAAGTGATCTCCAAAAGCCATAATTGGTACTGGTCAACTTCAAGTTCAACGTAGGAAGATTATAGGACAGTGATACTTGTGAATTCATCATTTTTGAACTGAGATTAGTGTTTGGCTGAATAGAAAATGTAGGAAAATCAGTAGGATTTGTCATCAGAGAATCTGAGAACCATGTGCTCTGATACCATGTAAAGAATTGAGAGATGAATGATATCTATCTTTATTAAACGATGGATTTGCTGTATATATACAAGAGTTATAACACGAGAGCTGTGCTGCTCTGCTTTTCCTAATTTTACTCCTAAAATTACGGAACAAATGTAACCAACTCTAACTGTCTCTCTACTCAACTAACAACAGTACAATTTCCTTTTCTTTTCTTCTTCACGTGAGCTGCACTGGAATTACACTTAATTGTATTACTAATATCAATGACCTGGGTTGGTGTGATGTGCTTTGCGGAGAGTTGAGAGTTGGTTCAAAGCCAGCCAGCTCGCCCAAGTGCTTAGTAAAAACTTGATGGCAGTAATTCCATGTATAAAAGACTTGGTATCGTGAATAATAGAATACATGGCTTGGATAACTCTTTGCAGATGCGGTTCACTTTGCTTACTCTCTTTTATCTCTTTTACTTTCTCTAGCTTTCACTCTAATTTTCTTGAGCTCTCCTGCGTTTACTTGTTCTCATTATACCCCTTAGTCAAATTATTTTGCCTGTTTGGTTTACTTTGAATGTGGATTGATCTGCCATATCGATATCAGAATGCTTTAAGTGTATGCGAATGAGTTTGTTTCCACCTGTGGTTACACCATTGAAAAACCCGATCTCGGATCAACTTTTTGCAACCCAATGAAGCATCGGGTCAAGTCAGGTTTGATGAAACCCGACCCGACCTATATGCACCCTTAAATCAACTCATAGCGTCCTTCTATTTAAAAAGATGAATGCATGTTTAATAGTTAAATTGAAAAATAAAGTGAAAATATTCTTGTAAAAGAGAAAATGAAAATATTTAAATTTATGTTTATGTGTGTTCATGCACTATTTTTGCTTGTTGGACAAGCGGGCTGGGCCTCGAAAGGATCTTCGAGTCAACGTGATGAAAACAAAGATTATGATTAGAGGTGCCAACGAGAATAGGGGTGGCAATTTGCCCCGCCGGGTCCGGGGCCCCGGTTTGCCCCGGACAAATGGGGCGGGGCAAGACCCGCCCCAAAACTGTTTTGGGGCGGGTCTGGGGCAAAAGAAACCTGCTCCGGTAGGGGCGGGTTAGGGTCCGGGTCTAACACTTAGCCCCGTTCGACCCGCCCCGCCCCGCACAGTATAAGGGTATATGTGATAAAAAATAAACTATTGGGACTTAAATGATATTATTAGGGGTGACTGTAACACATTTGAATATATTAGAGGGTTGACAGTAAGTAAAATAATATGATAAAAATTAGAGTGTGTAAATGTTATAGGGGGTTGATTGCAAAAAATATAAATATTATAGGAGGTTAATTACAAAAATATAAATGTTTAGGGGCGGGGCGGGACGGGTCCAATTTGTTCAAAAATTTTTTGCCCCGCCCTGCCCCGCCCCGCAACGGGGCAATGGGGCGGGGCGGGGCAAAAAATATTTGAACGGGGCGGGGCTGGGTACCGGCCGCCCCGGACCCGCCCCGCCCCATTGCCATCCCTAAACGAGAACCTTCTGACGTGCAAGTTACTTTTTGGCACACTGAAATTATCTAAGTGAGCTTTCTACAGAGAGAAGCTATGGAGCGTAAAGAATTATAGAGAGAGATAGTGAGTTTAGAAAAAATGTGCATAGAATGTATTAGAAAAGTGGGCTGGGCCTCTTATGAATCGTCAAGTCAAGGTGATGAAAACAAAGATAACGATCAGAGGTGCCAATGAGAACCTTTTGACGCGCAAGTTAGTTTATGACATACTGAAATTTTCTAAGTGAGCTTTCTAGATACAGAAGCTATGGACAGTAAAGAATTATAGAGAGAGAGTGAGTGAGTTTAAAAAAATGTGCATAGAATATGCATACCTTGATTGAAGATTTAAAGGGTTTATATACATATTAGGAGGGGTCGCTGTGATTTCTAGAGAAAGGGCCGGAATAATAAGCTTCAATAATGAGTTTATTGTAAATGTATTAGGTTAATTAATGCCTAATTTCATGTGATCATAACAATGTGTTGTTTCTTCTACACATTTTAGCAATACAAATTTCTTTAATATATATCAATAGTAATGAACTTCTTGAAACTAATGAATTTTCTTGAATTGATGGAAATTCAGTAGCCAAAAAAGGGGTTAAATTAAGATATTTTTCGTAAGTAAAAATTTATAACATTACCTACATCCTAAAGGAACATGGATGGAGGTTACATAGTTCAAATACAGGAGCTACTCGATAGAGCCAGGGTAGGAAATTTTACAGGAAAAATGTCAAAAGTAATCAATGTGTTTTTGGAGAGTATTTTGAGAATATATTGAATCTTACGTTCGTATTTTGTGGAATTGGAATATATTTGATTGTTAACATTGAAATTGACTTGAGCATATAACTATTTTGAGGGGTAAGACTATTTATGCAACAAAATTTATTTTTAGTACTCATTTTCTAAATATACATCATAATTAAAATTTTAAAAATTATATTATATAGTTTTGAAATTATTTTTGTGTAATCAACATAAATTCAATGGAGTGGATTAGAAGTTAATTGATTAAAAAAATACTACAAAAATAAAAAAATTCCGCATATTAAAGTAAGTCGTAGGCCGGTCCAATATAAGCCAAATAAACCAGCATTCTGGAAAACTAAACCTGACCACTCTGCATTTTAACGCCGTTAAGCCTTTAAATAAATGATGCTGAATAATTTCGAGCCGTCCCCTTAAATATTTGGAAACCCATAAGACAACATCTAATAAATACAAAAAACCACCTAATATATTTCATTATTTTGATAAATTTATAAAATAAATTAATATACTAAAAATTCTATACTCAAACATAAAATTTTTTTAATGACCTTTTAAACTCAATGGGATCCAACAAATTATTTAGGGTTTGTTTGGAATTGGTGTATTGTGAAAAAGTGTTGTAGAAAAATCTATTGTTCGATGTGTTGTGGAAACAAGTTGTAGGGTGTTTGACAAACTTGAATTTTAAAATTATTGTATTGTTTAAACGTCATGTTTATGCATATTTGTTCGAAAAATTTGATTTTCAAAATATAATTTTCAATATAAATATTAAAATCTATATGATTTTTGAAAAGAAAATTATAACTACTAATATTTAAGTTAATTTAAAATTAAATAGTTAAAATTAATTAACATAAACTAATTAAATGTTTATTAATTCATTATTAAATATACATTTTTAATTATAATATAAGATAATTTATGAGAACAATTAAATATAATTATTAATTTATTTTTGAAAATAATAAAATAAATAAAATGGTAGTTATTGTTGTAGGATCACCGCCGTCGTTAGTTGCACCAAATTGATAAACATGACATTCGTTAATTAGGTTGATTGATAGAAAAACTTTATATGTTAATTTCATAGAGATTTGGTGTCGAAAATTTCTTCATTCCTGTTGTTCTTTTTTTTTTTTAATTTTTAATTTTCACTGCCAACCCATTCTATATAACGCATTTGCTGCTTAACAATTGGCAGAGTTACAAGCTTATTTCCACTGGAACTTTTTATATGACGAAACTTAACGGATGTAATTTTCTATCAACCAATATTAATTTCAATTTGGTCTTACTTAACGGATGTTATGTAAGTAACGGCTGTTAACTAGAGCGACGTGTTTGACTGGCTGTTGTTTATGAAATTAAATTAAATTTGGGTTGAAAACCCCGTATAAAGTTGTAACGATTTCTTTGTCTGTGCTCTGAATTCTAGTTCTGAAACAAAGGAAAGCACAAGGAAGCCATGATTCTGAACGCCAAGGTTGTAATAGTAACTACAGCTGTACTAATAGCAACAGTCTCAGTTTTTCTATCAACCAATCCGCTGGCGCCCCCTCCCATAACTGGCTCTCGTGACACTCTCCACACTTGCACCCGCCTCCATGTCCCTGGAGCTCTGGGACCTGAGAGTCTTGCTTTCGATCCAAATGGAGAAGGACCCTACACTGGTGTCGCTGATGGCCGTATTCTCAAGTGGCAAGGACATCATATTGGTTGGACCCAGTTTGCGGTCACCACTTCTCAAAGGTAACTCTAAAATTTATTTATTTATCTTTTTACTCCTCTTGTGGCTGATGTAATTGACATAGTTTCTTTTATGGACTCTTTGCATAGACAAATTGATTTGGGAGAAAATAGGCTCAAATAGATGTTGGAATCTGATTTTGCTTAAATTTCAGTATTTGGTTCTTGAAATCTAATCTTTTAGCTAATCCACTGATTCTATATCTGTTGAGCTAATCGAGAAACATAATAAGACACCTCTTTATTGCTTCAGCACCTCTCATTTGCTGCTTGGCTTCTATTCCGATTTTCTTAAGGTGAAACTTCAATTTTTAATTTGGTATGAGACCTGAGGATACCGTGATTCATTATCCTCAACCAATTTCAGAAATTAGAGGGAATACTCAAATCTTAGGGGCTGTTCTAATTTTTTCTTTGATTGCTTAGCTAAATTCAAATTATGGACAAAAATTCCTTCCAGATGCAAGTACGCTGTCAACCAGTTTTGATTCACTGGTGAGACACCGGTTAACCCATAATGTCTGATGCGCATGAAGCATGTCAACCCATTAACTCATAGCTAGTTAGGCGAGGGTGGAGCTGGGTTATTTTCACACATTTTCCAATTAATTATAACTTGTTTAATTACCAATGTAAATTACAGCAGTTCACAAATGTTATTTATAATGACACTTTTCGCCTTGCAACTTCTATCAGCAAATAATGAAACTAGCTTTGTGGCACTCCATGTAATAGGTTACTCCTACGTGTCCATAGATCTCTGTTCCTGATGCTCCCGTTGCTCCAGCAGTTTACAAGCCAAGTAAGCTATATGGTTGTATGCTTCTAGTAAAAAACAATACGATTGTACTTTATATCTGTACCTGTCATTTTTTATTTGATAAAATCTTGTGTCTACATTAACAACTTTATGTGTTTAATTCATCATGGATTGCTTAACATACACAAATGTATTTTTTCCAATGACGACCCTATTCTTGCAAGGAAAATGCTGCACCTATTGGTATAAAGGGAAAAAAGAAAAAAAATGATACAATGAATAATGGTTACATTTGCATTTTAACACTTAGTGAAGTTGGACAACCACATGGAGGCCTTGTAAACTTTAGCTATAGCTCCCCTTATGTTGAAATCCATGTTTCCAGTGCTAATAGTTTTTGCAGGAGTGATACCGACATTTTCTGATAGTTCATTGATTACAACCCGTAACTTTTGTGTTTCCAGGAAGGAATGTGTTCACCCATTTGCACCCGAGATGGAGCACATTTGTGGGAGGCCATTAGGGCTACGATTTGATAGGAAAACAGGGGATCTCTACATTGCTGATGCCTACTTTGGCCTTCAAGTTGTGGGACCTGCAGGAGGTTTGGCCACTCAACTTGTCACAGAAGCTGAAGGCCAGCCATTCTGCTTCACCAATGATATGGACATTGATGAAGATGAAGATGTAATTTACTTTACGGATTCAAGCACAAGTTTCCAGAGAAGGTAATTGAACAGAAACTTACGCTTGCCTACATGCTTGTGGAGTTTGGATTTAATTAGTGATTGGAAGTCTGTGCTGACCCTTGGTAGTGGCTTGGTTTAGTTTATTTCTTAATTCTAAATAATGAAGGTGAAATATAATAGTTGTAAGATATGCCAACAAGATATTTTGATTTAACCTCCAAAATACACTGATTAACTTTCGAATTTGGCTAAACTCAATTTGGATGTAAATCCAGTATAATTACTTTGAAAATATATCTTTTCTAGTAATATTTCAACGTCTCTGGAATTCAATCTCTGAATGACTAATTAATTTTGCCTTGAAGTACATGAAACATGTGAAGTCCATAGTGTATTTCATAAAACTACTTGTAGTTAACATGAAATATTGAAGCTTTCATAATTTTCATTGTGTAACTATGTGTAGGAAGCACCTAATAAATTGAACTTCTGTAGTAAATTCAAAAGAAATAAATTTTAATTTTTTGTAGTTAAATATATTCAAATACTTTTGTTATTAAAATGTCTCCTAAAAAACAAGATACAACTCAAGTGAGGCTGCGCATGTTGGTTTAAGAAGGAGACCTTTCTTGGGCAACCATGAAGTGAATTACAGGCTAAAGCTCTCTTGGCAAATGTCCCTATTTTGTTCAGCTTTTCTCCTTTTAGAAGTTAGTTCTCAATGCAATCTTTTGTATAAAACTGTTTTACTTAACAATTGATTCCTCCTCTTAACAGCTTATGCAGATATATCTATCATTAGGAAATATTGTTTAAAAGATGAAAGAAATTAGAAACATGAGAAGGAGAGAACTTTTCTTAATTATAGAATTCTCTTTGTTTGCAGACAATTCATGTCATCACTCTTGTCAGGAGACAAGACAGGCAGGTTGCTGAAATACAACAAATCAAGCAAAGAAGTGACCGTGTTGTTACGAGACATTGCTTTTGCAAATGGTGTTGCGTTAAGCAAAGACCGCACCTTTGTACTAGTAGCCGAAACCACTACTGGTCGAGTTACAAGATTTTGGCTTCAGGGTCATAACGCTGGGAAGTTTGATATTTTTGCTGAGCTAACAGGATTCCCAGATAATATTAGACGAAATTCCAATGGGGAGTTTTGGGTAGCCTTGCACTCGAAGAAGGGTCTTTTCGGAAAGTTGATTGATTCTAATTCATGGATTGGGAAGACATTGTTGAAACTTCCACTTAGCTTTAGGCAACTGCACTCTCTGTTAGTAGGAGGGAAGCCCCATGCAACTGCTATCAAGCTTAGTGAAAATGGGGAAGTTCTGGAAGTCTTAGAAGATTGTGAAGGAAAGACTATGAAATTTATTAGTGAAGTGGAAGAGAAGGATGGGAAGTTGTGGATGGGATCGGTTATGGTGCCTTTTATTGGCATATGCAATTTGTAATGGAACTTCTATGTTACTGTTGACAGTTGCATCATAGACAAATCGTGGCCTTTAACCATATTCAGTGGAGATTATTGATTCGATAATGTTATTGGGCGAATGTAGAAGTATGACCCATTTGTGACATTAAAGTACTTCACATAAAGTCTTATTTTTCATTTTTTTCAATTATGTATTTTATTGCTTTTTTATTTTAATTTATTTTATTACAAAAGTACTCCTGTTTCCGCTCTATTTCTCAGCGCTGGCTTCAATTTCTAAAATTTGGAAAATAACTTTTTGTAAGTAGCGTTTCTATAACAAAAACAATAGAAATGTACTACCAATGGCGTCAAAATAACTCGCAGGTGCCCCCCAATAGTGTGGACTTGGTGCTGGAGAAGATGGGGCGAGGTGGATGTGGATTTATATTCTCTGGCCCGTAAGGATAGTTTTATTCAAGAGTAATATTACATCTATAATTTATTTGTAATTAACTCAAAAAAAAATAAAAGTAAATAAAGAATATTAAATTTTATGATATAATAATTATTCATTAAAGAATATGATCTTTTTCTTATCTAAGCTTTACCTAAGCATTCATTGAATGCTATTTTTACAATTTAGATTGTACAAAAAAAAATTGATTGTGGATGAGTTACAAATGTAGCATCACTTTTTATTCAATCCTCACTTTCTATGTCAGTTGACCCCATTTCAAATTTGCAAGGAACTATAATAACAATGCAATAAATTAGACTAATAATATTAAGTTAGTAAGCTTAATAAAAGCTCCCATTTTTTTTCATATAAATCTCTCATCTCCTTTCCCTATTTTCCCTTTAAAAACACTAACTTCATCTGCCTCTCTCATGCCAACTTCATCATTTTCTCTCAAATTCATTAAAATCATTTATCTCCTCTCTTTTTAAATTTTAACCAATCACATAAATCCAGATTTAATGGATACCAAATCATTCATTTTTCTTTCTCTTTCTCTTTCAAACACTAAAACTAAGAAATGATTGATTGATTATTTGTTAGTATGAGTTTGCAGAATTCAATAATATAGCGAGAAATAATCGACTAATGTTAAAACCGTTAAAAGGTTTTTTTAATTATATATATATATATATATATATATATATATATGTAATATTGACATTTTTTTACACTTAAGAATTCAAACACCATTAAAATCAAATGATAACTTAATTATGCTATTAGAATAATATCCAAAATTGGATATTGAGTGAGATGAAAGGCTGTTTAAAAATAATCTAATAGTACAATTATATCCTCATTAAATAAAATGTGAGAGTTAATGAGATGAAGAATGATAATCGAATAAAAGTATTTGTTTGCAAATATGTGGGGAAGGGATGAGATTCATAAATTCTACCCCATCCTGCTCAGTAATATACATATATGATACATACATGCATACATAATACATACAAACATAAATACATACATACACACACATATGAGTGTGTGTGTGTAATTTTGTCTTTCAATTTGTTAAGGGATTGAGTTCTATTTATCATGATAGTAGTGACATTTCAAATTTTATATGCTAAACTTCTCAAGACATTAAAAAAAAAAATCTTGCAATAGTATTCTTTTACTTTTAATGAAGAGTGATGCTACTCTTACAAACTATTTATACAAACTCATCTATATAAACTAATGTAGCATCCTTGTATGATCAACACATTACCCATATTTATTAATATCATATATTTATCAAATTACTGTATTTATTTTTAAATCACAATATGTCACATCAGTTTATGTAGGTGAGTTTGTATAATTAGTTTGTAAGAATAGTATTACTCTTTAATGAATAGTTAGCAAAGCAAAGTTGCTTTTCTTTATTCTCTAGTTTTAAGAAAAGATTTCATTATAAAATATAAATCATATGTATAATTTTATTTTGAGTAATTGTTTATATTTGTTATTATAGACTTTGTTTTCAGTTTTTTTTATAATTATAAATAATATTGAATATCAGATTAATATTTTAATAAAATAAAGGATATAAAACATAAATTAAATTTGAAAATTAAATGGGATGAAATGAGGTTGGGTGGCAATGTGGTTAATTAATGGGCATTTCCTACCTAGTCCCAATACCTTAAAGTAGGAAATGTGGTGAGGATGAAGATACCCACAAAGTTAATGTCTAGGCATGGATGGAGCTACTTATAGAGTCGAAGAGGTTAATTGCCCCTCCTAGAATTTAAACAAAATTCAAAAGCTGATAAAAAAAATACACCTATGTGTTGAAAATTTAACAAAAATATTCCTAAATGTAAATATCTACAACATAAATACCTTTGGACTTGAGTATTTCCAAACTTTCATGAGTATTTTATTGTTTATTTTTATGAAGAATTTTAAATTTGGATAATGCTTAATCTACAACTCATTTATAACTAAGATTTTATATAACCTGAGTTGGCAAGATATTATTCGATGAATAATTACCATGTCATTCAATTTAATATCTTTTATTTATTTTCATTTTTAACCATATACATATAATGTTATTTTGTCTTTCAATTTATTATGGGATTGAGTTCCTATTTAAAATGATGGTAGTGACATTCAAATTTTATATGTTAAACTTCTCAAGACATATAAAAAAAATAGTGCAATATTATTCTTTTACTTTTAATGAAGAGTGATGCTACTGTTATAAACTATTTATACAAATTCATCTAATAAACTATGTGGCATCTTTATATATATGACCACCACATCACTCATCTTTATTAATATCATATATTTTTCTAATAACTGTATCTATTTTTAAAGCAGAACATGCCACGTTATTTTGTATATATGAGTTTGTATAGATGAGTTTGTATAACTAGTTTGTAAGAGTAATATTACTTTTTAATGAATAGTTAGCAAAACAAAGTTGCTTTTCTTTATTCTTTGGTTTTAAGAAAAGATTTTAACCAAAATTAAGAAGATCTTTGTTTGATTACCTTTGCTTATGTTAACTTGAAAAGATTTTAAATACATAAAAAAAGCAATTGATACGTTCAAACCATTAGAGTTTTAAATTATTGATTATTGTTTAAACTTGAGAACTGCAAGTCTATATGAACAATGAAACAAAAAGAATTTCAAACCCCATTACATTAAAATAAATAATTTCTTAAAAAATATTTGAGTTTGTATAAAGTTATATTTAAAATTGAATAATGAGAAGAGTAAGAAATTATTAATTCAATTAGAGGCGAGCAATTCAATGACATAAAAAATATGAGGTCGAATATAACCACTCAAAGTTTTCATGACCTTATGAGGCTTGCGAATCAATGTGGTCACCCATGACCCAACTCAAAGTCGGTTGCGTTCTAGCTACATCTTTGTTCATCCTCTTATCAAAATCACACAAGTCTAGAAAGCGGTACTAAAATTGAATTTTGTGATATGATTGTGGGACCAAAAGTTTCTTATCAAAACCTTTTGAACCATAATTGACAAAAATATATA
Organism: Boswellia sacra; assembly: GCA_013180625.2. Lineage (NCBI taxonomy): Eukaryota > Viridiplantae > Streptophyta > Magnoliopsida > Sapindales > Burseraceae > Boswellia > Boswellia sacra. Next base: position 647,823 of record SNVD02014502.1, read on the forward strand.
ATATCTTGAAATAAATATCAAATAAATGATACCTAAAACAAACAAACTAAAACAAAGTGTAACAGAAGTAAAGAGGGAAAATGCAAGAAATCATAGTAAGAGAATTGCAAGGAAAGAAAGAGAGAATGAGAGCATTTCATTCATGTAATGCTCGAATTTGTCTATTTTTCTCAATTGAGAGGCCACATTCATACACTTTGGCCAATAAGGAATTGCCATCCAGTATAGTTTGTTTCAACAAGAGATTTGCACACATGGAAGTACAATTCTTTGGCTTCCCTTCACTTACTCCACGTATTGGCTAAGTGAAAAGAGAATAACACATGTAAAATTTGAGTGGAATATCATAAGAAAGCCTCATTGAAGTGATGGTGGAACATCACCTGTACAAAATGATACCATCATGTTTATGTAAAGTTAATGGAGGATATGGTATGCTAAGTTGTCATGTTTAGTTAGATTACTAAATAGATAACTTAATTAAAAAACAAAACGGCAAGGATATATATTAAGATATCTTAATTAACAGAATTACAGTCAAGAATTGAAAATCATCGTGTTGACATAATATATGATTATATATATAATTATAGACTCTGCAATTAGTTAGTATACAATAGAAAAATTGAATCTCTTCCCACGTGGAAATAGTGGTCGCTATTGTTTTGGCCACAGAAAAGTCACGCATTAACAAACACCCATTTTCTATAGTTGTCTTTTTATACCATATGATGTCTAGCTCTCTCCGCCGCAAAACACAGACGCTTCATCATCTTGTACTTCCCTTTTCCGTTTATTTTTGTATAATAACTTTCTTTGTTACAATGACAGCTGCTAGGTTGTTCTCCGCCATAACAATAGCTAGTTTTCTCATTGCGTTTAATCGCCTAAACTTCGCCTCCCTAAAATCCCATATTGTTGAAAATTCGAGGCAACTGGAGGTTGTTCATCTTGACGATGCAATTGGACCTGAAAGTTTTGAATTTGATACGCTTGATGGAGGTCCTTATACTGGCATATCCGACGGCCGGATCGTTAAGTGGCAGAAAAATGAACGGCGGTGGATCGATTTTGCCGTAACTTCTCCATCAAGGTACCCATATACATTCTTCCTTAATAAACGAAACACGCTCCGGGTGTGTTTTATAACTAGTTTGTTGAAACAAGAAAAAGATATGTCATTGAGCCCTTCAAGTATTATCGGGCCAATAAATGTCACATAACCAAAAATTTAAGGAATTATTTAGGGGCTCAAGTGAAAATCCCAAACAAGAAATAAGGTGTGAGCATATAGAGGATAAGCGGTTCAATTGCTGACTTCTTATTTTTTTCCAGCGCAAGCTTTTCCTTACACGCGTTAACGTGAAAGTAATTTTTTTAGAGAGTTGTGAATTATACATTTAATGAAAGTAATGTCAAATATATTTTGATATAAAATGATTGGTTGGATGAAGAAATTAATATATAATTACATGAACATGAACAGGGATGATTGTGACGAGCCACAGCATACTCATGTTGAAAAGGAGCACATATGTGGACGTCCATTGGGCTTGTGCTTTAGCAAAAGCAGTGGTGATCTCTACATAGCAGACGCTTACATGGGTTTACTAAGAGTAGGAGCTGAAGGTGGATTAGCTACAAGGCTTGCCACTGAAGCTCATGGAGTTCCTTTCAGATTCTGCAATGGTTTGGACATCAATCAGTTCACCCGAGTTGTTTATTTCACTGACAGCTCTTTACAATATCAAAGGAGGTATGTAAATATGCAACAATTAATATAAATCAGTACCTGTCATTGTTTATTTATTCGATCACTTTTGAATAAATAATTCTATTCAGAAATTTAAAGGTTCCGGAGATTTGTCACCTTTGATTTTCAATAGTATTTATTATTTGCTTTTAAAAGTCTCACTCATAACTAAACTTCTTAGTTTTCTCCCCTCACCGTTAATTTCTAGGTTATCAATCGTTTTGGTGTCCCATTTTTATTTTTTAATTTGTCTACTAATCACATCAAATTGAATTAGATTTCAGCTCGATGAATTCTGATACAAATTAATACAAAAACATTATTTAAACCACCTCTTTTATTGTAATTTGATTGTCTTATGTCTATTTTTTGAACAATAACCCCTCATCATCTCATTTCTACCTTATGTTTTTACAAGCCTGGGATTGATAATTGTGAAAAATTTATTAATGAGAGAGAATATATACCCATCTGAACCATTCATTAATATTTAAATCAACACGTCACCTGATCCTCAAAATATTAGGCAAAATCAGGTCCTTTGTTTCCCTAATTATCTTATTCAACTTGAATTCTTTTTTTAAAAAAAAAAAAGATTTTCGGGATTTATAATTTTTGTATTAGTTATCTTTAACGTGAACCTCGATCCTACTTAATATAAACTAACTTCATCTGTTCGAACCTATGGCATGCCATTAATATTATTTGCATTAATTTCTGTGTTCTTATATTTGTAATTAAAAAAATAAATTACACGTCTGTGTTCATCTGTAATGTAATGTTAATGAATTTGTTCACTAGAAAGTAAAAATTTTAGATGCTAAATATTGAAAGAGTACCAAAAGAATATAAACATTAATCCAATCAAAAAAATTAGAAAAGTATGGAAAATTCGCTTACAGTCCACTTTACAGAACGTTTAAAATTTGTTCTAGATGACAATAATGCTAACAAAGATTACAATGATTAATTCTATTAATTAGTGAAAATTTTAAAGTCTATATGTATTAGCGAGTAATGCTATACTTATAAAGTCTGTATATAAAATTGATTTGGTATCACTGATTTAATGTCATATGACTCATCAGCATTTATTACATTGACAGCTCATATCAACTTTTCTATTCACTAGATGTTAAAATCAACGTTGTATACAAACTTTGTATACGGACTTTTAAATATAGTATTATTGATTTGTTAGCATGTTGAATATAAAAATTTAGTTAATGATTTTGCTTTTAAAAGAATAAAAGTATTATGAAAACAAATTGTGATAAAATAAAATAATTTGGTATTTTGTAAGAATATCTTTAGCTTGCAAGAGATTCTAGGATATCAGCCACTACTATGTCACGCTAATAATTTGATAACTTGGGTCTATGAAACATCACCATCTGAATCGTATTTAATTTTTGTTCCCACATCTTGATAAGATAAATAAAAGGGATATTGTTGTATAAAAAAGAAAATAAAAAATTAATAAAGCTACCGCATAAACTTTTGAAGATTATACGTAACATAATTGATGATTTTGATTTGCCGATCTACCAAATTCTGATACTGACGAAATCTTTCAATAGTACATACTAGACTTTCTACATTGTAAAATCTCTTAATATTATGGCCCACAAGTACACGTGATGTATCCTTACAGATGCAACTTGCAGGCATATTTTCAAATAAAATGTAGTTCATAAGTATATCATTTATATTGGTGCTCATCACTAATGGAGCATGCACTACCTTTTTCTCATCAGCGTACCTAGCTAGCTCAAAAGTTTCACAATTTTCATATTATACATGCAGGAATTACATTTCTATAGTACTGAGCGGAGATAGAACAGGAAGGCTAATGAAATATGATCCAAATACTGGAGAAGTAACTGTTCTTCTTGACAATCTTTCCTTTCCAAATGGCGTAGCACTAAGTCAAGACGGCAAGTATCTTCTGTTGGCAGAGACTACAAGTTGTAGAATTCTAAAATATTGGCTAAAAACACCTAAAGTAGGAACAGTTGAAGTTGTTGTCAAGCTCCCAGGATTTCCAGATAACATCAAAAGGAGTCCCAGAGGGGGATTTTGGGTTGGTATTTATCCAAGACAAAGAATCTCGAAATGGGCTCTTTCATTTCCTCGGGTAGGCAATGCTTTGCTTAGGCTGCCCATTGACATCATGAAAGTTCATTCAAGTTTGGCTAAGCTTGGTGGAAATGTTGGCACCGCGATGAGGCTAAGTGAGGATGGAAATGTGTTGGAAATGTTACAAGATAAAGATATAACAAGCAAATGGAGTTCTGTCAGTGAAGTGCAAGAGAAAGATGGTGCCTTATGGATTGGATCAGTGAACATGCCTTTTGTAGGCATCTATAAGAATATGACACATCGATAATTAATATGTTTAGATTATATATGTTTGACACAATCATTTACAGAATAAAGATTACTTTTTTCTTATTGAAAAATGTAGAATATGGAGTTTGTTGTGAATTTTTGGGTTATTCGCAGAAGCGTCTATCCGAGATCTTAACAAATTATGATGAAATACCGTGACACCAGATTTATAGTGGTTTGACACATAAATCTAATTGACAATAAAGAAGAATTACAAGAATACAAGCAGAAATAACAAGGATTTAACCTTACAACCTTCCTAGTTCCTATATATATACGCCAAGATAATCATCAATTTATGATATATATTTCCAAGGAAAGACTAACCAAGAAGAACTCATGGGGCACCAGATCTTTAACACAATTATCTCTCTAACAACACCCCAAGGATACCACACCTATGATGATTGTTTATAAGAGACTCCAAATCGCGGATCTCCAAGATCACTCCCGCACATTGCCAACTTTCTTTATTCCAAGGTATCCGAAGCGTACGTTGCCAATCCTTGCAGTCTTGCAAGGCCTCTAAAACATTCCCTATTTCTTCTCTTCTTATTCTCTCTTTCACTCATATGAACAAGGCTCTTATATAGGCCTTTGAGTTTCTTTCCTAGTCTAACAATGATTCCTACACTAGAAAGTATAATCAAAACTCTTCCTATTTTAGTTTTTTTTTTTTTTCAAACTATGAGCATCCAAGATTATCTGATTAAAATAAATTATAATCAAACTCAACTTCCTAGTTTGATATAAATTCCAATATAAAAACAAATTCTATATTACCTATTATTCTAATAAGACAAGACCATTAATAACAGAGTTAAATGATAAGAGTCACAGAAGTGTAGTACAAAGATTACTATTTGGTAAAGCAAAGGGTATTAATATTTTTTGTCTTTCCAATATGCATGTATAATTATTCAATGTTAAGACTTCATATTTGGCTTTCATTATATAATTTTAATTTCTGGCAGAGGATATAACTAAGGATATATAAAAGTAGGCTAGAAAAAAAAATCTCAAAGTGTATATCACATGATATATAGTGTCGAAACTATAGTGTTTAATCTAAAAGGCTAATCAATAGTGGAGTGACCATCCTCTTCACAATGGCTGTTGCAAGAGCACCCCTTAGATGTAAACAGGGGGCAGGTTTCATTATGCCACATTTTTTTACCCAAAATCATACACAAAATATGAGCTATTGAATCAACCCACTTTCAACAGTTGAGATTCAAATTGTTAGATTTATTAATGAAATATATTTATTAATTTATTATAAAAAAGGAAATAAAAAAATATAAAATACAGTGCTTGGATGGTAGCAGTCAATGACCATTGGTGACATGGCACTATCAACGACATTGCCACTACCAAAGGATCAATGGTGGCTAATTTTTCTTGATCATCAATAGTGAAGAGACGTAAAATTCTGTAAATATATGTTCTTAATCACTAACATAAATGTTGTATATATAAAGGAATCGAGAAAGATTGGCTGTTGCCGATCATTTTGGCAATGATAGTGTTGTCAGATGTGCCATGTCGATCGCTGCTAACTGGTTGCCAACATTAGTTGCCGGCTTTTAAAAAAATAGATGAAAAAATTAATTATGCGTCATTTATAATTTTTTAAATAATCAATTAATTTAATATTTATGTTGAAAATTCAGATGCCACTGTTACACACTCTGACACGAATTTGCAGAATTCTGATATCGGCTGTTATGAATAACTTAACAGAAGTTTGTTACGACGCAGTTAACAAAGGTGACTAACTATATGTTTTATTTAATAAGAAACAGTACGTATACTTCACTATAGAAGTACCCCATGATGGAAATATTCCACTAAAGAAATAATCCATATATTACACAATATGAAATAGTTTTTATATAGGCATTACATCAAACCGCTTAACTATGAATGTAGGAATACTACTAACCACTACTTACTTGAGAGATTATATAGGAACTAATCCCTAAATTGTAGTGACCAATTCAATTATAATTGCAACAACCCCACTTTCTAAAGAATAGGTCTTAACTTATCTTAACATTTCCTCCCTTAAACTGAACGTTTTCAAAAATTCAGTTTAACAAATATATGCATAAATCTCCCTCAAATTGGATGCTCCAACATTAATTGTTATCTTTAAAACAGATTTCTGTTTCATTTTGTAAAACAGACCAATGCCAGCTTTGCCATGCAAAAATGCGATTTCTTCTTGAGTATTTTCAACCAACTCTCAAGTCTTATTTCTCATTATAGCATGCAGTTTCCACTTTCACGACAGATTATTGCATCTGCAAAAGACCTTGGCTTAAGTTCAACCCATAGCTAATATGCATAACCACACCTTGAAGAGAATGCAACTCCTTCCTTGATATGTCCTGGGCTAGCTCCTCTAACCTCACTTTGCAGATCACTTACCTATCTCCTTTGATCTGTCACTCTTGCAGATCACATGACAGAAATTGGTTATCAAATTTATCACAATAATTTCACATTTACTGTCAAATATCTAGCTATGCCATACTCCATGGATTGTCTTATTGAACTTTCTATCACAATATTCAAGACCTTTTTTTATATTCTCAACCGCTTCACTGACTTTCTTGTTGCAAAAGTATCTCAATGTTGCTTGCTAACAACATAATCTTCACAAATCTTTTGAATGAGACTCGGATGTTAGAAGACCTACTACCATAACTTTTTGTTGCAAGTCTCGTAAGACCTTCTGTTGCTGGTAATATAACAGAACATATAAAGTTTTATTGTTGTTGCTTGCACTGTTGTTGTTGCTGTTACAAATATTGTAACACAACAAATTTGAGATGACCATGATTCAACCTTTGACATATCCATAGTCTTTGGTTTCTGTCCTGATGAACTTTGACCATCAAGACCCCTCCCATTTTGTTGGGAATCCCATTTTGTTAGGAATCAATGGCTTTCTCCTCTGCCCTTTAAGCTCTGCATATCAGTAGAGTTACCCCTCTTGTGACTCTCTCATGTGGCTCTGAATACACCCCAAGATCCTCCCTTGATCATCCAATGTGAGACTCAACACTCTCATCACATTAGGTACTTGGGTCTAGCTCTGATACCACTGTTAGAAAATTCATATGCCACGGTTACATACTTTGACACAAATTTGGAGAATTCTGATATTGGCTATTATGAATAACTTAATAGAAGTTTGCTACGACACAGTTAATAGGGGTGACTAACTGTATGTTTTATTTAATAATAAACAGTACGTACTTCACTATAGAAGTACCTCACGATGGAAGTATTCCACTAAGGAAATAATCCACATATTACACAAAATGAAATAGCCTTTATATAGGCATTACATCAAACCACTTAACCATGAATATAGGAACACTATTAACCTCCACTTACTTGAGAGATTATATAGGAACTAATCCCTAATTTATAATGACCAATTCAATTATAATTGCAACAACCCCACTTCTTAAAGAATAGGTCTAAACTTATCCTAACAATTTAAATAATTAAGAGTGTTTTTGGATTTATTTAATTTAGGACAATTTGATATTTCGATCTAGGGTCTAGCTATATGAACCCTAAACATACACTACAGACCTCATTCCTCAAAAGCAACTCTTAGCAAAATTTCAAAACTTAAATTTTACTTTGTACAACCCTTTGAATACAACATTTATACTTATTAAATTTAATTATATATAATATTAATTTTTTATAAGAATAATTCTTAAAAATTAAGACCGAGTTGAACACACAAATTTGGAGAAGAATTTGTGGACACTCTTCTGGATTAAGATTTATTTAATAAGAAAATATTTTATCTTCTATTTCTGCAGGCATGCGAAGGAGATCCTGTGTCTAAGTATATGGCCGGGTCTCTATGCTTCTAATATTAAATTTTCTTTTGTACTAAAATCTTTTGTCTCTGCAAACAAGAGAAACAGATCTCATGTATGTCTCTGCTAAGATGGTAATCTTTTTTCTGGTTGACCCATTCACAATAGAGTTCGTCGAGAAGTTTTATATATTTCAAGGGTTATCTTTTCTTTGAAAACCAAAAAGCCTTGATACAGATTACAATATTCTATCTTGATTTATGAATAACAGGTGGAATTATGTCCTTCAATGCACAAATTGCTTAACTTGTGGTTAACTTGAATAGTGTGATGCTTGCTTTATTCACAAAACAAAATTATGATTAGTGTTAACTACTCTCTTTTGTAGCAAAGAGATAGAAGACTTAGATTATAGAAGTTGATCTAAAACAACCATTTTGCATTTGATTAATACTCCATAGAAAAATTAGGATTTAGAAAATAAGGATATATACTATGTATATAACACTATTATTATTTTTTATTTTAACGAAAATATATTATTTTATTATGTCTTTATTTGTAATTTGATTAATGAGTGAGTTTGTATTGATAGTGTATAAGAGTAGTACCACTCTTTTATCTTTTAATGTGCAACAAACATCCTCGCAATGAAAGCAAGGAAAATGTTATTAGTGCTAAATTACAAATTTTATATACAAACTGATGTAACATTTGTCATTTATTATACATTACCCTTTATTAAATGAATTAGTTTTATATATTTACTATTTCAATCACATTATAAAAAACATTGTATACAAGAATTTGTGGAAAAAAGTCTGTATGAATAGTATTATTGTTTCGTTGATTATGAAAAACGTAGTTCAGGAATGAATTAAAAAAATGTTAGTTTTATTTTTTAATAAATCTTATTCAAAGTGGGACTAGAATAATTATAATATTCTTTCTCCCTTTTTATTATTATTATCATTATTTTTTTTTGTGAGCTGGGTAATTGGGTTTCAATATTAGATAGGCTAGGCTCATGGGTATTCCATATGAGGTTGTTGCCGGTGATGAGACCAGCTTTGAGCACAACGGTGCTTTGATTGGTGTTAGAAGTTTCTTCTTTCATGATTGGAAAGAAAAAATTGATAAAGAGTACTTTGCATAGTAGCTCCGATACTATACATAGCAATACACCAAAGAATGAACATGGGAATGGATGATACTATTTGATTAATATGAATATATGATATGGAAAAAATTTGTCCTATAGAGCCATTATATGGGCAGCCGGCCTGTAAAAAAATTTCCATAAAATTTATATAAAGTTATAGTTGTTCTAATAACGGCAAATCAATTGTGACTAGATCTCCGTCAATGAAAGCTGCGAATCAGTGATTATCATCATTATAGCGAGGCTAGCAATGAGGAGTATGTGCAGACCATGATGATGATTGCGGGAGCTGAATTCTTGGAATTGTTGATTTGGCTTGATTGAACGAGATTCATTCCTAACGGAGACAAACCACGCATCATGCATAAGATTAAACACTATTTCATTTTATTATTTACATAAAGCCAAAGATTTTTTTATCACTCCAACGAAGACAATACAAACAGATAGATTAAAAAAAAAAAAAAGAGTGAGAGATCCATGTCTATGCAAATAACAACCTCTATCCAGAGTCTACTAGTAACGGAACATAAAGTCTAGAATACAAATCAGTACAACTAGCTAGGCTACATGCACCTCTTCAAGCAAATTAACCGATGAAACAGCCCAAATTTGGATCTAGCAAATATTGCAGCTGCAGGCAACTCTGATGACTCTCTGTTCTTCTTCATCCATAGTGTTACAAAGTGTGGTGTCCGTAAACCAAGCACAAAAAACCCAGAAAGCCCTATCACCAATCCGAATATCCCATAAGACAAGAAGACATTTTCTCGCCCAGCAGCAACCAGGGCCGGGCTGAATACACCTCCTAAAACGACCGCTTGCCTCAAAATCGATATAGCAATTTTGTCTATTATGGGCAGGTAACCATTAGAAACAAATAAGAGAAAAACTTGAAGATTAATACACATTTCCGATTTCTATTCATATAAGAGTTGAATATGGAGTCTTCAAATTTTTTTAATTGGCAAGGTTATATATCCTTTTCAAAAATTTTTGTGTTCATCATTTAAAAATTTTATATTAAATTTCAGGTATTAATTTATAAATCGGATGCACGATATTATGATCCAAGAAAAAGCAAACCGGTAAAAATCAAGAAAAAGTAAACAAATTAATTCTATTTGATTATTTGTTGGACCTGAACTATTATTACATAAGTTTACATGCCTTGCTTTTAATAATTAATACTGAGGTTATATGGTTCAATAGGGTATGGAGTTTAGCGAAACAATGATTCTTCGAGATCTGAGAGTTCGATATATGTGTGTTAACCTTTTCCTAAGATTTGAGGTAGACCAACAAAAAGATCAAAGCCTTAGAATAGAAATTATAACAATGCAAACCCACCCGTAGGCCATTACATTTAATTAATATAATTAAATTGTTAACTTTAATAGCTTTATAAATTAATGCCGCATATGAAAAAACTCAAAATTCATATCTCAAATCTCAATTTATGGTCTTTTTTGCTAAATAACGTGGGATATGACACTGATTACACCACAATTTCTTATATAACTGTTTAAAAATCTGAAAATTTCTCCAATAAATTGATTATAACTATCTAACTACACCTATGACCTAACAGAGAAGGCACACGCACGTATGCTTGAAGAACTCTCCGCCCAAGGACAAGGTTTATGAGTTGGAATTACGTGGCTTTTCCTGGGACAAGTTGCATATATATGATCATGAGATAAACAGTGGTATTACAGTGTTAGGTTGCATCATGCATTAAGTTAAAGAGACAAAATACATATTTATTACCGGTGGCCTTCTACAGATATCACGTTCAACGAGAGATACAGATCATGCCTAATAACTTGCCACTTGTTTTAGGCACGATACAGCCATTTGAGATTTTTTATTTTTATGTTTTTTTTTTTAAAATTTTTAAAGCCTCGGGGGCTTGTGTCGTGCATCAATATTAATTAACTTACCACTTCTTCATTACCATCAAAGTATAAATCAACTAGCAGTCGGCTAGACTCGCATGCAAGATAATTTCTTTTCTATATGTTCTTGGGTAGTGACCAAATATACATTGATTTATTTAGGGGTGTAACTAGAAAATTGATTCTCTAATATTTAATCTATAATTAAATTTTATCATGAAAAAAGGTCTATATTCGGACATCAAATGTGTAAAATAAACAAATTTGTAAGAAAAACAAAGTGTGTGTGTGTGTGTCTATATATATATAATTAAAACTTTAGAGGAAAATAGAAAGAGGATAATGGAAAATTATAATTTAGTAAATTGAGACTTAGGTTTTTATTTTATATATATATGAATCTTTTCTACATAAATCTTTTGTTTTTTCTTAAGTTTGGCTGGGCTATAAATATGGAATTTTGTTTTGAAGTAAGGGCATAGGAGTTATAATTTAAATTGTTTATATCAAATTGATTTTTTCCCCAAACTAAGCAGCCTCCGCCTCTGGATTTATTATCGTTATTATTAATACTATTAGTATATACTTGTCAGTTGACACTAGTTAATTGTTAATATGAACAGTATTATTTTACAAACCCAACTCTATGCAAATTGATTCAATATTATCGTATGATTATCACATCATCAATCTTAATTAATATAGTTAATTTTTTATATTTATTTTTCTATTACATACGTTCCACCCTTCTTACTTTGTCATATAATAAATAGTATTTGTTACAAAATTTAAATTTCATTTTTTAATTTTGATTCATTTTCTCTTTTTCCTTTTTTTTAATGTCACTATCTTAATTAGATATATAATTGTTGCAGTAATTACTTATGATAATGATAAAAAGACTAGGCAAGATACAGTCCCATGTCACTTTATCAATTTTGATGAATCTATCTAATTATATGTTAGCATATTATTTACAAAATTATTAAAATAAGAATCTGTTTGAGGAAATGATTTGAGAAAAAAAGAAGAAGAAGAGAACAATAAGTCAGCATTAAAGTTGAAAACAAATTGAAATTTAACTTTTAGTTATGTAGTATTTTTTTTCCATAATGTATAATTGAATATAGATCAATTAAATTATAAGGAAATCACGCAAGGTTTATAAGTCATTAATTAGAGATTTTGCCCGTTAGCAACGTCGGGGTGGGATGTACGAATGACTTGATGTCGAGAACGTCTGTCCTAGCTCCAGGGTAATACTCCCTAGCCAACAATGAGGAGGGTGGGGTATTACCCTTGGCTAAGAGATATTACCCTGGAAGAAGGACAAACTCTCTCTTTGACGTCAATACCAGTCAATGAATTATATAAAAAAATCTTATGTTTTTGTCTATGCTCATTTTTTTAATGCGAGTAAGTTATTGCCCAGTGGTTTAGCTAATATTTATTTTTACTGAAAATCTTGCGGCAGTGATCAATGGTTTAAAACACAAGAGTCATGCGCACTGTGAACAAATACGAAAACAGTATTATTAATTACGAAAAGATATCTTCATGAGATGAGAACTGTCTGCAGATTTTCTCTGCAAGAGGACAAGCACTATATAATAACAATAATAATGTTGAGAGATGGTGGATGTGACTCATACCACACACTGTATGTAAATTCCATTGGCTTTCAAACTTGTAGTGGTATAGATAGTCGATTAGTGTAGGAGTCGATGGATTTGTCTTGTGTGAGAAAAACATATGTAAGCACATGCTTTTAAGTAATGTACCTAAAAATAAAAGCATATAAAATTTCGTAAATTAATTTATGTAATACTACTTTATTATTCAATTTTATCTTTTTAATTCTTTTATAATTATCTTGTTTTATCTTTGTATAACTATTTGTATAAAAATATGTATATTGTTGTGCTCACCTTATAATCGGGCTTGGAGATGGTGTTAGGATCCTCAAGGCTGGGGCAGCCACCATGCAAGGCGCTCCAGAAGTTAGCAACTCCAATTGTCCATGTGAGGGCGACCGCCTCCCAATCAGACCACCTGATCTAAATGTGTGTTATAGTTGGTCATAACAGACTCTTACCCTGTAAGTCCCGAGGTAGGCATTCTATACACACTCTCAAAGGGCTAGTTTGTGATTACTGTAGTAGAAATAAACAGATTCAACTGTGTGGGCCAATCTAAGCATTTTTCCTAAATCGGGCTGTATTTAACTAGAAAACCTCGATAGTGTGAAGAGATTTTATTAATAAGAAATTTAAAATTTACATCTATCTAGGGGACATAATGAATCTTACCCCTTAAAATGTATGTTATATACATAAATAAAAGCAAAATTAAAACAATAATAGTATAGCGAAAAATTAAAACAATAATAGTATAGCAAAAAATAAACGTTAAATGCAAGTACAATAATAATAAACTATTGAAGTTGTACCCTACGATGCCTTCTAGCATAAAATTCATTAATTATTTCATATCATCTAAATCAATACAATTGGCAAGTTCTTTTTCAATATAGACAACCATGCAATTATTAAGAAACTCATCCTCTATCTTGTTGCGAATTGTTGTTTTGATAAGTTCATATCAGAAAAGACTCATTTTGTTGTTCTATAGAAACTGGAAGAGTAAACACTAGATGAATCAATCTATCAACTAAGAAATAGACATATGACCTTTTTGTTTCAACTAACCTGTGACATAGTTCATAAAAGTGGGGAAATGTTTTGAAAATTTGGATCTTGGATTACATCAAAATGAAAATGTTCTAATTGTTTGCTCAAAGAATTGATCTCAGGTCCAGTAAAATCTGCATGATAAAATCTCTAAGCAAGATTGCAAATATGATGAATTTTAAATGACTTAAATACATCACTCGTATCCAAAGCACGACTTAAAGTAAAAGGCTCCATTGTCGGCTCAGTGAATCTACTATTTAGCTCTATCAATTGAAAATAAACTAAAATATTAAATATATCAAAATGATAATAATGTTCAATTGTAATATGATTTTATTGTTAAGAAGAGCGTCGTGTATCTTCCATATAAAGAGCATTTATATTAGGAACATAATTATCATGTCTTTCACAAAATGATATCACACTCTCAATAAAAGCATCCTAACCATTTTCTCATAAATTTTGAAGAATTCTTTCTGTGCTTGAGACTCAATTCAAAGTAGTTATGATGTCTTGTGATTTGATTTGTAATGCATGATAAAGTACATTAGTAATCCCTAAGACTCTATCCATCAAAAGCAAAATAAACACAAATTCAAATGATCTCATATGACAATAAGCCCCTTAGGCTTCCTCACGTACATTAGCATTAAGCCCATTCTCGGGAATTGAACAAGCATATCGATCAAGTTACTCACTAAAGCATGATGTGAACTCCAACGAGTATCTCCAGCTCATTGCAAAGTACGAATTTGATTTGCCCCTTTACCAATCTCAATTTCATCACAAGTTATCAAATCTATGATTTCAATTTCTCGAGCATATTTTAACTTAGAATGATGCTTGGAAGAAGCATTGATAAGATTGACAATGCAACCTAGCTTTGAAAAGAATAACCATACATCATGTAACTCATTAGCAGCTGCAACTAATGCAAGTTGTAATCGATGGGCAAAGTAATAGACATAATAAGCAAATGGACAATCTTTAAGAAACAAAGCTTGTAATCCATTTAAAGCACCACACATATTACTAGCACCATCATATCCTTGACCATGTAAATTTTCAACCACAAGATCATATCGAGCAAGAATATTGCATATCTTTGTTTTAAGAACTAATGCATTAGTTTCAGAGACACTTATAACTTCAAAAAATCGTTCTCTAACAAATCCATTAGAATCAACATACCTCAAGATAAGAGCCAATTATTCCTTGTTAGCTTCGTCACATGCTTCGTCAACAAGAATACAATATTTAGCCTCTCCAACTTCTTCACAGATTTTGAATCGAATTTTATTTGCAGGAATATTTAAGATCTCCTTTTGAATATTAGGCGCCAAATATTCATAGTGCATTTTCTAAAATAACTTCAGCAATTTCTCCATTTATTAATGTCATATGTTTAATCATTTAAATAAAATTGCCACAATTAGTAGAATCAATGAACTCGTGATGAACTCTAAATGCACATACTTGCTCCGCTAGCCATTTAGTGGTTTTGAGCCGTAAATGGTTTCGCAAAATTTTGTTGTGAAGACTGTGCATTTATAACTTTGTCAACGTGTCTAGTTGTCATCTTTGCTTATGTTTTCTTATTGAATCTATATTTCCTTGTCAAATTACTTTTCGCACACTTGTTTTTACTGTACTCTATGGGCCTAGTCTTGAGCAGATCGAATTTGAAGTGTTGAGACTTCATGGTAGGGTTGGTCTTGCGGGCTTAGCCTTTATGGGCTTTTGTATTGTTAACAATAAGTCTTAGGTCTACTGTCTTATCAAAAAAATCCATGGATTACTAAGTAACCCTATAACCTTGTTACCATAACTGCATAGAATAACTTCGATAAAATTACTTGACATTGTTGAGCTCTCATAGCTTTCCTTTTGGAGATTTATAACTCCCTAAAAGCTCTTTTGTCTTTTTTGGTAAGTCCGTTGCAAGTTTTGTAACCTCTCCTCGTAAAACAACCAAATCCATAACGTCGTAGAATAACCTTGTTGAATGACCTCGTTTGTTTTTTGGAGAGTTCTATATATCTCATCTCTGTACGACTATTTTGTTTTTTTTTTTTTTTTTTTAACTCCATAAAGCTAAAGCCAATAGTGAAGCTATCAGAGTTACAAGGTTACAAGTTTTTCTCTAGGTTTTTGACCTTGTGTAGTAACCCTCTTGTAGTAACCTCGTGTAGTAACCTCGTAAGACTATTTTGTTTTTTCTTTAGTAAATCCGTCAGGCTCTTATGGATTTTCTTTCTTCTTCTTTGGAGGCTAATACATAGCTCTCTGTTCTTCTCTATAAGCTAATATATAGCTCTCTAAGAGCAAGACTTTGTTGTTTGTCTTCTTATTGTTAATGCAAAGTTTGGGATCTTGTTTGAACAAACCTCAGTTGTCATCTTATTATCAGTGCCGACCTTTCTAGTCTGACTTTCATGGGATAAACCTTGGTTGTTTGTCCTCTATTTTCTTTTGAAAAAAAAGAAAAAGAATATGGTCCAGCAACATATATAAAGTTTTCGATAGTTACAAAAAAAAAAAAAAACTTTTAGTTTAAAACAACTTCTTCTTCTTTTATTTATTTTTTAAATATATTTATTTATAATTTTTATATATACAATTTTAAAATAGATTTTACCATTTTTTTATGTTTTGATGTATCGGAATATCAATGTATCATAAGTGAGCAGAGGATCTTTGTTCGTAATTACAACAGAGTTACCAGGAAAAATTATGTTTTCCTTTTCAAATGAACATTTAATTCTAATAACAAAATTAATGCAAATATTGATTAAAGGAAAAATATAGAATAAAAAAAAAGAGACAATCACGGATATAGAGAAGACTGCGGCTGTAAAGCTGAAAACAAAATTGTTCTAATAGCTTAAGGTAAGATCATGTCATCTTTATCTAAAATTGTTTCTCACTTCTGCAATAAAAAAAGAGCCTACCGTTCCCTCCGAATTCAATAAAAGATCGATGTCAACAAAAAATAAGAACGATACTATTTGCATCCTATTTTTTCTTTTAAAAATCTTTTTTTTAATAATATTACAATAATGTCTATTAAGAAATTTATTATTAAGTATAATAAAAACTATTAGATAAGACTTATTTTTCTTTGTTTACTCATCTCTTTTATCTCCTTATTTGATAACTATATATAAACCCCATTTCTTTTAAAGCTACCTTCAATCAAACTTACATCGTTGGGGGTCATTTTTTTTAATTCTGGTAATAATTTCGTCTAAATTTATCATTCGCAAAATTTTCAACAGATGACAATGGATAGTCTCTTCCTATGTTAATTACTTCTCTACGCCAAGCCGTAATTCCCTATTTCATTTAAATGCCGTCACTACTCCAGGCCTTACTTATCTACTGCTCCATCTCTGCCTCTCTTTAATCGAACTATCAATCAATTTGTTTTCATTTTTTTTTTCACTTACTGTGTTTTTGGAGAACTTTTTTGTGTTCTCCATTGCCTTTTCCTTCCCTATCCCTTTCAAAGAATAGTGAATAAGAAGTAGGTGGACTACTCAAATTTTCCGGAGAGTTATTTTAGAAGGAGATCGATATTATTAATTAATGGGTGTGTGAATTAAATAAACGAGTTTATTCGAAAAAATATTATTATAAAAAATATTTTTTTTTAATAACGGGTATGTTTAGTATTGGAGTGAGTGTTTGAGTAAAAATGAGTGATGTGTTAAGGTTAGCATTTGTAATAATGTCAAAGTGATGCATCAAGAATTGATACTTTTGCGGAAGTTGAAGGGATCATTTTGAAAGTAGATAGTGATTTGTGTTGTGCAGGTATATTTGACGTGTCCAATCGATCCATTTTGTTGAAAATTGGTCCACAAATGCCGTGAGAAGAGATTTTTCTCTTTCCAATCTTTAACCAAATAATACTCAGTTTCTGGTTTCTGTCAACTGTCCTTTTTTTCGTTTCCTTCCTCAAGTTCTTCTTGTGGCTCATATCAGGTAAGATTTCTTTCAATCTCAAGCCACATATTCTCTCCCTCAATTGTCTTTTCTAATATTTAAAGTAGACAAATTTCAAAAGAAGATAAGAAATGATTATAATTTGAGTTGGATTAGATGCATCTTAATAAAATACAAGTTGCCATCCGTGAATTAGTATAATTTTTCAGACCTAATATGAAATTAACATTTCTGCCTTTATAATTTAATAAAAATTAAATTAACATCTTCAAAAACTCACATATATAAAATATGAGAGTTTAATATTAATTTAATAAATCTTTAAATCGAAAAATTAATCCAAATATAAACGATGCGAGTAGAATTTCGTTGCAGGCCTTGCCTGGCTTTTCGTAATGGAATTATATACTTGAGACGGCCGAAACCGATCAATTCTTTAACGAAACAGGAGTGGGGCCACGGAGAAATTGAACTCTCTCATTTGTCGCCACGTCATCTCATCTCTTTTGTCCATTTGCCTAATTAGTTGGGTTGGGAGACCCATCTGGCCATTTGTATTCTCCATGCCAACAAAACAAAATTAAAATAGTAATAATAATAAAAAAAGTACTTTTCCTCCTGTGATATCAAATATAATTTATTATTATTATACTAATAATAATCAATAATTAAAAATCTTATCAAAGAAAAAAAAATGATACATTCGTCTTTTAAGCCTGCATCAAGTATGATTTTAATTTTTTTTGGGATATATTTATGTGTCATCTTTAAGATTGACTAATTTTATGAATCATCTTTTATTGTCATTAATTTAATATATCAAGTCATGAGGTACCCTAATAATTTTCTATGCATTTTATCGTCTAAATGATAAACATTACATAACTTAGATGAAGATTTATGAAATATTTTTTGGGAAGAATTGTATCATTTGCTAAAAGTAATTTATCAAATTGGTTAGATATAATAAGGCCAAAACTTCTAAAAATACATAGTTAATTATATAATTTTTATCGGTGAAACTTTAAAAGAGACTTAATTATAAATACTTTTAAAAAATAATCGAATTTCATACGATTTTTCATATCATAACCTTTAGCTTCATAACTGTGCTCTATAGTATAGTTTGACAAAGATAAAACAAAAGATTATGACTTCAAAATTTTGAAAATAATTTTTTTTTAAAAATGCTCTTCAAAATATATTAATTATTTTATTTTATTTTAAAAGATGCTCTTAAACAATAAGGTCATTTAAAAATTGATCCTGGGATCATATATTTATTGATATCTCACTATTATCTTGGAGGATTTAATAAAAAATTGTAACAAACTCTTCTAACATGACTTAAATATAAGAATAAAATAATAGAATAAAGTGTAAATTCGGGCATGAGAGAGAAGCTGAGTGAGGGCATGGCTGTAATAATATAATAATAACAATAACTGGCACGCATTCCCAGACACTTGAATTCATCCTCAAACCAAAAGGAGTAAAAGTCTAAAAGCCGAATGAGGGTGAAGATTGGTTGTAATGGCGACCAGAAGCAAAGTGTGTAGGCTTGTTCAGACAACTCAAACTCTAAGCCACAAAATCCACCATTTCTCTTCTGCTTCGGCTGCTGCAGCAAAAGAAGCAGAGAGTGTGGGATCACGGGGGCTTGGGCTCGAGCTATTTGGACTAAAAGACTACGAGGATTACAGGCGGTCTCTCTATGGTGAGATAACCCACAAGGCCTTGCTTGTTGACGCTGTTGGTACCCTTGTTGTTCCCTCTCAGCCAATGGCCCAGGTAGATATCTCATCTTTGCCCTTTCCAAGTTGTCTTTATTCATTCTTTTAATGAATATTTTATTATGGTTTTGCTTTGCTTCATAGATATACAGAGAGATTGGGCGGAAGTATGGAGTGGACTACACAGAAGATGAGATTTTGAACAGATACAGAAGGGCTTATGGACAGCCATGGGGCAGATCTCGTCGCAGGTATACGCTCATAATTTAACTCTGTAATTTGTGGGAATAGTAAGACCAAGTTTTTTGCATTTTCTGGTTTAAGAAATGGTGACCTGATTTTTGACATATGATGCCTCCACTTACCTTTTACTGTTTCTCTGTGTCCATGTGATGTGTTCAAACTCATTTACAAATAAGCATGCCCAGATCAGTCATACGTTGTTGCTTGTTACATGGGAGCTCAAGTAATTTCTGGTTTTTGTGACAATCATTGGTGCAATTTTGAGTACTCTTTGACTAGGAAATGCTGGCTCTTGGGGTCTTGTCATTTGTTTGACTTCTTTATTGGTACTTAAGAACAGATTTTGGGCATGTGGATGTCTCCTATATTCATACATCACTCTGTTTAAATGATAATGGCATCAGGCAATAACCCGACCCAACAAAAGGAGGTAATCTTCGGGGGAATCCTAATCTATTGATAACCTTACCATCAACAGTGGCATATGATTCTTGATTCTTCACAGATTTTTTATCCTAAAGGCTTTAACCAGTCTATGCATCAGAAGTTTGAACAAGTATTATCTGCATGATTGTTATCTTTCTATTCAAGGCACTTAATCCTGATTGATAATTCACTGGGTATCTTTTCAGTTACAGTATTTGCTTAGCTCCTTTGACATATTGTCTTAGCTATCCTGTTGCGCACTAGCATGAGTCTGTTCATATTTTGTTCAATTTGCATGTATTTTTTCTTTTTTTTTTAATTTTATTTTATACCCAGAAATTGCTTGATCTCTCCCTTGTTCACTGAGTGTAAATTTGAGTCTAATCAAAGCTGATTATAGTCCATGTGCAATAAATATTCGTTATTATCTCAGAGCCTTTAAGAAATTTTTTACACTTATTAATTTTTGTGAAGTTAATTTGTAACTTATTACATTTTGCTTGTCTTTGGTTTCCTGTTATTAACAATACTAAAGGTTATTTCCCTAGGTGACTCTGGATCAATTTTCCTACATAACTTTGTGCTGAAATGCATTGATTTCACTATCCACTTCTGAAGTTGCGCTGCAGACTTCCTTAGATTTTAAAGTTTTTTAATTTGATTTGGTTTGATGTTGAGTATCCAAATCCATCCAGTGGTTTGAGAATATGCTTTAATCCCGGGAAAGACAAATCACACCCATGTCATTTTCCCAGGATGTTATTTTAGTGTTAACAAATGTACTGATATTTGTATGTTCTACCCAATCCATTTGCCTGCTAAAGAGTTAAAATAAACTGATGTAGAGTAGAATCAATTTGGGCAAAATAATAAATGCAAACCTTTTATATTATACATTCAACTGCAAAACTTTGCAGCTCCTTTTATAATATCTAGGAGTATTTTTTGACACCTGAGTAGTGATGTGAATATTTTTGAACTTATTGCAGATATGTGAATGACGGGAGACCCTTCTGGCAATTTATAGTCAGTTCTTCGACTGGCTGTTCAGACACTCAGTACTTTGAAGAACTTTATAATTATTATACCACTGAAAAGGTAAGGGGTCAATATTTTCCGTCTGGTGAGATTTGTGCACTGGAATAATGATTGATAGGCAAAATGTTCTTTGGGCTTTATTTCCCAAGTATTTCAAAGCTACCTTTCTTTTTCTTTAATCCTTAGTGACGCTTTTATGATTTGTCCTGTTTTCCTATTTTTATCTCCTTTTGAAAGGCGTGGCACCTTTGCGATCCTGAAGCTGAGAAAGTATTTCAAGCTATCAAAAAAGCAGGAGTCAAACTGGCTGTTGTGTCAAATTTTGATACTCGATTAAGACCTTTGTTGCGTGCTTTAGGTTGTGATCATTGGTTTGATGCTGTTGCAGTTTCAGCTGAAGTAAGTGATCTGTTTAGACCTCTCTCTGCCTCTCAAAAATATTATATGAAGCAATTAAATTTCTGAGGAATAAACCTCCTTTTCCAATTAGTTAAACTTTTACTCTTGTGTGTATGTAAGTGTATAAGCCAAAAGAAAGTTTACATGACAACCTTGCAAGTGTCTTGTAATTTATTTGAGTAGATCATTTTGTCAGCTATGGTATCAACTAAAGGAAAGTGAAATTTATTTGGCTGGAAATGAATTTATTGATAAGTTATCTGAGTCATACATTGAATCTAATGGCAGCAGTGAAATTTGCATTATAATGCAAGTTTGAAGCTATGATTGCTTTTGCTTACAAATAAGTACGACTTTTAAATTAAGAAATTTATAATTATAGTCAATCAAATTGTTAGTGTATAAAGGTGTACATTTTTAAAAAAATCAGGTGATTTCTACTTTCCTTTTGAAACAGGTTGAAGCAGAGAAGCCAAACCCAACAATATTTCTAAAAGCTTGTGAGTTGTTGGGAGTAAAACCAGAGGATGCTGTACATGTAGGGGATGATCGTAGGAATGATGTGTGGGGTGCCAGAGATGCTGGTTGTGATGCTTGGCTATGGGGAAGTGATGTCCACTCCTTTAAGGAGGTATGTTGTCGTTTTCCATTAAAAGAAGTGAAAATAGAGAAGGCAAGGGAGAGGGTTGGATCATAGCATGCAAATATTATCTATCAGTTTTTGGAAGCTATCCATTGCTGTTACTATTATCATTACACATTTCATTTCTAGAGAATCCTATGCTTTGCAACTTTTTCGAAACTACTCGGCCTTCTCCTTTTCAACTTTGCGTAAGTGGTATCAGGCTTTTTCCACTGTTCAATGGCTCCCTCCTGTAGTTCTTGTGGATTTTGAGTAGTATTCAAGATAATGAGCTTTATATAACCTAATTAATTTCTAAATGAAATTAGATTATGTTTCCGTTCAATCTTAAAACTTCCAAAATCCCTTCCCAAACCAAACATGAGCTTTTGCTACTAATTTGGTTCTCACACTCGATTACTGCAAAGGGGACTCCCATATCTTCACTTCTAAAGTAATGAGCCTTTCCTCTTCCTGTCTTCTCAATTCATATATAGAAATGGCATGCTGAGTAGAATGTTTCAAAAGGTTTAAGAATGCTAGATCGAATTCAATATTAGTACCTTGGTCATTGTTTGTATTTCATCCATTCATCATCATTCACATTCTTAGGATGTCGGTTTGCCAATTCAACGTCATTAGCTGGAGCATTTAACATTAAACTAAATTATTGTACTTAAGCTTTTGATAATCGAGACTTTAATATAAGTTATGTTAACTTGTATAAAGGTTGCATCCTTTGACGTGTATATTGGCTGATGAATTTTTGCTGATGCAGGTTGCTCAGCGGATAGGGGTTCAGGTTTAAGGGAATAATGGTTCTTTACCACTTTATGCTTTATATATGTATAGGCTTTCTTTAGCTTTTGGTGAGAATTTCTGCATATATGTATCAGAAATGTGAGGACAAAAATGAGACTGAATGTAGGATGATGAAATTTGATTTATCATATATAACTAGATATGTGAAGTTGCATGCTGAAGTAGTTTTTCCTTCAATTTGGCCCTATTCTCCCATGTTGGCTCATTCGTAAGAGTTCTAAATAGTACCCTCTCAATTCTCTTTCCCACCCCATTTTTCTTATTCGAGTATCATTTTAGCATAGTGCCCCTAAGCGATTGTGAACACATTTTCATATGGAGATTAGCTCGAGCCTTTTCACAAAACCTAAACGAATACGGGAGGCAGTAACAACAAACAAGAGTAAGATTTATATCATTGTTTTTTGATTTTGTTAGGGAAGAAACTATCAATGAGAAAATAACTAGGGAAAAAAAAAAAGAAAGAATTTGAACATAGCTAGAAAGTGATTTTAAAATACATACTGAGATTCAACTAATCATTGATATGCGTATGATTTTTTATATTAGGTTTTTCGCAGTCAGCGAAATGTTTTAAGGGTTGGGGATTTTGTGATGATGTTTAAAACATTGAGGTGGACAGTGATCGTTTTGACAAATAATGGGGGGCTCAGTGATAGTTGTTGTGACGATTTTAAAAAAATTGAGGTGGACGGTGATGTTTCAACAATTAATGGGGGGTTCAGTGACGATTGCCCAATTTGCCCTTAATACTTTTCTATTAAAATAAATTGATCATATTATAATATCATTTATGTTTTTATGTCTCAAGTGGAATATCATATTTACTCTTTTATTTTTTTAAATTTTGAAAGGGTTAGAATTCAAACCTAATTCGTGTAACATACAAAGCATGAGCTTTACCACAAAGTTAAATGAATAATTTAACTTTATGTGAATAAACAATGTATTTAATTTATTTGAATGAAATAATGACTCATTCGTGGAATTAACCAATTACAACTAAACTTAATTCCAATAACACCTAAATAATAATCAAACTCAAATCTCAATGGCACAATCCCAACCATAATTATTTCTTTTTTTTTCTATTTTGCTAAGAAAACCAAATAGAAAATAGAAACCTAATCTAAATAAAAAAATAAAATCTATATTAAAATAAAAAATCTATGTCAAAATGAAAAAAAATATAAAAAACAAAATATATATCAAAATAAAAAATTAAATATAAATTAAAGTAAAAAAATAAAATCTATATCACAATGAAAAAACATAATAAATAAAATCGACATCAAAATGAAAAAAATATATATCAAAATAAAAAACAAACTATATATCAAAATGAAAAAAAAGAAAAAATAAAACTATATCAAAATGAAAAAAATAAAATCTCTATCAAAATGAAAAAATAAAATCTATACCAAATTGATATATATTTTTTAATTTGATTAGATTTCTATTTTCTATTTGATTTTCTAAAAAAAGAAAAAGAAAAGAAAGAAATCGGAAAGAAATCAAATTATTTCATTCCAATAGGTTAAATAATTGTTTTGTCAACTTAAAATTAAGTTCCCTTTGGCTGGTGGTTGAGCTAAAGTTTTGTAAGTTATATGTCTCAAGTTCGAATCATAAAACTTTCAAAATTTTTCAAAATTTTAAAAGATAAAAAGATAAATATAATATTTCACTTGAGAGATAAATGGCATAAATGGTATTATAATATTATAAGTTTATTTTAATAGAAAATTATTAATGGTTAGGGGTTTTGTAATGATTTTTGAAAAATCGGGGAGGACAGTGATATTTTGACAAATAGTGGGGGCCCAGTTAATCGCCCATGTTTTAATAACATTGTAAAAAATTTGTTAAATCTACAGGAGAAAATAAAATTATATAGGAAATCTTTCCATGAAAAGAAAAACTGTACTGGAAACAATAGAATACAATAAAGGTAATTCGTTAGTGAGATGTTCGGTTACTATGCTTTATATTGTTATTCAAGTCTCTTAAAATCCCTCTTTAAACTCTAATTTAATTAATACAAATGTTAAAATGGATATTGACAATTTTTAATATACCCAATATAACATTTTAACAATTATTTCATTATTTTTCTCCTTAAGCCTAAGTCATTGTTTTCGAAATAGCTAATTTCAGAAACTTTTGAAATTGATGTTTTTATATTTATAGAATGGCTTTGAAATATAGAGAGAAGCAAATGAATGATGACTTTTAGGTGTATTTGGAATGACACTTATAAAAATAAGGATAAATTTTTCGAAGGGTGGGACTATTTGCATCCCTTTTTCTAGTAATTACAAATTATACTTGCATAAATTTACAATCAGGTATATTTAAACCTAACTAACTTAAATATCTTTTATTCTCTACACTCATCTCAATGCTTATCTTTAAACTCACACTTTTTTATCATCATCTATTCTAGATCTCCTGATAAATATCTAGCATATTTGTTTTAAATTCAGTTTAACAAAAAATTTCGTGCGAGTGTAAAAAAAAATAATTTATATATGGAGGAGCAAAATAATTTTAGTCAATATTACAATATCGAAAAGGTATAATAAACAACATATTGAAAAAACATAAAATAAATAAAACTAAAAATACAATGTACAACTATTCTGACTCTTGTCAAATCATAAATAGAGGAAATATAGAAATAAATTTTCTTGTTTGATCAGCTATTGTAAAAATTCGATGTAAGAGCTACATAAATTTTTTGTTTTAAGAAAGGAAGAGAGGTTTATTATTTAGTGGGTGCGGATACTAAAATGATGGATTTTTTTAATTTTATTTTTAATAAGGGTTACAAATACAGAAAAAAAAATAATTCAAAGGTATGTTAGTTGTACCACTTGTTTGTCAAAGTTGATATGATATAATTTAATATTTTTAAAATATTATTAATTTTTCTCTCTCTATTTATAAGTTTAAAAAAAACAAATTATTAAAATTTTCAAATAATCGAAGAAATAAAATATACTTGTTAATGTTGATGTACATCACATCGTTATATTAAAATGGTACTTCTCATTATACTAATGTTATATTTATAAAACTTGTATATAAAATTGACGTGACATCAAATAAAGGGATAATAAATATTAGAAAGTCAATATAAATAAATCTTGATAAGT
The DNA here is from genome assembly GCA_013180625.2 of Boswellia sacra. Taxonomy (NCBI): domain Eukaryota; kingdom Viridiplantae; phylum Streptophyta; class Magnoliopsida; order Sapindales; family Burseraceae; genus Boswellia; species Boswellia sacra. The sequence goes on from SNVD02014502.1 coordinate 673,960, forward strand.
AATTTATTATTGAATGAGTGATATTACATCAATTTATATAGAAATTTATATACTGATTTCATAAGTATAGCATTATCCTTATCGACACTACAATTATATGAATGTTTTACATCATTATATTAACGTGATGCAATTGATATATCCCATATCACTTGCACACTTTGACCAACCCCAATCATACCGCCTTTGATCACTTGTGATTCCAACAGAAAAAAAAATAAAATTCTTTGATACATTTCATCATAAATTGTAGCATTACCACGTTTCATTAGTTGAGTGGAATAAGAAAATATTCGCTATATAAGTTTCTAATTTGTCAATTTTAATATATAAGGTTTCTAATTTGTCAATTTTAATTAGGAAGTAGTAGTTTCTTCTTCGTATATTATTTTAAATTTCTTTGGTTTATTGTGCGCGCCGGAGCTGACTATTACTTTGTTTTCCTACAACCATAAATTAATCACAACCTACAATTCACCATGTAAAGAGGCACGCCACCCACCAACTTGTACAATAAATTATGGGTTTTTTTGGGAACTGTGTAATTTAAGTGAGTGTTGCTAAGGTACTGTTACTGTACCGTAAAACAACTTTACAATAACGGATAGAAAAAATGTAAACACATGTCTAAAATTCGTAATTCAATTGAAAAAAATCGTATTTACGACTTTCATATATTTTTTATGTACGACTTTTTTATTTTTTTTACATACAACTTTTATTCATTCGTTTACGTTTTTTACAACGTGTTTACGATTTTTACACAAATAAACATTGACTGTACCGATACAGCCACTATACCTAAGTTTTTCCACTCAAAGGTAATACTAATAATAGTTGGGGTCCCATCATCAATCAATTAATTATAATTTATATTATTCTTAGAGTTTCATATTCTTGATCTTTTATTTGATGATTTTGTTGTAAATTAAATAAAAAACTTTTATTATCCTAATTCTATCTAATACATAGTTGAGAAAGTAATTTAAGATTGATAAACTGATCAGAGGCTTATTATTATAAGATATAGTCTCATAGGAAATTATAATCATATAAGCGATTTCATCACGTCTTCATAATTTTTGTCATTACCACATATATCAACGAGTATGACTAGGAATGACAAAAAGCCCGACCAGCGTTAGGTACCTAAAAAACTAGGGAAATTGCTTGAAAAATCGGGGAATTTGCCCTGGATTGAGGTGAATTTTTTCTGCCCGATTGGGATTGGGGACCTGGAATTGAACCCAGGATGCATAATTGAAATTATATTATGCTAAATTAAGTCATATCCCTTAATTTTCACTACTTACTTATAACCATTTATTTAAATTTAAGTCCATTTCTTAATTTTTTTTTAAAATAGCCCAAGACCTGAATTAGTCCTAATTCAGCCGTCCCATGCCAAAATTTAGAAAATTAAATGGGTTTAAGTAAAACTGCAACAAACAAATTCAAACCCATTCCCTTCGGTATACACCAACATGCTACCATTGGGCTATAGCCCACTTTGCTACTAATAGGCCACACACACACACATATAATATATATATATATATATATATATATATATATATATATATAGACTATAAAAAGCTATCAGATTAAAAAAAAAGATATAATCGGGGGTTTAATCCTTGGTTATTGGGAAACCCCGGGCCCGGTCCAGGCCCCAAAAAAAATTTTGGAGAATTTCAAGCGACCGGATTCCCTGGCTCCAGCCTTAGATTTTGTCATCCCTAAGTTCAATAGATCAAGTACATGTGAAAATTTGCTTTACCTTAAATGCATATTTTAATTAAATCAACCTAAAGTAGTTTATTAATCAACAGCCTCTTCTTAACGATACAAAAAAATTCATAACCACAATTTATGATGTTACTTTGATAAAGAATAAAAGGGATGATATATAAGGATAGTCTTCTACCTCCAATTTTTCCACACTTGTAAGCAGTGCCAGTTCAATGTATTTTGGAGCCTAAGACGAAAGTAATAGAATAGGTTTTTGATGTTTAATATAAAAATTAAATAAATTTTGTTGAAATTATATTTTTTTATTTAATATTTCATCAAAATTTTGTTAATATTGTTTATTCAATTAATAAATTTTGGTTGTTATATTTTTATTGTTTCTTTACATATTTATCAAGAGGCTTGGTTTTAGTATTTCACTAATTTTTCTAAAGACTCATATTTTCTGAAAAACATAACTAAAAATAAAAATAAAATAAAATTGACAAAAATAAAAAAACTAACAAACTAGATATTTATAGAAATAAAAAATATAGGGAGATGATATACCATCTTTGTTAGTAATCTTGAGAGAATGAGGGAGTTTGATATAAGGAATTGAGTTAAAAAAATAAGTTTGTAATATAAAAAGAGAATGTATATAAAGTTAAGAGCTTTAATTTATATAATAATGTTTAATTTTTTCAATACTACATATCAATAAAACTATTGGTACTCTTTTAAAATTTGAAAATACATTGTATAAAAATTTGAAAATAAATTATTATTTGATTGTATTTGATTTTTAATAGAATTAATTATAAATATTTAAGGAAATAATTTTACTTTGTATTTAATTAATTAAACTTAGGGCGCAATTTTTTTTCTTTTGCATAAATCTGAATAGGTCTGAATTTGACTGAAATTTGAGTAGGTCTGAAAACAAATGTCTGAATGATATGACTGCTTTTTATTTTTTAAGATCTGATAATAAGTTTTAAGTTGATTGTTTTTAATAATTAACTTTAATAATCCACGAGCTAAGCTTTCCACTAAGTTGTAGAAATCTTTACAACTTACTTGATGAACAACCTCACCAAGACTTTTTCTTCCAACTCTTGATAACACCACACCAAGAGTTCTTCTTGATGAACAACCTCACCAAGACAACTTCCTTCAACTCTTGATAACACCACACCAAGAGTTCTTGATGAACAACCTTACCAAGGCAACTTTCTTCAACTCTTGATAACACACAATAAGAGTTCCCTCAAGGATAACTATTATCTTTTACAATAATATCTCACTCTCACCACAATACAAGAACAAAGATAATTTTTACAACAAAAGTATAACTCTCTTCAAAGAGTAGATAAAGAATATAAAAGCTCTTTAGACTTAATATTTCTCTTGTTTTTTGCTTGATAGATCCTTTTCTTGCTCTTGCTGAATGCATGGGAGAAGAGCTCCTTTTATAGGCAAATGGGATGAACTTAATCAAGTGAAGACACCAACTCCAAATTTTCTACCCACCATAAAAACCGAAATCTTGTCAGTCATTTTTGTCAATGTTCCATTTGAAATTTAAAAATCTACAAAACATAAAAGATCTGCACATTTAAATAAGCTTTCCAACGCATCAAGAATCAAGTCATTGGGATATCTGTAGCTCAAGATATGGCCAAAACACCATTCGGTGCTCATGTGACTTGATTTTTCTTTCTTGTGTCAGTCCACCAAATTGAATGATAATTCTGTCAGCATTTTGTTTGAAATTTGAATTTCTTCAAAACATAGAAGATCTGCATATTTGAATAAGCTTTCTAAAACATTAAGAATCAAAGAATTTGGATATCTCAATCTTAAGATATGGCCAAAACACCATTCAGTGCTCATGTGAGTTGATTTTTCTTCCTTGTGTCAGTCTACCGATTTGCATGTCAATCATGTCGGCCTTCCATTTGAAATTTGAATTTCTTCAAAAAATATGAAATGTGCCTCATTAAGTCATCTTTCCAATGCCATAAGAATTAAGTCATTTTGATATTTCGAGCTCAAGATATGTTCAAAAGAGTATTCGGTGCTCATGTCAGCTGCTTCTATTTGTCTTTCAACTTGCATGATGATTTGGACGACCTTGTACTTGAAATTTGAATTTCTTTAAAACATATAAAATGTTATAAATTGAGTAAATTTCCAAAGGCTCAAGAATCACGTTATTTGGACATCTATAGAGATATATATGACCAATTGATTGAACATTACTCATGTGTCATATTCCTTGAATCAAACCTTGTTCTTAAACTTTGGTGCCTTTAACATGTAGTCTTCTCCTTAGCTTCAACACTTTATTTTAATAAACCTTTTCTTGATTTTACAATTATTTCAATGATATTACTCTTGCACATAAATAAACATGTTAGTAAATCACGATGAATCAATGTGTATTGTTATCATCAAAATTATTATGTAGCCTTAGAGCTAACAATATAAGCATTTGTAAATAATCAATACAATAAAATGAAATTAACATACTACAGTGTAAAAAATTGTTAATTAATGTATATCACATATAATATCAAAAAATTTTTAGTTACTTTGTAATTATCAAATAATACATGAGTTTTAAAAAAAAGGAAAAGATAGGAAAAGATCGTTTAAAGATTTAACAAAATAGAAATTAAACATATTTTTCAAGGGTATTTTAGAACATAAAAAATGAGTAATCTATTCAGGTCTTTTCCTATTCATATGAAAGCCAGAAAATATAACTTTTTCGATTCATATGTTTTTATATGAGAAAAAGTGTTCAATAAAAAAAATCAAGTAAAAAGTCTAAAGTCTGAGATTCAGTAAAAGTCAGGCTTCAAATGAAAAAGCAATCATGTCCTTAAATTCTCATAAGAAGCGAGAAATATTATTGAAGAAAATATACTAGATTATATGTATAAATATTTGAAAATCGAGTATTTCAAAATTAATTGTGGGCTTAGCATAAAAAATGGGAATATTTTGGGGCCTTATCAAATTTCAGGTTTAGTGTTTTGAAAATGTAACATAAACTTTTTGAGGTAGGAAATTTAAACAAAAATTTGGGACCTTCTCTAATTTTAGGTTTGGAACTTTAATGGTATGGCATGAGTTTTTAGGGCTTTACTTAACGTCGGGGCTTAGGCGATAGCCTCACTAGCCTAGGAGTTGAGTGGGGTCTGTTTGTAGGGTTTATTTTATTAATTTTATTATTTCCTAATCTCTTCTTGTGTTTACATTTGTGTTTTCCATCTTAACATTAAAAAATGTCTTTTTATTTTTCATCTAGATGATTATACAAGCGAAAGATTCTAGAAGGAATTTCAAGTTCACGCATATATGTATATAAAATTTGGTTTTTGTTGTTAAATAAGGGAATAGAAGAATGCGTGCCTCCCACGTGACGTGGCAGCTCATGCACGAGCATATTAGCTGCGAGGCTTCGTTTAGGCTACTGCATTCCATGAGCAACACACGCACTAACGCGTCCAGACTCTGTTATGCAAACTCTTCCTTAGTCCCACCTCATTCTTATTCATGCTTTGACACCTCTAAGCGTGGAATAAAGATATTAAGAAAAATGAGTTCCATCAATAGAGCTTTAAAAGATAAGGCAGCGTATATATTAATATCTATAAAATCGAATTTTCAATTGGGAATTGAATATTAATATAGCCAATCGATTAGAAAGAGAGAGATATCAGGGTCGTTCATGAGCTCATCATCATCGATATCTTTAGTTTATTTACTTATGCATCAAACACATAAATAATATATTTACCAGTTCAAAATTAAAGCAAAATTGGAGTCACTTGCTTTCATATATCTCGACTTTTAATTTTTTAATTTATACATATCGGGAGGTCTAGCCGGTTAATTTAGTGAGTTAAATTGTTTACAGCCAACAAGATTACTCTCAAAACGTATCTATTATATTAAGTAAATCCGTTGTTAGGATTTCAAAAATTTAAATTTTTATTATGAACGATATACTTTTCAAATTGTATTTCAAATAATATATATGTAATTTAGGTTTGTTAAATAGATAATGCGATGATATAATAAATAATATGATGTGATATAATATTTTTAATTTTATGTCATATTATTTGGAATGATAATTTTGAGATAATTTTTAAGATGTGTATCATTACTTTTTTATTAAATTTATCTTTACAATTTTACTAATAATATCAATTAACCAATAAAATTTAACATACTAATAATTGTTAATTAATAAAAATATACAAAAATCAATAATCTATTTCAACAATTTGATTACAAAAATCATTAGCTTCGGAAGCGTATAGTCATGATGTTGAAGAATGTCCAAAAGCGAGTAGGACCCGTAGATATGCTACAAGAGGTCTGACATACTCCCAAGTTCAAAAAATGACTTTGAATGCTCAGTGTGGGTATTACTAGAATTAGTAATAACCGCTGGAATTTACAACGCAAAAGCCTCTATGGATTAGATCCACACAAAAGCCTCTATGGAGTAAATTTAGTAGAGAGAGTCAACAGATATGTTTTGTTGTATTCTTAAGTCTCTATCCTTTACTGTTTATTTCTAATAAGACTTTAGTAAGTCTGATAGCATAGAGCGTTGCACCACACCATGGGCATGCTAATTAGACTTAAGGATAAAACCCAAAAATTGGTAGATATGTTTATATTAATTTCTACATTGTTTAATTTTTTTTGTATTTTTATTCAATTAAGTTTCAAAGCTATTAAGTTCATGTTAGCTAACTAATGAGAATATTTCTGCAATTATTAAAATGAGTTGAGTACAAATATAGTTTAAAAATTTCTAATTGTGGGTTGTACTTAGAAAATGAGTGTTGAGAGTAAAATTTTATTTTTCAAATAGCTTCATGCTAATTCAACTCTTATAAGGTTTTATATTTTTAATCATAGGAAATGTATTAATTTAGAAATCATTTATTTACTGTTTTCTTAGAGAGAATTAAAGCAACTGGTATTTTTAGTGAGTTTTAAGCAAACTTTTGATGATGCACGATTGTTTTCCTTATTGTGAAAGTTGGTATGTTAACCTCCAATCCACCTCCATATATTCATGTATACATGAATGATTTAGCCCAATCGTTGCAGAATTTAAGGTCAAACACACAATCAATAAGCTCAAATTTGTCACCAAAATTGGTTAAAATGACTGATTGTTAGACATAATAAATCGTCTTTAGGTTGCTTAATATGCAGGATGTGAAGCATTTAGCTATATCAGGAATCGAAACATTCGACTGGATCTTTTTGTTGTCTCCCGGCTGAATGTCGCATCTTATGTCAATACACATAGGTATCATATATATACAAGTTTCGATTCCATTTTATTTGCAATTAAGAGATCCATAAACCATAATTCGTAGATTCAAATATTAATGAAGTGGTTATTTAACAAACCCTGTAAGTAAACGTAAAAGCTTCTGTAATTTAAATTTAACTACTTAGAAGTCACAATTTGAGTATCAGCATCAGTTGTTAATTTTAACATATTTAATATCGTCATTTCTGATTTATTTATCTCTGTCACATGCCCCACTGGTAGCATATCCATATAATAACCTGGGGTAGCTAAAATGTCTTTTTCATCATGATCATATTAAAATGATATTATAAATTACACATATTATAAATCAATCAAAACTCTGGGAGTAAAAGAATATTAATTAACCAATAAAAGCCTGGGTGCATGTTTGCATATATACTAGTCGTAATCATCTCATCTTGTTATCAAACAACACAGTTACAACTAATAAGTTGATTTCAAGGGAAATGTGCGCATTATTCCCAAGCTTTGGATGGCCCTCAGGGGATCCCATAAGCCATCAACAGAGTTCCTACATCTTCGATGACACTGAAACTATTGACTCAATTCCATATTTCTCACCATCTCAGCCAGCTCAAGTCCAGCACCTGCTTGATCGCTCTGCGTCGTTTACTGAAAATAGCGGAGACCCCACAACGGTTAAGAAGCTCTATCACAACGCAAGCGAGCGTGACCGACGCAAGAAGATAAACTCTTTGTACTCGTCTCTTCGTTCACTACTGCCTGCTGCAGATCAAACTGTAAGTTTTAGAAACGTTTATAGATTAAAGATATTTCAAATACGATTTCAAGAAAGAATAATTGACTTCTAATTATCTATCTTGATAGACAAGTTAATTGGCATATTGGATCCGAAAAATCAGATTCAAGATCTTTAAATTTCTCTAAAGATATATGTTCTTCTCAAATATTAATGTATTAGATCATGTCCCTCGGCTTAGCTGATAGCTTAAGCTTTTGAATCCAATGTTACATAATTTATCATATCTAAGCTTAAAAGTTTCAAATTTGAATACCTACGTCCTTATTTCACTCATAGCAATTAAGCCACCAAATTAAACCCATCTTCCTTTGTTATGGATTTATTACATTAGACCTTAGTATCAGATTAGATTCACTTTTCATTATTGACATATTTTTGACGATCAACAATCAGAAAAGTAAAAGATCGATGTTTCACAATTTTTAAGAAAGTAATTTGTTTTTTTTTTAAATCGTGCTGTATTCTAAAATATAATGTTTTGAGAGTGTAAATCTATAATGAAAATTTTGTTGAATTTTTAATTGTAAATTATTTGTTGGTTAGTTTATCGTTTTCTCTTTCAATAATTATGTGTAAAGGATAGAAAATTAAACTCTATAGAAATATATATGCAAACCATTTTCATATGGTGTCTATATATCAACTCAATAGGCTTTAAAGAACCCACCTATTATAATCTTATGAGTCCTAGCGAAGAATACACTTAATTTAGATTACGATCATTAATGCCTTTGCTGAATTGTTACAGAAGAAACTAAGCATTCCTGCAACAGTTTCGCGCGTGCTAAAGTACATTCCGGAACTACAACAGCAAGTGGAAAGACTGATTCAGAAGAAGGAAGAGCTTTTGTCAAGGATATCTAAACAAGGAAATCTTATTCATGATCGTCAAGAGAAGCGAAGAAACAACTCTGTTGGGAGCTCTTTCTCTTCCATTTCAGCGAATCGGCTAAGCGATAGCGAAATTGCGATTCAGATTTCTGCATATAAGGTCCATAATAATCCCTTGTCTGGAATCTTGTTTAAGTTGGAGGAGGATGGGCTTCTTCTTATGAATGCTTCTTCATTTGAAACCTATGGAGGAAGAGTCTTTTACAATTTACATCTCCAGGTATGTATATAGATATGTCTGTTTTTTTTTTATATTAGAAACTAAATATTAAAGTTGACTTCACATATAAAAGTTTAATATTTTAAGTGAAGTGATTGGTTAATACAGTATTTAAGATAAATTGACCTACAAGTTAGGAATTGAATCCCCTTTGTGTCAATTAAAAAATAAATTATTATATTTTTGTTCATTGTTCACGTACAAGGACATATTAGAGGCCAAATTTAAATTTAAACCTATAACTGCTACTTCAAGTTTTAATTTCCTCTCTTCTATTTTCATTTTTTATTTATTTTCTCCGAATGTTTATTCCATGTCTATATTTTGGATCATTCAGGTGGAAAGAACTTACAGATTGGAGTGCGAGGTTTTAAGCGACAAGCTTTTCATGACATTGTACGAGAAGAGGGAAGAAATGTTTCCGTGAGCTTTTGGCGCGCTTCAAATACAAATTAGCTACTGCAATTAGCTGTAAGTTACTGTGACGAAGAGCACCAAAGATATCACACATCTGGAAAGTATAGAAAGGATGACCAATGATGCTTTCGCATAGAAGTAAGGTGTTTGAAGAGTCAGAATTAGGATTCTTCCTTGATCTGATTTTAGCTTTTAAAAATCTTGTATCATATGTAGTTAGGATTTATTTTGTTCTCTCCCCTTTTTTAATATATGTTTTTTTAACTACCAATCATATCCTTAGATTTTGCTCATGGAAAAATCAGATCATCAATGCAATCTAATATTCCATTCCGTTTTCGGTTTGGTTGGAGACAAAATAATATCAAAATGAAAATGGTAATAGATGATGCATTAACTACAGATCTATACCTAGTGCATTAAATTCACGCTTTCTTTATTATATATAGAAGGGTTCCCTTCTGGCTTCACATAATGCAAATTAATATCTAGTGTTTTTTGCTAAACTTAATAGTACTCAAAGTATGAGTGATTGTACAAGCTTCGAGCTCGTGTTTTCTCTCTTATTTGAATTGCACATGATATCATGTCCATTGAACTATATTATTATCACTGGCAGAGGTGTACATTATTTACATGCGTGTGAAGTGTGGTCTGAATACCTTGTTACGTGTTTTCTTTTTGCACACTACAATAAAATTGGCCTTTTATGTCGGCCAAAAAATGACATATATCATTATATATGTCAGTTTTCGCGCGATATAAAGTGATCTGTTACATATTTCTATATGTGTCACTTGGTCAATCTGAGACAAAATAATATATAATATGTGTCACTCAGAAACAGACATGTAAGGAGCAAATATTTGTTATTAACGTGTCGGTTTCCACTAAATATGTGTTTGCTCGTAAGTGACATAAATATAGTGTCAATCCTTAAACGACACATAGATGAATTCATTTGTGTCACTTATGAAGTGACACAGTGTAATGTCATTCATCGAGTGACACTCTTCGATTAAAATTTAGGATATACGTGTCATTCAGCTGTATGACATAAATATTACTTGTGTCGTTTATTAGCTGACATGTATATTTGAAAACATAAAAAAATATATAATACATGTCGGCCTAAATTTAAAATTCAAACTGACACGTATTATATATTTATTATTTTTAGAAATCTGGTTTTATATGTGTATATATATACAAGAACACCTAGATTGCAAAAACAATGTTATTACTCAATAATTACAGAAAAGACCGACTCATGCAAAGACAGCAAATTAATAATACAACTCACATATTTAAGCAACACAAACCTTATATTTGTAAGCAACAAACACAAACCTCAACAAGCAATGTCAACAAATACAAATTAATAACATAATATTAAGTCAGTAAAGCTATAACTACAAATTAACAAGTACTCATCAAAACCAACACCAAAATCATGCTCAGTAAATCATATCCTCAATCAAAAAGTCTTATATCTAGCCAAAAATTAAACTAGAAGCCAAATGCAATTCTATTTCAACACAAAAGCATATTATGTACTTCAAAATTAACTAAAGTATACCAAAGCAAAATTAACCAACAACTACAAACACAAGAGGCAACATAAGGTCCAAATACCAGCAAAGCTAAATGGCAAATACTTCAACCATTAGCATTTGACTTCTGTCAGCAAAACAAACAAACTCCAAATAACTCCATTAGCTATTTCAACCATTAGTTCAATCAAACAAGAAGTCATCTCCCAAAAAAAGAACTTCAAATGTACACAAAACCTCTACCAACATTTTGACTATTGTAGTTATAACAATTCCCAATCTGCTATCTAACAAAAAGAGTGAATTCATATTCTCATTCCCTCTATTGACTGTAGTCAGCAAGCTATATAAATTCATCCCAGAAAATTGTCAGTTTTCACTCTCTATTCCTCTACAACTTTTCACCCCGCAAATATTTTGATTTAATAAGTTAGAACATATTGAATATTCAATCTACGTTGATAAGCACAAATCTCCTAAAATAGAAATATTTGATACAATGCAACTTTATTCTCATATTTAAATAATCGTTGCTCAATTTTCAAATAGAAATTCAAACTTACCTTGAAAGATATTGATTGCATGCACAAACTTCTTAAGCTTACCACATTAAATTCCTTATAAAATTCTTGGTCCCTACCTCTTGCTTTTATGTTTTTGCTTACTTTTTACTTATTTCCATCTTCCATGCATGTCACGACCCCTTCTCAATTCTATATCCATAAAACATAACCACAATGACTATTAACTCACCAAATCATTAAGCTTAGTACCCCTTCTCATGCTTTTATGCTCAATATAAAGGACTTCACAAATTAAATCAAAGCCAACTTAGTGGATAAAGAACAGATGGAAGCATGTGAAAGCCTAATTCAATGGTGATACAATCTTCTAAAACTTATAATACATTTGCCTAATAATCTTTTACTTATTTATTATATTTAAAGCAACTAATCAATAATAACTAAATTGATAGTATCAATAATAATTGAATCAAATAAATTTATACATAAGTGAGTAAGTGTAGAGTATCCAACGATGTGGCCGGGATTTAGAATCATTAAAGCATGTTGTAATAGATGTGTTAATATGCTGGATAAAGACAAAAGCTTCAAGGTAAAAGAGTTGATATATGTTACGAGAGGCTACTAGAATATGTAAATAATTGGGAGAGGTGAAGTGTGGGCCATGGCATAAGAGAAGTTAAATATATAGGCAGAGAGAGAAGCAAAAGTAATAAAATTATTAAGAGAGGAGACGAAATGGAGAGAAATTGAGAGAAGTGAAGGTTGTTATTAGCCTACAATATATGACCTTGTGAGGAGAAAGACAACCTTTAATTAACAAGCTCATTAATGAAAACTAAATGATAAAAATGGGAGAATGGCTAGAGTACAATACCTCTATGGCTACAACTGCTTGTTTTATATATTTTTTTCCTCCATATGGGGTTGACATCCTACATTTCTTGGTTCACTTGTGAGAATAAAAACAAGAAAATGAAACCAATATAATGCATGAAACTAATAAGTAAAAGACCACAAATTTGTATGCAATCAAACCATAAATTCGGATATTAAGTGTTGTTAATTCTAACAATTATTAAGCTAGCTTTCAGATATTAAAATAGATAATTTTTTGACTCTGTGATTAAGGGTCATTAAATCAATTGTCAACAAAAGGTTAAACAATATATTCAAAAACAAGAGAATAAAATATTATGAGCAAAACAGAGGGGGGAAAAAAAACTTTATCAATCATTATAACAAACATTTTACTTAGTAAGGGCCAAAAGAAGTTGCAACTAGTTGATATATTATGATATACACAAAAGATTATTTGTATTACTTTTTTATAGTTTCACTAATTAAACTTGTCTCCCACTTAAATTTGGAACCAAATTCATCATCTAACATGTTAACATCACAAGCCTTGTTTTAATTAATTAATTAATAATTTATTATTATTATTATTATTTAAACTTGTCTCCCACTTAAGAAGGTTTAGGCATTTTACTTAAAGGGATTTGTTTAAAAAAAATAAAAGAAGAAGAAAATTGAGCAATCCTCACCAAACGTGATTATAACAACCAATATGATTATAACTAGTACCTACTACAAACAAAGTGTTTTAAGTGGAAAGCAATTGCTTTTCTCATTCTCTAAGCAGCTTGTACGCATGTTAATTACGGGTATCATACATTTGCCTATTGTAAAAAAATTAAAATTATAGTTGGCCCAAGCTAATAACTAAAGTTAAAGTTTATGTTTGCTAATAACTTTGATTGTCAAGATCACTCTAGCCTTCTGTTTTAATTTTTTTCTTTTTTAAAGAAAACTAAATCCTCTACTCCATGCGTGCAGTTTGGTATTTGAGAGCTTTGTTTGACCTTATCAATATTTCTTTGTTAACCCTATTAATTTTTCATAGTCTCAAGCTATTAATGCAACACCAAATACATACAAGCGATAGTATTACAATAAAAGATTCTTATACTAGATTCAAAATTGTAACATGTATGAAAATTGGCGCTGTCCATCGCCGTGTCTGTATCCTTCTCCTCAGCACTTAATTAGTATACCATCCATTACAATTTTTTTTCCCCATAAAATTGAAACAGACGATCTACTATGGAAAACTAAGAAAATGTCTTTACAAAATGCTGGGAGCTGGATGTTCAAGTGCTCTTATACTTCTATATACTTCATTTAAAGATAGAGTCGTTTCAGAAAATTATATATACAATCAAGTGAGATCGATAAAAAAGCATGTCTTTTACGTTGGTCAATTGTTATATTTATTTAGAAGCTTTGGATGGTGATATCAGTGGAGATTGATCTATTGGCTCGTGATTGAAGTGGAGATCTTTTTTTTTTTGGGTTATATATATATTCAGCAAGCGGTGGGGGATTGTGTTTGCTATGATGGAAAGAAAATTGGACTCTCCAGCTCAAAAAGAACTTACGAGCTTAGTATTATATACAGACATGGGTATAAATGTTAATAAACGAAGGTGAAGAATAGAGAAATAAGAACTGTAATGAAAATAACATATGATTTTTATAACAAAAAGTCTAAAACCAGAGAAAAACTATAGGCTGTCAGAGGCACAACTTATATGAAAAATATTACAATTATATATACTTTCAACTCATTCCCAATAACCCTTCCCAATTTATATGAAAAATATTACAATTATATATACTTTCAACTCATTCTCAATAACCTACCAATACAACCTCTCTTTGTCTAAGCTATTTCACTCGCACTCACATCCCTTAAGAGGAATTTTAATCACATCGCTATAGAGAAATTTATCTACAGCTAAACTTAAGATACCTTAAGTGGTTCACTTTTAACCAAGGATTATGTTCCTTTATTTAGGCTTTAAAGTCCCAATCTTAGTTGTAACTAAGCAATATGGGATTAATAGACAAGCCTTCATGTCCAATATGTTATTAAGATAGGTTCCTTTATTTTTCCTAATAAGACAGAACTCTCCTAATAAGATTTTTATCATTTTCAAGATTTAGGAATTTGATTTAGGATCTAGGAATATCCTTTTATTGTCAATATCCTAACAGTAAGCATGATTAGTTGATTAGAAGTATGCTAAAAGGCAATTTTGCGAAACAAATATATATACAAAATCTAGCAAAAATTTTGCAGGTAAGAATGCACTCCTGTTCAATAAACCATTGATGCATAATAGTTGTAACTTATACGTCAACCCTAAACACGTAAAATAATGAAATAACCATAAGAAAATGCTCAACTCACGTCACATTTAAATAACTCTTTGACCCTAAAAACTATGATAGCTAAGTAAAATGAAGTTTTATGTTCTCTTTTATTTTTTATTTCTTGAGTTGCTAATTTTCTATTGTCTTTCTTAGCACAGAAGGTGTCCACTTCCCACTTGCCTTGTGTAATCAAACTTGAGACATAGTTCATAAGATTTCTATCACATATTTGTCAAAAGATCTTGTGTTGGCATCACCAGAGAATTAAAGAAGTACGAATTTTCTAGCCTAAGATTTTTTTTATATATTAGTGGATTCAGAAACCTTATGAATTTAATTTTAGCTTTTGTGCTTATTTTAATTAGTTTAAGTTGTTATCTAATTAATTTGAATTTGGTTTGTACTTAGATTATATAGATCCTTTTAATAATTAGCAATTCTTAGGGACATGGGCATAACTGTGAAGAAACTCAGGTGAATAATAGAGAAATAAGAATAATAATAATAACAATACATGATTTTTACATGAAAATTAAACTCCAAAACCGAATAAAAACCATGACTGTCGAGACAAAATTTGTGTAAAAAATATTATAATCATGTAGATTTTCAACTCATTCTTAATAGCCTTTCCTAATAAACCCAATACACCCTCTTTTTCTCCAAGCTAAGTTTGACATCATATATCACTAGTCTATTATATCCTAATAAATTTGTGCATTTGCCAATTTAATTAAAACAACAAGAAGCCTAAAAATAGTCTATATTTAAAGATGATCTAAATCCATTTCAAGAATCAATATATCATGTCAAAAAATTATGGATTCAGCAAGCAGCTAGTATAGGCGTGATGCATTCTTCAAATCTTGGCCAACTAATTTACGGTTTAGAAAATTATACAATACTTATATGAGACAAGCATGCCATGTCAATATGTTAAGGTGACATCACTACAAGAAATTTGGCTTTTTACCGCAGGCCAAAACCGTGATAAAAAATCATTTACGACAGCCCTATGACAGTTTTAGTCCATCGTAGTAAGTGCACTATAAAAAGTCGATTTACCATAGTTTTGACAGCAATAAAAGCTATTTACCGTGTTTTTAAGGCTTGTAGTAAATAATCGTTTTGTGATTGTCCAATAGCAAAAAAACTATTTATAGTAAGCCTAAAAACCGTAGTAAAAAGTATTTTATTGTATATATATATAAAATTTTTGAAAGTCACTTTTTCATTAAAATACCTACTATTGTATCTAGTGATTTTAACATTTTTATTTTATTATAAATCTAAATGATCAAAATCCAAATATATATATATATATAAATTTAATTAAATAAAATCATAAATTGTATAAATCATATATTTTTCATACATTGATTACAGTTATCATAAACTACAAAACTCACTGATCTGTAACTTTCTAAAGCCTAAAAAGTCAAATTGATCCAATAACTAAGGATAGCTCGTCAAACTTTACTTGGAGATTAGCTCATCAAGCTTTCTCTGGAGGTTAGCTCATCAAAATTTCTTTGAATCCAAGCCACTATAACCCAATAAAACAAATCCTCTTCCAATAATTTGCTTATATACGATGAGAAGTTATGTGCGGTCTAACTTAGTCTTGCCAAATGTACATGAAAAATACATCAATAAATTAACGTTGAAGGACGTTAATATATAATTAAAGTCGTTAAAAAAATAATAAAAAAATATATAACAACAATGATTTTCTCAAAATAAAGAAATCTTATAATAAAAATATATCCCATTTTGGCACTGTCTAGGGTATGGCCTTTCTTGGCCTCTAAGAGTTGGCCTAACCAATTCAATTCCCCTATCTGGGTTTCCCAGATCATTATAGAATTCATAGTGATAAATCCTATCAGATAATTTTCTTACTCCTTTGCAAACTCCTCTGCAGTCCTTCAGCTTTTTTTCTCTCAGTGCTCTAAGCCCAACAGATGTCTCACTTGACAAATATGGCTGCTTAAGTTAAATGATCATAAAATTAAGTTAGTATTGATGCTTGATGAACATAATTTAATATGCAAAATTGAATAAAAAATGAATATTTTCCATGTGGTTATTAGACAGATGTGATTGTCATTTGTCATCCCAAAAAGAAATGAATGATTGTGTCAATGGTGCACTCTTTGGAAAGCTGGCCCGTCCAATAATAAGACACTATTAATTAAACAATTAATTTCTCTTTCCGTATTTCCTTCTTTGTGTTTTTAGACTATAAGAGTTGTTAAAGTATATGGGTTAATTTGATTTATCAATTAAGTTAGTTACTTTCACAAGACTTAATAACTGCTGCTAGCAGCCCAGTTCTGAAGTCTGAATGATTCAACCTCTTCTTCTCTTAGGCAAAATTCAAAGGCTAAACTACAAGTTTTAACTTTGACTTAATTTGCCATTGAATCAGAACACATTGGAGAAATTCCAACGGGCATTATCCTTCAAAAAGTCAATCATTGACACCAACAAAAAAATCCAAAATATGAAATATAATGACATAATCAACAATTAGTTCTAAGAATACAAAGCTTATTTCCAATAAAAGAAACAAGTGCACACAACTTGTATTTCATAACTTGTATTTCATTTTCAGTTATTATATTATTTAATAATGACATACTGCACACAACAAAAAAAAAAAAAAAACAAAAAAAAGAGGCACCAAAATGAGAACTTGAATTGACATGGATAATATAACACAAAGATTGATAGTCCCATGCCTCTCCCAAGTCTTTTTAGTTAAATTTGTATTAAGCATTAAATTTCAAACAGATCATGCAACACCTACACAGGATATTTATTCTCTTTAAGAAAAGAAAAAACTTACATAAGTCTGGTCTACCAAAATACTTAACTCTTGACTATAATTTCAGCCTCTAATCTAATTTGTTCATGGTTTAAATAGTCCAACCGTAAACTGAAAGATTACAAGCACATTGAGAGTTATATATAACCATTATCAGAAAACATAAAGAAGCTAAATATAAAATAATTAACAATAAGATAACTTACTTCGCAAAGTAAAGATTCAGGTTATGCCATTGGGGTCTTTCCTGACTTTCCAAATCTAATTACTCCCTCAAAGAAAAATCTGATTTTTGCTTGCACAAGACATAAAGACAAAGGATGTTAACAATTGAGCCTAGTAAGGCTTGATAACAGATGCAACAAAATGGGTTAACTCTTAACCGTTGACGGTGGAAATATCAATGTAAAGCCATGGTCAATGAGATTGAAATTTAACACAAAGTGCATTATTTTAGTTAATAAAGATAATAAAAATACTGTTGTAAAAGCCTCGGCATACAGATACAAAAACAAACACAAAAGGATTATAAGAAATTAGAACTAAAATCACCAAATTAGTGCAATGGCCAAAGATTTAATTTACATTTCATATAAAAAGCGAACAGATCAAAACACATTAATAGAAATAAATCCAAAAAAATTAACAACAAAGAAGCAAGCACCAATGCCTACCACAACGAAGCTTAGATTAGTCCAATGACAACAACAAATCATAAACACAACACTCCAAGTGGATAAAAAAAGAAAAAAAATGAGAATATGTTATATAGAAAATGATTGGATCAGAGATTTGGCTAAAAAAATGAGAATATGTTATATAGAAAATGATTGGATCAGAGATTTGGCTTGCTTCTCGATCTACTTCTATAGGATTCAACAAAGATCATCAAAATCAAAAGACAAAAATATGTAAAAATTAATGAACTATTAAACAACAAAAGAATTTATAAAGAAGTATATTGAGATAACAAAGACAAAAAAAAAAGAGAATCTTAAACTCTTCAACAAGATTAAACTAATGAAAAAGAGAATAAGCTCCTCACCGTCTCTCTATATCTTCCTTGTTCAAAGCAGAGTTGGGACTAGCAATGAGTCGGTCTTCGTTCACTATGCGACCGACAATTTGGTTCTCTATCAAGAATGTGATTGGGAAGCGCATGATAGCTGTTCCGTATCGACCTCTCACGATTGCATCCCAATCTAAGGCTTCTCCGTCTGTCTTTTCGCTCTCGAACTCACCTGCATTTGGGGCTTCAGCTTTGTCGAGAAGAAGATCAATAATCATCGAAGTTGCATGACTACTGGAGCTACAATTGTCAAGAGATGGTGAATCTCATCAGGGCTTCGTGGATGGCGTTCAGGATTTGTAAAGAAAACTAATCGATTTTGAGGATTCCTTATTTGTTTAGTCTTTGTGAATTGGGGTTCTAATTAGGGTTTGATTTTTCTTTATATAGTATTCATTATACACGGCACTTGCTGCTACCCACAGAAAATTATACCAACTTTTGACATATCTAGGCCCGTATTTATGGATTGCAATAAATTTAAAGCCTTATCCTGTATTAATTTAAAATCGCAGCCAAAGCTGCTAGTAAAAATGTTATTTTCTTGTACAATAATGCTAGATTTATAATATTTATATAATTTAAATTTTATAATATGATTTGGTAGTCTACATGATAAAAATTTATCGAAGGAAGAAAAAATAAAAATGAATGAGAAAAGTTATATCTCCAATAGGATTGTTTTACTTAAGTTGCCACATCATATTATAGAATTTTTATTGTATGAATGTTGTAAGTCTGATATTATTTTTCTTGTAGTGTATATATTTAAATAATAATATGTTATATTGTATCATGTGTTGAAGACAGTTAATATATATATATATATATATATATATATATATATATATATATATTGTTGTCCATTCTTTATCGCTTTTCTAAATCCCCTATGATCATTTCTCAAAATAGCAACGTGACTTGGTGTTTATGTACATAAGTTTTTCTTGGAAAGAAATTATATTAAATAAAGGAAAATTAAAAAGAAATTAAACATGGTTATAATTAGAAGAAGGAAACATTAAACTAACTTTTTCATGATTTTCTCAATAATGCAAGAACGTTTTTCAAATAATTAAAATAAAACCAAATGTTAAGCTAGTTAGATAAAGACTAAGAGGAAATATATAATCAATGTAAGCATTCCACCAAATTAAACATTAATAAAAAGTAGCATTCAATGGCTATAGTAGCCACGATCTTTCTGCGCGCATCTTACGTATAATTCGTCCATTAATATCCAATACAAGAGTCAAAATTTTCTCGTTTGCAAGATGACCTTGTTACTCATTTTCAATATGGAAGAGCTGGGAACAAAGTTTTTGCCACAGTGAGTAGAAGCATATAAAGCGACAAGAAATGAAATTGATGCCTATGGAATGTTGAAGTATTTCTACCTTTAAGTTGGATTTCCATTTGTTACAAATCCAACGATGTATTAAGCCCATTTGCTCTAATCACACTGTCCATCTTTGAAGATGAATGAAGCCAATTACAAAATGAACCTACAATCATATCCACTTTTTGATTTTGATGGTGAATGAAACCACTTACCAATGACTTATGAGACATTGATCCACTTGTTTTGAATTATTTTTTTCTTTCAGATCCTATTGCCCATTTCAAAATGTTGATACATCTAGCTCATGTGTAATGATCCCACTGCATGCTCAGTGTACTAAATGTCATGTTCATCATTTGGTAAAGACCACCCTTTCATCGAAACCCAACTATTGATGAATCCATAGATCATGTGACAAATGCTTATTTCTTTTAACATTGTAATCATGTCAAAGAACTTTTGAAGAACAAAGAAGGGAAGTTGATTTTCAATTAATAATAAATCGCAGTATACACCATAACTCAGCCAACTTCATTAACGATAGGATCACCAATTTCTATCAGGTATGGCATTGCATACATACGAACTAGCTCAATGATGAAGCAAGCATTGAGTAACATCATTTGCACAAACTCATCACTCTTGAGATCTACATAATCTACATTACAAGTACGAGCTCTTCCTTCCCGTTTCGATATGGCACAGACATATAAGCTCCTATAATTTTCCCATTTTCGCTTGAAAAACTGTTTAAATTACTGTAGCTCGTTCTCTTCCATGGCACTTAGATGATTTTTACTGTGGTGGTATGGACCAATTACAAGTACATAAAATTCATAAGCATTTTTATTCAAGATTTGCATAAATTCGGGTACTGTGAATGGGACTTTCATTCCGCCAGAGCGTTTACGACTATGATACTATGTCAAAGCCTCTTTCGGGACTTAAGGGAACACAAACGAGCCATAGGTACATCTTGAGAAATGGATTCACCACCCAATTATTCAATTGGGACTGAATAGGGGCAATCCGATCTCTCACTTCATGATCTAAACTACACTCATTCCTTCAGAGATGGGTTTGGAAAGTTAAATACGAGTCATTCGACCCGCCGGATCAAAATCCGGCCTCCACTAGGGTATACCAAATAAAAATATCTCATATTGACATACAGTCCACTTAAGGTTGTTCGTTTTATGTACACATTTCAAGTTTTCTCTTCATTAATCATGTGAGGTATATTCAACCAAAGTAGTAGTATATTCATACATAGAAAAAGGGAGGAGAATAGATTACATTTACTTCAAACATAGGGGAAGGGGAAGATGATTACATTGCTTTGTTTTTCAACAATAAAATAAATTCTATAAAGTATACATTCATCCAATTATAAGTGATGGTCCGTCACCATCAATGTGAGTTCACCACCACTTCATGGCATCATATAATAACACTTCTTATCATGATATATTCAATAATAAATCAATTTATTAAAATTCAATACAAGGCCATAATCTAATATCATGGCACTTCAATCTAGATTCGATAATTCTATCATGGCATTCTACTTTTGCTATTCTAGCATAATTCGTATTAATTGATGGCATTTCTAGCCTAAACATGGTTATCATGGTATATTTTAGCCTAAGTTAAACAATCAAAATCAAACAAAGCTATTCTAGCCCAATCCAAGCATTCAAAGGGGCAATATGGTAATTCTTATCTATTTTATGCAATTTTCTAGCTTGCTTTAATTATAAGTTCTCCTAGCATGATTTTGGACATGTGCTCCTATGAATCTAAGTATTTACGAAGAAAATAAATTTCTAAACATGTTTCTAATAAAGAGGAGAAAGCGGACTTACCTCGACACGCTTATCCATCTTGCAAAACAAACAAAAGGGTTAAACAATTCATAAAACCTTAAACATACTTCTAAGCATTAAATTAAATCTAAACATACTTATTCTAAGCAAAATAAACCATAATCATGCTAAATTTTAAGCAAGAAAAGTAAACAAGAAAATAGGAGGGAGAAGAGAGGAGTGCTCTCATGACGTACCCTTTCTGGGCTTAAAGTCATAAAACGCCTAAAAATCTTTAAACTAGAAAAGACTTCTCAAATTCTCGAGTGTGTATTCAAAAGGAAGAAGAGATGATTATTCTCAATAATCGGTTTGTCCTTAAAAGTGAGCAAATTGGGGGGAAGGGGGGGTGGGGGGGTGGGGGTGGGGTGGGGGGCAGGGTTTACATAGTTGAAGGTTAAAGTTAGAAAAGGAATCAAAAATCAAAATAGGAAGGTTTATAATGAAAATTCCAAAATTAGGGGATCAATAGCCTGACGGCTGTTTCACCACCGGGCGACTGTTCCCCTTCGATCTTTCCTATTTTGGCACTTTATAGTGTTGTCCTTTTTTATCTTTGTCTATTCGACCATTATAACTTTTCAAGTTCAACTCCAATTTTTAACCGTAAATTTCTACAAAAACTAGACATCTGTAGCTTCGCAACGGTATATGACTCATCAGCAATTCCTTCTGGATTGATTTCTATGATTTTTTGAAGTCACAAATCAGTTTTAAAGACCTTCGGCTGATTCGTTCCCACCTTTTTCCTTTTGGCTTCCGAGGGCATTTTGATCATTTTGAATACTTAATATTCCTTTTCATTTCATCATTGAGTCCCAAAAATCTAGTGTCTATAACTTACCCCCTACTTTGGAGAGGTTTGTCAGACATAAAGGTCGACAAAGCACTCTCGCTTCGTCTTTCCTTCTCCCATCTTGACATCTTTGCCTTTGTCTTCGTTCTATTAAACTTTATCATCATCTTCTTTCTCTTCTTCTAATCTTATAAAAGGTGTGCCCATTCGAGGGCTGAAAGGCTCACTCGAGGGCTGATGTGCCCATTCAAGGGATTAGGTGTGCCCATTCAAGGGTTAAGGTGCCCATTCAAGGGCAAACATGCCAATCTAAGGGCTGAAGTGCCCATTCAAGGGCGAATGAAAGCATCCTTATGATGCTATAACAAAACACTCCTCAGTGTACTTACTTCTTAGAGTTTCTAACATTCTTCAGTGCATTTACTTCTTAGGGTCTGGTAATACTCTTTAGTGCGTCTATTCTAAGGGCTTCAAAAACTCTTAAATGCACCTACTTATTAGAGTTTTCAACACTCTTTAGTACGTCTTTTCTTAGGGTTATACCCATTCTAAGGGTTTAAAACACTCTTAAGTGTACCTATTTCTTAGGGTTTTTAACACTCTTCAGTATACCTCTTCTTAGGGCTTATCCCTATTCCAAGGGCTTAAAACACTTTTAAATGCACCTACTTCTTAGGGTTTCCTTCTAATGCATGCCCACTAGGAAAACTTCTATCATGCACTACTTCACAGTCTTTATACCTTCTTATCCTTCGCGCCTTCAGCTAAGTATCCTTCATACCTTCTTCAATCTCCTCAAACTTTTCATTCATTGGATTTCATGCCCTTTTTTTGAGTATTTTTCATGCTTTTTTTTTTATCTTCTTCAGTCCTTATATTCAATAGATTTCATGCCTGAGTGTCTTTGATTCTATTCTCAATTCCTCTTGGTCTGCTGGGAAAATTCTTGATTTGTCATGTTCTAATATTCTTTATTCTCGACTTCTCTTGTATTCGTCATGCTCTTTACTGGGGAGTTCCTTATCATGTTATTGATTCTTGGACTTATTAGAGATTCTTCCATTATCTTTGCAAGTTCTTATAAAATTCAAACATCTATTAATGATGTAAAATCAATTCAAATTTTTACCTTGTTGATGCATTCTTCAACGTACTACTTTCTGGGATCTGGAGGAATTCTTCCATGTGATTTCGATCGAAGATTCTATCGATTGATGTTGCTCTTCTTTTCTTGTGAGTTGCTAAACTATTGCCATGACCAGATGCTTGTCACTGGTTTTGTTTGAAAATTTCTTCAGTGTCTTAGGGGTCTATATAGAGTCTTTCTTTTCTTTTCTCTCTTTTTTTCTCTATTTCTTTCTCCTTTTCTCTCTCTTCTCTCTCTCTTTTTCTCTTCTCTCTTTCTTGTTTTTTTTCTCTTTTTTCTTTCTTTCTTTTCTCCTTAGCCCTTTTATTGATCCGCCTCTCATTTGAGGGACAACTGGCCGACTGTTAAACAACTGCCTGCCTATCTAACCACTGTTCGACGGTCAGTCAACAGTCACCCGACGGGTTGACTGTCGGTCGATGGTTAAGGGCCTATATAAGGTCCGTTCGTTTTCTCGATGCTTCATTCGTGCGTAACTTCTTCATTCTTCATCCGTTTCACTTCTAGTTTCTCCTCATGCTCGTCTCAACTTCCTCTTTCCAATGATGGGTCATTCAGTCCACTTGACTTGAATAAGAGTGATCCGGTCTAAAAATTAACATTAAAGGGTCTTCTAAAGGATCAATGGATGCCTGTTGTCTACGATATGGCTTCCCACATAATCAAATAGGTATGCATTCTTTTTCATTCTTTGATTTTCCATTTTCTAGAAATTTTCTAGGCATGTATTCATATAGAGACTTTAATTTCTTGCCTTAGAATTACCATGAGAATAAGATATATAGGTCATTTTTTGGAGTCTATAGTTGGTTTTTAGAGATAGATAATGAGGCTGTTAGAAGTAGCATTGCTGCCACCGATTTCTATGAGTTTATCACTTATCTTTCACATACTACTCTACATACTGATTGTCAAGAATTAGCCTTTTTATATGAGAAGTGGATGGACATGACCCACACATTCCATATTTCAGC
Source organism: Boswellia sacra (assembly GCA_013180625.2). Taxonomy (NCBI): domain Eukaryota; kingdom Viridiplantae; phylum Streptophyta; class Magnoliopsida; order Sapindales; family Burseraceae; genus Boswellia; species Boswellia sacra. The sequence continues at coordinate 698,681 of SNVD02014502.1, forward strand.
TAGTAAGATGGCTATCATACCTCTTGACATTATTGCTCTGATTAGCCTTTCATATGGTGGTGAGGTCATTCTTATTAATGCCTATATCGTAGACTCAAGAAATCAGCAGAAATTGATACGGTAGCTTTTTAGGTATGAGGTAAAGGTCAATGATAAAGTTACGATTTGATACACTACACTGTATGAGTATTGGAAGAGGAGATCCAACCTGACTTCAGTTGAGGTGGATAAATATGCACGTAGCTTCATCGTGTATCTACTTAGTTCGACGCTCTTTGTCAATGCATCGAACACCACCTTCTTGACTCTACTTTTTGCCCTCCAAGACCTTGACCGAGTGAGAGATTTTGACTAGGACCATGCTACTCTCGCTAGTTGTACTTCGGTTTGGATCATGCTTGTCAAGGTGTTTCGGCGATTAGTGGTTTTGCTTTATTTCTTGAGGTAATTTCTTTCCTTTTCTACACCTTCGTGGATTGTTTATATGAATTCCATTTCTGATTCTGTCTCATTCATGATAGATGTGGGCATATGAGTTAGGAGTTCTACCTTTCCTATTCCCTGCTTGTGAGGACCTTTCTTTCTCACGGATGAGGAGGTGGGCTGCACGTCGTGCAGAGTTCAAGAGATCTCATAAGATGGACTTCTTTCATGATTATATTCATACGATGACCTGGGACAAGTTAAAAGATATTAAAGTCAGTATTTCATTTATATCACAATTTTACCATATTTCTTTTTTCTTTCTAGATTCGCTCTGAGTGGTAAGGGCCTGAGGAAAACTGGTCGACGGCTATAAGGATTGCCTTTCTATTCAACTACTACTGCATTCTTCTAATATGCATGAACAACATAATATGGTATTTTGGTGATCGCATTTGGGGTTTGTTCAAAGCCCTATAGCGTCGTTTGATTCCTCATTCTCTACAGATTTTGATGATAGATTCAACTGACTTGGCTATAGAGCTAGAGGTGTTAGATTACATGACCGAGATTCATTTGAATGCGATTGATTTTTCATTGATGATGACTTCTTACATTGACTGGGTTCGAGCTACCATGTTACACACTAGACTAGGTCAGTCTGCTAATAAGACTCCTTATCCTTCTACTATGTTTAGCTGTGCTATTAGCTCTTCCTCTCATCGTGGAAAGAGATCAAGAGTTTCATCTTCAGGTACTGACACATCTGCTTCCTTTTTTGTAGTCACTTAGCAGCTACGTCCACCTCTAGCTCCTTTAGCTACTCCAGCTGTTCCAGCCAACCATGTGATTGTTGACCTCCAGGCTTATTTTAGCAATGTGGTTTGCACATGGGATGCTAGTGGACATATTAACAATCATGTAATCATTAAGGATCCGACCATACCTTTTCCCTTTGGTCCATAGAATACCACTCTGGTAAGTCTTCTGACTATATATTCCTCAAGTTTCCTATCATTCTTCAATCAATTATTAATTATAAAATGCAATGCAATGTAGGTACCGCGATCTTCCAGGGAGCGAGTCTTTCACATGCAGGCCGTTTCTCATGGATACGTTTTATAAATGTCACATCGGTTTCAGGTAAGTATCATTCCATGCTTTACGTATGCATGATTTATATCTTAATAGTTTTTTCTAACTATGTGATTCTTTTGCTTGGTTTAGACAGTTGTTAAGAGGTTACTTGTCTAGAGCAAGAGGTTGAGCATCTTCAAGCTCGGGTTGCTGCTTTTTCCTTTGATATTGACAATGATGGCGATGAGTGAGGACTGTTACCACCGACTTCTTCCATGATTTCTTTTGTTTATCTAACTTCTATGAACTTTCATGATGTACAATCAAATGTAAACAACTTTCAAAAACTTAGTGAAAATTTTCTGTTTTCAGTTTATGCTCTATGTTTATTTTGATCAATATTTATTCAAATTCGTTTTTACATCATTATTTATTTAATTCTAAATAAAACTACAAAATCTAAAAGTAACGTGCTTGAAACCGCTCGTCGATACACGTCTTTAAAGTCAGAAAACACGCGAAAGGAGGGGCTGGTGGGCTATTTTGCCCTAATAACCACCAAGCGACTGTCAGATCATCGAGCAATTGATAGACTATCTGACGGCTATCAAGGAACCATTGGAAGATAGTCAGACAGTCGACTGATAGTTTTCCTGATGGTTTTCCTTTTTCCTTCCGTTTTTTTCTTCGTTTTGTGCATTATTTAAGTGTTATTCCTTTCTCCTGCTTCTTCATGCTTTTTCTCTCGTTTCACGAGATTTCATTCACACTTCTCAATGCTTTTCACACTATTTATCATGTCTAAGGCCTCTCTCAAGATCCTCAAGCCTCTCTTGAAGCCTCTAAAGAATAATGATTGGAAACAACTCGAATCCAGCGGTCTCTACCACTTGAAGTTCCTTTAACATGTGGAGCTTGATGTCCATTTTCTTAAAGAATCCACAACCTTCTAGGATTCTCATGATCACGTCTTTTGCTTCAATAGGTAAGAGCTTTACCCCTTATATGAGGAATTCTCTGCCATACTTAATCAGACTGGATTGAGTCAAGATTGATGCGAGTTAGAGGCTTAGCGACAATCTTTTGCTTCTTCAAGTTTTTCTTTTAACCATAAATTTTGTGTAAGCCGTATTTTCAGGTTTTCGACTTAGTGGGTTCATTCATCATTTTTTTCATGCTCTAATTTTTGCCTAAGCAGCCATTTTTGAGTTTTTGTCTTAGCGAGCTTGCCCTAACTTTTGCCCAAGCCGCCCTTTTTAGGTTTTTAACTCAGCGTGCTTTTTCTTTTTCCTTCATGCCTGAACTTTTGTCTAAGCTGCCCTTTCAGGTTTTCAGTTTAGCGAGCTTGTTTGCCTAAGCTACTTTTTCAGGTTTTCGACTTAGCAGGCATTTTTTTTATTTTTTTTATCTTTTGTTTCTTTTTTTTTTCAGATTTGGTTACAAAAGAAGCTATCCATTCTAGCATCGCTTGAAGGGAATATTTTTCATTATAGCCCTTGACTCCCTTGACTTCATATGAGGAGGAGACTTGAGAGACATTCTTCTTGGATCAACTGACTTCGAGTCATTCCTGATACTCAGATTCGTTGGAACTGTCCGTGGTAGAGTTTGGAGCATATGACAATTGAGACCTATATCGCATACGTGCCTTTAGCGGGTTTCACCCACAGTTCATTCTATGATCCTGCTAGACAGCGTCGGCAGTATAGACTTAAGCAAATGATCATGGATTCACCGATTGCATTCATCTGGGTAGATTGTTCACTCGTTATCTAAAGTGTGTGAACGATTTTTGGTCAAATCGGACCATCAAGACTAATCTATTCCATGATCTTGATTTTAAGATAGACGACCAGTACAAGGACTGGGTGACCCTTCAAGCTTTTATTCCTGATCTTGCTATTCGAGCTAGACAGTGCCGTGAACGATATGGTGAGCCTATTCGTAGTCTATCGAAGAGGCAAAGACGACATTATTAGTTTCATTATTAGCTTAGATATTAGATGTTTTCCTTTTATTATTATGCAAGATAAGAAGACATTTCAAAAGCATATTTGTTTCCAAACAATTTCATTTCAGTAATAAAAGTACAATCGTTTGTTCTTCGAGCAATATGTGTACAATGAGATAACTCCTGTCGTTAGTAAACCATTTCTGGTTTTGTGATTAATTAGTTTTTCTTTCACACTTTTTTTCATATATATTACTTCTTTAGCCTGTCCATATCGATGGGCTCAATGAATTCATTTTCTTCCATCTCTGATAGGATAACCGTTCCCCCAGACATGATCTTAGTCATAATGAATGGCCCCTCCCAATTGGATTTGAACTTCCTTCTCAAATCAAACACTATTATCCTAGCCTGTTTAAGAATCGATACCTTTTCCTTGAACTTCCATGCCTTTATTCTCTTGTTAAAGGCTTGAGCAACCCATTTCTGATATAGTTGCATGTGATATTTGGCCTTCATTCTTTTCTCGTCAGTCAAGGCTAATTGTTCACATTTATTATCGATCCACCCCCTTCAGGCATTTTTGTTTCCATCAGAACTCTCGCTGATTTCATTTCTATCTCAATTGGTAGGACCGTTTTTGAACCATACACCGATGAGAAGGGCGTCATTCTTGTCAAACTTCTGGGTATTGTTATATAACTCTATAACACAAACAACAGTTTCTCTGCCCAATCTTTGTATGTCCACACCATCTTGGCCAATATCTTCTTGATATTTTTATTGGTCGCTTCTACTGCTCCATTTCATTGTGGCCTATATGGAGACGACTTATGATGTTCAATCCCATACTTGTGAAATAAGGCTTTAGTCAGCCTGAAAATAAATCCCGTTGTTAGTCACAATGTGATGTGGCACTCCGAATCTACACATGATAAAGTCGTCGATTGCCACCACCACATATCGATGCCTATTAGAGGCTGAGTGGCTGACAACCTTATCCTGCCTATAATGTCAATACCCTATACAGCAAAGGATCACAGTGCTGTCATCCCTTATAGCTCCAAGGGTGGTTGGTGAATCAAATTTCTATTGATCTGACACTAGTGACACCTCTTCACAAATTGGACATAATATGTCTTCATAGTTAGCCAGTAAAAGTCTTGCCTCATTATCTTCTTTGCAAGTATTAGCTCATTCATATGTGAGTCCACATACACCACTGTGAATTTCTTTCACGAGCCTTCTAGCTTCTTTTTAACCGACACACTTCAATTGTATCCCTTTTGGTATTCTCTTGTATATCAATCTTTGATGATAAGTAAATTGTTGAGTCAACTTTCGTACTTGATGTTATATCAACTTCTATATGAACTTTGCATGTAGAGGTTATAAATATAACATTATCGATAGTTTTAATATTATATATATATATATATATATCGTTTGTTACCGATTTTATAACTATTAAATACTTGAAATTCTAGTTCCCTCCGATTTTATCGAGCCAAACAAAAGATCTGATTCGGATTACTTAAAATATCCCCGTTCCTTTATTAGTGGGATTATCTCCAACCAAACTCCCCAAGATGAATCCAACTGTCTGCATATAAAGGGTAAACGTTTTAGTCAAAATATATAAAACTAATTTAATTTGCTTCATTGAATGTATCCTTATACATGATCTAAAATAACTGCAAAAAGCATAATTGTTCAAAGTAGTGATAATCACAACCATTAATAGTTGAAAGTAACACCAAGGACCTATCCTTTCTTTATTTGTAGGCATCTTGAATAAATTAAGCAAAACGAGATGGCAAATGGAATTCGACGTGAATGGCAAGATTAGAGTTTTTTTGATTGAATAATTAACCAACTTGGCAAAAAATCAATTATTATCGAATAAATTAAGAAGACTTTTTTAGGATATGTATTGGTGAGAGATTGTGTGCAAATGCAATGGATTCTGGCAATCCGAATGATGTACTAGCTAGCATGCTGGCTATTCATATTCCAGATAGAGAATCTCAGTTCGTTTTCGTGGTCTGATTTATTAATTTAAAATGGAAAATCAGAAAAGTAACATTTAAGTTATGGAGAATATAATTAAAGAGTAATGCTATACAAAACAAAAACCTATAGGATCAATCTTATATAATTGAGTGTGATACAATATCATTAATTGAGTTTACTATTATTATTATTATTATTATTATTATTTTACTTACCTATTGATTTTATGTTGCATGAGATTAATTGTATATGTTGATTTTATTTTAACAATAGTCCAATAGAAGAAGAGCCAGGCTATTTGCATCAAAATATGTTATTTTGAAATCATAAGGTTGCTTTTATTATTCAACTTTATCTATTTACTAAAAAAATTAAATTGTTTATTAATTTCTTCCATTAAAAACAAAAAATATGATTATTCTCTTCTTCTTATTGTTTATTCTTCTTAAAATATATAAAGTTTTGTTTATGATGTAAAAGATTTCTAGATAGAGGACAACATCCCTTTGTCAAGGTAAAAACTAAAACGGAATTCTATATTTAGAGTTGTTCTCTTTTTGATGTCTAAACTTATTGAAAAAAAAAAAAAGAACCTCAAACTAAGAGTTCATTTGGACTATGAAATCCTTGGAAATTTAGAAAAAAAATTTCCTTTTTAAAAAAATTTAATTTGCAAAACAATTGAAGTGTATAGAAAACATATTCTTAACAAAAATAATATAAATAATATTCATAAAATAAATCAAAATGTAGATTGTTGAGATTGAATCTAACGTACATAATAAGTAATATGCAAACTATAGATTAAATTTCAACCATTCAACGTCGTCACATCAAGCGGTCTAAAATAGTGTAAGATCCTTGATACTATACTTTTTTTTTTATGAATTTAAACGCGAATTGTAAAGTATTGAATTAAGTTATAGATTAGATTTGTTTCAAATATGCTTTTTGTGTAAAGGTTTTCTCTTTAGCTAGTACGACATTAGCTAAAAAAATGACATATCAAAATATGATAGAATTTAAATCTTCCACGTTTGAAGTTTATATATAAAAAATATATATTAAGTGGATGCTATGGGGTGATTAAGATACATATCTTAAAATATCAGATTGTGACATTTGACAAAGTTTTAAAGTGGGGAAAGGAAAAAGCAAAGAAAAAAACCTTACAAAAATATTAAAAATTTAATAGTACTCTCACTAAACATCTTAAAATTTCGATACTATTTTTCTTTCATTTTATTAGTATAATTTGTTTCTCTCTCCACTAAATAATTCATATTTTTCTTTCTGTCTAAAACCCCATCACTTTTTCTTTTTTCACCATTGATTTGTTTTTTGCTCTATCAATCAATTCTGATTAATTGATTTTCTTACCATTTTCTTAATTTTTTTTTTAAGAGTCACATAGCCTATATCTGTATTCTCTTCTTTTGATTGAAAGAAGTAACTAATGATTTTCGGTTAGAGTATGTTTGGGATTATTGTGCTGTAAAAAATTGTTGTGAAAAATGTTATAAATATCATTGACTTACTAGAAAAATAAGATTATAAAATTAAAACACCTTACACAAAAAATATGGCTTAAAATAAAATTACTTGGTCCATGGTTTAGAGGACTGTGAATTCGCTTCTTGAAGATAGTCGAAGCCTCCCACAAAGTGCAAGAGACGCATGGCTACACTACGTCTAGGATTCAACCAAGCCTGGACTTAATTCCAGCCAAGGACCAAGGTGTGCTTGCACCCACAAAGTGCAAGAGACGCATGTGTCACGAGCTTGGAGTTTAGCGCAGCTTGCTCGTGCGGCACTTAGACAACTTGAACCCGAAGTTGCTAAGTAAGCCTTGCGGATAGCTTGCTTCGCTTAAGGAAGAAGCTTGTGGACCGTTGAGCTTAAGAACTCGAAGGCAACAAGGAGAAGAGTAGGAAGAATGAAGGCAAGTATTGCTTACTCAAAGAATGCTTTGTATTACGATTGAGAGCTTTACAATGCTTGAAATGCTTACAAATGCTTGGATAGCTTGGATATGTTACAAATGAGCCTTGGAGGGGTTTTTATAGTGAGTCACCTCCTCCATAACGGCTAGTTAACGGCTATATAACGGCTAGTTTTCTAACGGCTATATAACGGCTAGTTTCCTAACGGCTATATAACGGCTAGTTCCCAACGGCTATATAACGGCTATATTACAACGGCTATATTATAACGGCTAGTTGGACCATCTAGAAGATATGTACAATAGATGCCAACTAACATGCCAACTAGCTAGAGTTTCCAGAAGATGGGCTTGGATTAGGCCAAGCCTTATGTAATTGGGCCAACTCTAGCAAGGAACTTGGCGGGCCGTAACACATGGCTACACTAAGTCTACGATTCAACCAAGCCTGGACTTAATTCCAGCCAAGCTGTGCTTGCACGATACACTTGGTGAACCGCATAATCTCCTTTCTAAATGCCCCTTTAGGAAATCATGGATTGAAGGATTTTATCTCTTCGGTTTTCTCTGTTATGTCTCTTGTTATCGCATGTACTCTTAATGTTGATTTGGTAAACGAAATAACCTTTTATATAGGTTTCTCAAATACATTTCCATAAATACAAATTCATTTTAATCACATAAACAAGATGAATCACAATTATTCATCTATGAATATGCATTATTCATGTATCAAACTCTTTAGATTTCCAAGACTCATGAATATTAATTTAGAAAATTCATGAACTAAATTAAATAAATAAATTTATGAATTTTGGAAAACCAAGAGGTAATTAATTTTGAAACACATATCCAACAAAAAAGTGATATACAACAAATCAATTATTAGTTTGTATAAGTGAATTTGTATGGATAGTTTATACGTAATAGTAGCACAACTCCGATTGTATTGTGCGAACAAGTTGTAGAGCATATTCAGTAAAATAGATTTTGAAAATTTCTATGTTATCAGTAAAATAGATTTTCAAGATTACTATATTTTCTGCAAGTTATGAATATGTGTTTAATAATTAAATTTCATTTTCAAATCTAATTTTAAATATTAACACTAGAATATATATGATATTGGAAAATAAATTATAATTATTAATAATTAAATTAATTTAAATCTATAATAATAGATTATTGTTATATATTTTAAATTATACAGTAAAATAATTAAAAAAATATATTTTTAATTTATTATTAAAAATAATTAAAGAAATCATGGCCGTGAAGGGGGTGTCGATGTCGACAAACGCGCTAGGCCACCAACATCGAGCACACGGCGACGATTTCTTCAACAGTCAACGCGTGGTTATGGCTCTCCAGCAGTCAGAGCACCGCAATGGCTTCTCCTACAACTGCTTTAATTTTTTTTTTTAAATTGATTTGTAAATAATTTATCAACTAAACAAATGGTTAATATAAGGATATTATTTAGAGAGAAAACTTTGATATTTTGATCTATCCAAAATTAGCTTTCAAAATTTAGATTTTCAAAAGTTGTTACATACTTTTGAAATCTCATACAAAAATAGATTCTTAGAGCTTTAGCGTTAACAGTTTCTTCGAAATCAATTTTGAAAAGGTTTACCTAACTCAAAATAGCTTTAGCTTCTCCAAGAATTCGCCTTTAATTTATTTGTGCAACATCAATCTTACACTCACTCCTAGGGGTTGTTTTTTTTTTTTAATCACTTTTCACTTAATTTCATTTAGACTTAAGATTTAAGTGATTTATTTTTGTTTTTTTTTTCAATTTTCACTTTTTTCAGTGGTATATCACTCATTTCAAAAAGTGAGAATTTATCATTTTTTTAATCCTAATGTTTCAATTGTGTTTTATTACCAAATAACCCTATATTTCTTATTATACGAATTAATATAAATATAAAAGTTACATAAACTTTATTAGATTAATTTTAAATTTATATTTTGAATTAAATTAAAATTTTTTAATTTGGAGAATTAGCCATCGGAGTTAGCTGTTGGATATTCACCATTGCCGTCATCGACCGCCGGTGGCATGGCATGTTTGATGACACTGCCCATTGTGATTGTCATCGGCCGGCTGTCAAGGTTCCATAAAAATCATCGATGATTGGATATAATTTTTAATAAATTAAATATAACATAACATAGAAACATATAATATAAATTTAATAAGAAACAATCACTATAATAGCACAATAAGTATAAAACATAATTTCTTATCTATTTTAACAATAATTTAACATCATTATTCGGATTGTATGACTTGTTTCACATTCTTAACTTTTACCATTTTATTTAATGCACACTATTAAAAAAATTTTTCATAAATTTTAACAACATTCGGATAATATGAGTCATCCATTATTCTTTTAGCCATATTAATAAAAAAAACTATGTGGTAATTAAATAACAGCATTTTCTTGTAGTACATATAAAAGATCTTTAAATCATTAAAATGCCTTCTCATCATAAGCAAATATAATTTATAGTCCAGATCCAACCATAGATTTGATTTAGATCACATATATAATTTTAAATATCTTATGTAATTTATTTTATAAACTTTAAAATAAATTCTTAATAATTACATTTTATCATACAAAAGTCTCAAATTTGAGTCGATTTAGGGGAGGGATCATCTTCGACATAATTTATTAATACAAATTTATAATCCCTAATCTCACCAAATCTAATAGTTGAGATTAAAAGTGAAAAAGTTGTATTTAATATTACCAACTTATTAATTATCTCAACTATTAAATTTTCTGGATCAATGATTAGAAATTTATGTAAAAAATTTGTATAAAAATCCCTTTTATATATATACATATATATTTTATATTGTTTAAGTAAAATAATAATTTATTTATTTTTTCTTTATTGATTTAGTTTAATAAATCATCTTAATACTTTGTTTATAAAACTCGTGGATTTAACATGTGCCAACCTTAAATATTAATCAATAAACATATATATTTTCTGATATTTCAACTTGAAATATTTATAAATTTTTATTTCAACCCTAGAACTAAAATCCAGACTTCGCCTATGATTTTGTTTATTCTTTCCTGCCACTACTATTATTCTATCCTCATGTTCTTATACAATTAACCATTGCCCACTTTGAGAATGGGAAATTAACAGTGACACCCCTTTCTTTCGGTTGAAGTAACACTCTGCCTCCCACTTTTAGATAAGTAACATAGACACCCCCAGATTCTAACTGCCGTTAGAGAATATGTTAGAAAAATTACACTGTACCCCCCTATTTTGGCTGAACTACATTCTGCCCCATATTTCTGGATAAATAACATAGACACCCCTAGATTCCATCTACATCTATTATCTTAGCTAGAATCTCTTGTATAAAGACTTAACTACCCTTGTTTATCTTATTCATTAACAATTTTATATTGTGAAGCTTTCTATTGACATAAATTAAAGAAAAAAAGTTGTTATGATGTTAGTAAATGGAAAGAATAAGAATTAAAAAATCAAAAAGTATATTTTATACAAAAAACTAGAAATCTAATGAATAAAATATACTTAATTTTAACATTGTATTAAATTGCATTACATAGAATTGAGTAAATTTTATACTGTATTTGGTTTGTCATTGCATTGTATACATGTTAAATAATACTGTGTTTAATAAAAGACTGTATTATAACGTATTAATTTTTTATTCTAAATTAAAATAATTAACAATCAAAATCAAATAGATTTTTAATTAAAAATAAAAATTCATAAATTCAAATTAATAATTATTCTAAACTTTAATAAATTTAAATTTTTATTTATAAAAAATATTGAAAATATTTATTTAATTTAAAAATAATTAATTGCATATTTATGTGTTTACATATTTAGTTAAATATTTATTTAACTTAAAAATTAATATGCTATAATACAGTCTTTTATTAAAACAATATTATTTAACATGTATACAATACAATGACAAACCAAATACAGTATAAAATTTACTCAATTCTATGTAATGTAATTTAATACAATGTTAAAAGTAAGTATATTTTATTCATTAGATTTTTAGTTGTTGTATAAAATATACTTTTTGATTTTTTAATTCTTATTCTTTCCATTTACTAACATCATAACAACTTTTTTTCTTTAATTTATGTCAATAGAAAGCTTCACAATATAAAATTGTTGATGAATAAGATAAACAAGGGTAGTTAAGTCTTTATACAAGAGATTCTAGTTAAGATAATAGATGTAGATGGAATCTAGGGGTGTCTATGTTATTTATCCAGATGTACGGGGTAGAATTAGTTCAGCCAAAATAGGGGGGTCACAGTGTAATTTTTCTAACAGATTCTCTAACGGTAGTTAGAATCTGGGGGTGTCTATGTTACTTATCCAAAAGTGGAGAGTAAAGTGTTACTTCAGCCAAAAGAAAGGGGTGTCACTGTTAATTTCCCCTTTGAGAATTCTTATAAGCAGCGTAAGAGAAGCTGATGCAGTCAAAACACTTAATGGCATATTCATGCATGGACCACATGGCAAATTAATGGCATCGTGGTTTCCTACCAAATATGATTTTAAGTAAATATCACCATCCTTCTGACCAGGTCCACCCAAGAAAGTAGGAATGAGATAAGATTGAGTAAACTTTTTAACATCTTTGGTTTTAATTAGGGGTCAGATACATTGCGTTGTTGTATTGATATGATTAATTATGGCATAAAGTTAGACTAATTGACCAAAACTTGGACTCATACAACGCATTTCCTTTAACAGTCTGTTTTCAATCAAAATATCTTTTGCCGTTTTTAATAATGTTGCCTCGTAATACACTGTCGGACCTACGTTACGTTTGGGTCTGAGGGGACCCGGGCCCCTCCAGTCCAAACGGTAGGTCCTTAATGGGTATAGAAAGATTTCTTCACTCCCATTTGTATTAAAATCTGTCACATTGGCCCTCCAATCAAAAAAGTATGCAAGATATAAAATAATTTTACTATAAAATAAATGTTGATTTTAACTATTGACCCTCTCAATTTCTCGTATTCATGTAAAGGATAGTGAATTATTAAGATATAAATCATAATAAATTTTGATTTTAACTATTAACTGATACTGAATTATTAAGTGTCAAATTTATATTTATATTACAAATACATTTTATTCATTTCTTTCTTTTATTATTTTTAATCCACTTTTTATTTTTCTCTTCTCTCTCTCTCTCTCTCTCTCTCTCTCTCTTATCACGACTTACCTATTTCAGTATATCAAATAGGTAAAATTTTTGATAAATTTTCCATCACAATTAGAGAAGTTACAAAAAATGCTTAAAACTAAACTTTAGGATAAGAAGAGTTTCTGATTGAAACTTTAGTCTTCATTTAACTTTTTTTTTTATATGTTTGATCAATGTTTTTCTAACCTTAAATATTAATCAATCAATATATTTTCTCATATTTGAATGTATAATATGGTTACATATTTTGGTCTCCCAAAATCAAAATCCTGGTTCTGCCTCTGCTCGTACAACATTTATAGTATGATTAAAAGTTTTATTCTCTTTTGATATTGAATAATATTATCTATATAATGAATAACAGTATAGTACATTCCATGTGGTCTTACTACACCCTACTTTTTAATAATCAAATAATCATGTTATCCCTATTTTTTTTAGAATTTTATTTAAACATTTTTTAAGTAAATAATGGTTTGATGAGTTTTAAGACGATCCAACCATTCATTTAGGGCGATGTAACCTTACCTCTCATATAATATTGCATAACTTCGTATACATATAAATAAATTAAATATTGAGATGAATTAGCTGGTATAGTCTTATGAAATAATTGTTATATTCATCTTTCAATTTTTATTTTTTTCATTCATTCTAATTAATTATTAATATGTCTTAGTTTGTATGAATTATAAGATTGTATAAATTACTCTTTAATATTTTAGCATTAATTTACCTAAAAGTTCAAGAGAAAGCTAAATCTTATCTCATAGTTTACAAGGTACATATAATATTAAGGGTATAATTACATCCCTCACTTTTTTAAAAAAGCAATACTAAATTCCATGATGACTTTTTAAAAAATTAATCACTCGTATCCTTTTTCTCTAACATTATTAGCCAGTCAACTTCTTTTCAACATATTAGGAAGTCGATTTCACACTTCATTAATGCAAATTGTAGGTCTTTTAATTGGGCATTTCCAACAGTTAAGTTGGGAGAAGAAGTGGAATCGATGCATTCTTGCCTTTCGGAGAAAAAAGCTCGAGCTGATGTATATTTCCATTATTGCCTTAATAAAGAACCAAAATGATATATTTTTCTTTGCAACATATACTAATGGTGCCAAATTAAATCGCCAAACAATCATGACTAGCCTTTACTTCAAGATAAACAACTTAAGAATGCTTACAGTGTATGGGTATTACTAGACTAACCACAAAATTCTATAACATAAGAGCCTCTTTCAATCTTTTAAGTAGAACAAGGAGAGATCGTTAGTATATAATAATGAGTAATATTATATCTACAATTCAACTATAATTAATACTTTTTACAACCTCAGTTGGCAAAATATCAATGGATAGGTTAAAAAATAAAAATAAATGAAAAACATTAAATTACATGACAAGGTAATCATCCATCTATTGATAGTTTGTTAACTCAGGTTGTAAGAAAGATTGGTTGTAAATGAGTTATAAGTCTAATATTACTATAACAATATAAATAACATTTACTATAATGCAGTTTGATTAACAATTGGTAATTTTTGTTAGTATTCTCTATTATTTTAATACTCCGAAAATAATGTTGTGGTTCTCCGTTATTTGCATTATAATATCTCTTAAATATTATTGTGGTTTTCCATTATTTGGATTTTAATATCTCTTATGTTAAGTTATTATAGTATTCATATTCTAGCACTCTCATAGAGAATTGGTGAAAGAAAAAATAAGCCAAAGATATTACGAATAACATTATATGTAACTTATATAACTCAACCGTTAGAATCATTATTTTTATACAATATGATGATCGGCTAAAATAGCATTTATTGTGACATTATTACCATCCTCTTGTGTATTTTGAGTTCTTATAACTTTAAATTAAATTATGTTACATTAAATTGATAAAATAGTTTTATAGTTAAGTCATTGGTAGAAGTGTACGAAGATTAACACTACACACAGTCAATGCAATCTATGCAATTGAAGTAACCTTTAGGACCAACAAGGACAAAGTATCAATATATGAGTAAAAAAATAATAAATCAGGGAAATTATAAAACAATGATGCTATTGTAATTAGGGGAAATAACATTCAATACTCTACACTATGTTTAGTGACAAAATTACCCCATCAATTATTATTATTATTATTATTTTTGGTTAAATCTAAGTAAGGTTTATTTTGATAAATTTATTTCCTAAACCACTTTTTTAACAATCTTCACACTGAAAGTAGCATTCAATCCCTTAAGATTTGTTAAAAAAGAAAAAAAAGAAAGAAAGAAGGAAATTAAACACCCTAAACTATCTACCCTTTGTTAACTTTTGTTTGTTAAAAGTGATTCCTGATCACACAAGCAAGTTTACCATTGTCCAATGTTACACCTATCACACAACTATAGAAAATAATAACATTTTGATACCGTTGAAAAGATTAGATATCTAGTAGCTATGAGATTTAGGACAAATTGAATATATATATATGTTGGTGTCAAAAACGTGACACTTAAGCATGTGATTATTTTGGCCAACTTGTAATTATAATAAGATGTTATATTATTTCTTATTTTACTGTTTCTATAAGTATGATTTAGAAAGTACTTGATTCATACTGAATATCTCTTTAAATTAGGACATTTTTTATGTATCCTAGTTGAATTAGGAGTATATTTATTGGTGTTCTATTCAATTTAGGAGATTACTTATGTCACTTTCTAAAGTATTGTTCTTTATCCTATTTGAGTTTGATTGAGATTCTACATGATATTGGTGAGAAAACACAACTGGGATTCACACTATATAATATTATTTCACATAACTTATATGGGTGTGTGTATGTGTGTGTGGCACGACATTTCAAGAAAAATAGAAGAGAACTTCACTGCAAAAATTGGAATGCATCTTTGATTTTGTTTTATGAGTATTTTATTCATCTATGAGAGGTTGTGATCGTGCATAAATTTTGATTAGGTCTGCTTGAATTGGTAGTTAGGCAGGATAACTTGCGGATTGAGTGTTTATGTAATTCAATGTCAGACCTTATTGTCACAGTTTATTTAATCGTGTGTTGTTAAGTTATCAGCAACAGAGAGAAAGCAGTGTCACTGTAGTTTAAAATCTTAGAGGAATTTTGTTTTACAAAGATTATGTAAGTGTGTGAAAGTGAGTCAATACTGTAAACATTCCTAAAGATTGTATAAATAAAAATTTAGTGAATTACAGCTTTAAGCTGTCTGTGGATGAAGGTTTTATAGCCGAACCACGTAAAATTCTTCTGTGCCACTTGATTTTAAAATTTATTGTTATATTTGATATAATTGCTTCGTACTTCCAGATCTCATAATATATATATGTTTTTAGAACTCAATTTTTTTTATATTATAGGATTTTCACACTATATTATAGTCTTTTTAAGTATATAGTATCAAAGTTTTATTATTTTTGATTGGTTGTGTGAAGGTATATTGGATATTTCTTAAACTTCCATGTATATATCAAATATTATTTTTGACATACAAAAGTTAACGGGAGGATTAATCATAGTTATTACAAATAATTTAGGATGTTGATTGCTTTTTCAGCAAATTTCAAGGGATTGAATTTTTTTTTTCCGTTTTCTTATTTAAATAGATTGTGTTGATGTTGGAGCCAGTCAAGCCCAAGGGTTGAAACCACCCCAACTAATGCAATCATGCAATGACACCATGGATATGATCATCTTCTTTATTTTAATCATGCAATGATATCATGGATTTAAGGCCTGATCTGACTCTTACCCATAAAAAGTTGGCTTGTTGTGGGTTGTTCAATGGTGTTTATACCATGGTTTTCAATTGAATCAATGGATTCAATGGTTCAATGGTACATAGAAGCTTATGCTTAATACCATCGTATTCAATTGACTAGGTCAACTGTATTTGAGTTGATTCTCTTAAAGAATTCGATAGTAATTTAGGAACTCTAATAACATGGTTTTTATCGATTCAATGGAGTATGTTTGAGGCCCAAACCCAAGTACTATCCTCTAAAGCTAAGTACAAAGCAAACTACCGATACGACACATTTGTGTTTGAATTATGGTTGGTATAGAATGAGTACGTAGAGTCCATTGGATTTAGAATGTCTATAATGTTGTGGCCCATTTGGAGGGACCGCAGACATATGAGGCCCAAGGGTTTGTTTCTTTCCATGTTACAATAGTAGCGGTTCGAGCTCATTTATCAGCTGTTATATACTTCAAATTTGTTTTGGACAACAATCAAAGGTAGCTTCACAACTTACTGTTGAATTTTGCTCCCACATGTCTAACTCAAACGATATGTCCTAGCTTCTATCATAATTGTTCCTAGTAGCAAAAACAATTACTGGCATTTTCAAGTTTTCCATAATAAGGTCGCAACATGGTGCTTCCTGGTCTTACCTTGAGAGAGTATGGTTTGGCTCCTCGAACTCAGGTGAGGCTCACTTTCTAGCATCAAAGGCAAACAAACATTTCCTTCTATTTGAGAAGCAAGTCAACGTAGAAAATTGTTTAATATGTATTTCTTTGTTATTTCAATTATCTAACAAGGGCACTACTGCTTTTTCTTTATTGTAAAAAATGGATCTCAACTAGGGATGTTAATAGCGTGGAGTGGGGTGGGCGAGAAATTTCCAATATCTACTCTTTGTAGGTATTCCCATCTCCACCCTATACCCCAATAGTAAGAATTGGGGTAGGGTGGAGAATCCCTACCTATGCTATTGAGGATTCCCTGCCCTAAGCTATTTGCCTCATTCAATTTTAAGGTTTACACATTATATCTTCTAATTGATATTAAAAAAAGTGATTAATATAAAAAAAACTAAACAATTGATTTATATTTTAAAGTGAAATCTTGTTTTAAAAGAAAAGCAACCTTTGATTTCTAAATATATTCAAAGTAAAAATAATGTATCACATGATTTATTAAAATAGTGCAGTACAATCATAGATAAATTAGAAAAGAAAAATAAAACTAGGGTTTTTAGTGGAAAAATAAAAAATTGTAATATTAATTTAAAATATATTAATACTATATATTTATTTAATGTATTAATTTTGCGGACAAAGGCATGATAAAAGTTTTGAATTCAGTCCCCATCCCATATAATTGCGTAATGCTACTCATAGAAACTACTTATACAAACTCACCCATACAAACTAATGTGACATCCCTCTATAATTGTCATATCACTCATGTTAATTAATGTCATTTATTATTAATATATATCTATTAAATCACTGCATTTATTTATCAAATCACATCATGTCACGTCAGTTTGTATGTGTGAGTTTGTATAAGTAGTTTATAAGAGTAGCATTATTCCATATAATTACTGATTATAAAATTTAAAATCCATACTCACCCCACCCCCAATTCTTTCGTCTCCATCCTAATTTTCAAATTTCATTTTTGATTAAGGGAAGCTAATGGTAGTGGTAATTATTGTTGCGATAGATGCTTCAGGAGGTTGCTTTTGTTTTGTTTTTTGTTTTTTTTAAATCAAATAACCTCAGGGGGTTGAATGTTATTTCTTCTTGTAATTATTCATTGAAAAAATTACCTAACAATGTGAGGCTCACATGATGTTGGATACACAGAATTATTGCGTAACAGATTACGAACCTAGTACAAAGACTGCAAGTCCTTTGTTTCTCACAAGATTCATAATTATAATGAATTCACTAATTAAAGTTCGAAATTTTCATGATTACATGAATCGGGACGGGTTATGTGAAGGTGGTGACCCATATGGATCGACTCTATGTCCAATGTCCAATGACACTTCTCATGGTGTCACTTTCATATCAACATCAATACACTTCACATTCCCTTCTCTCTTTAATATTAATTTCTTAACCGCATTAAATTTTGACCGCTATATAGCTAGCTACCTAGGTTCCGATTCTGCCACAACATGTTCATTTCACTTCATATTTTGATCTCTGCACAGTTTAATGGTCAGATATTTTGGTGCAGCATCAATCTTCATAATGGCTGTCTTCATTGCGTCACTTCTACTGCTGCCACTTTTGTTGCCGCCACTGCCCCCTCCGCCTTTGTTGCTGCTCTTTCTTCCGGTTATGATCATGAGCCTTCTTATTATCTTGGCCTTATCTCCATCACATGTGCCGGATATTTGACTCGCTGTAGCTTGATCGATAGAAACCGTTTTCTTCTAGGAGTCTACATTTCGGACTTCACAAACCAACAAAACCACACTAATGACTTCTCCCTTGTAAGGTAATTAAACAAGCTCTAAGATGTACAAATATATGTAGATATTATTGATACAAACTCAGGGTTCTTCTTCTTTGGTGGGATGAACCCCTTACTCGTTGCTCGCATTACAATTACATCTATATATATATATATATATATATATATAGAGAGAGAGAGAGAGAGAGAGAGAGAGAGAGAGAGACCAAGAAACGCCAAATTCTCCCGTCAATAATGAGATTCATTAGGCAATTTAATTCCATGGTTAACGTTCCTAGAGTTAACTATGATGAGATTGTTGGATAATCATTAATTACAGGAGCAGACGAGAAGAGGATGATGCGTTAATTTGCAGTGGTTTGTCCTACTGTCTACTTGTCTTATAATTAAGATGCCGCAGTGTGACATTTAATCTCCTTTTATGATACTGCAAAAGCATGTAGACGTTCACCTGCGCCCAAGTCATGCACGAGTTGGGCTGCAAGTGAAAGAGTTTTAGAGTACAACATCCAAAATAAAGAAATCATGTCATGTGCATATATGCATGTATTATTTAATTTCTTTTAATTTTAAAAATGAAAATAGTTGGTGATCATAGCCATAGATATTGAGATATATAAGGTGGTTTTGTATTCTAGTCTCTCTCCCAGCCAGGGGCAACATATAAATTGAATTAGAAGAGTCAATTTCCGAGCTCAATCTTTTCGAAGGAAAATCTAAGCTGGAAAGAATCAACAAATAATCCATGTTTGTTTTCTGCTTTTCATAGATACATATGGAAGTATGTGATGTCAATCTTCTCTAGCTATATATTTCTCTCTCTCTGTTTTCCTCGTTTTTCTTTTCCATTTTCCTCCTAATTATAAACAGAGAGACAGTTATGTCTGGTGAGGCTAGTTGAATTCAAAGGAAAGAACCGCCTTGACAACCTGGAGAAACCAGTTTTATATGAAAGAAAATATCATGATTATTGAAAATATAAACTCATCCTCGTATGTAGTAATAAATGTCAACTTTAAATTGCAAAATCTACATTTTCAGATTTATTAAATAAAATGCTTTCAAAATAATACTACGGAGACAAATTAACATGTAACATATTGACTTTTTGTTGTTTACAAAATAAAGTAACTTAGGATTCGTATTTTAAATTTTTTTTGGAAAAAAAATTTAAAATCTTTCATATATATTGCGACATATTAACACTCAAGTTAAATATTGAGTTTTTATGAAATTGTAAAGACCTCCATTTTACGTATTTTCATAATTATGTTTTAATCCAGTAAAATTATCATAAGAAACATCTCTTCTACGTGTGCACATAATAGAGAATGTATAAGCACACTTCATGATTTTCTATCTTATCCTGAAGCTGCCGCTTCTAGTACTATGCATTTTAGGATAAAATAAAAATTTCAGCGTTAGATAGTAGTAAACAAAAACTGTAAGTTATCGTTATTCTAGTTATCATTTAGGATAAATTTTCATTTGTCTAAAATTTCAAGAAGATAAATGTCATTTATCAATGGACTATTGATTAAGAAAAAATGAGGGAAGAACAGATGTTAATTACACGGGACCACCCAAAGTCGTGGCGCCAGCCGCGAGGGACCAGTACTCATTTATAGCTTTATATAATTGCATAAATTTGATAATTTGAAAATTTTGGGGTATTCGGACATCAATGAGGGCACTGTGTGACTGAAAGTGTCAAAGGGGTGATGGGGTGTTCGGTTGTGAGAGGGAATTGAGTTGGTGTCATTTTTCTTCCCTACTAATTTTGTGCAGACAAAGCCAGTGGATTGATTGCCTGGGCAGTGGAGGAGACAAGGCTCTCAATATTGAAATTACCGTTATTTATAAACTTGAATGAAGAAAGTCGAAATTATTATAAGGTTTACCAACTCGAAACGCTATGTGATATCACAAACTAGTCACCAATGGGATCTGAATTGAAAGCAAATCAGCAACTCACTTTGTAATTTTAAAATTTAAAATTTCATAAAATCCATTTAATGAGCAGGAAAAAACAAATTATAATCTTAAAACATGAAATAATTTTTAATAAAAGTTTCATGTTCTAGCGATAATTAATTTCAGGTATTATATATATATTAACATGCTAAGTTGGTATTTCCTTTAAATTATATTTCAGAATTTCTATTGGTTTTTTACTAAAACTCAGTGAATTATATCTCTTATGATGCTACACTTGATTCTCATATACATTCAATTAACCAACTTAAATTAAGCTATCAGTCTCTCTTTGTATAGAACAGAGTCAACCATACATTGATCAGCAGCATCCCCCATCTCCCATCTACCGCTAAGCACAGCCATTTTAATATGTCAGTGATTCATATATATTAGGCTAACATTGTTAGTCATTGTCGTAGTCTTTCTCCTAAAGGTAACCCAAATTAATTAATGATAGTATTAGGTGTTATTTATTTTAATTACTTAATACTTTTTAGATTTAAATACTTTTTAAAACTTAATTTACACCACTTAAAAGAATGTTTATTTGCTTTGTTAGATACCACTTAAAAAAAGTGGTAATAGAATATTTTACCTTTAATGTAACTTTTTTACCTTTGTTAAAATGTAAAAATGTTTATATTTATATTTATACAATCCTTTAAAGATTAAATAGTTAATAAAATTAAATCAAAATTCTTTTTCATTTAAATAATTGATATTATATTTCTTACAACCTTTAAAAAATAATTATTAACTAAAATTAAATAAAAATTCTTTTTCATTTAAATAGTTAATATTATATTATATAAACTCATACGATATTGTTGTATAACTACTATATCATTAATATTATCAATTTTTAAAATTCATTCCTCCAATTAGATGAAGTTTAAACCATATCAATTTGTATAAAAAAAATTGCAAGAGTAGTATTTTATCTATTATATTTTGAGGACCATATTTTGAATCATAAAAGATTAATTATATTAATTAAAGTGATTTCCATTTCATAAACTTAAAAAGAAAAAAAAACGAATATGATCTTTTAATTAACAATATTAAATATTAATTTTTTACTTTAAATTTACACTATTAAATAGAATAAAATGTTCTTAGTAATCTAATAAATAACTTTTGAAGTTTCAATAAAATTGTCCCTATAATATGTAATATCTATTTTACAACTCGCTATTTATAATGATATCAAATTTTTTAATAGTTATTATTCAACATATTATTAGCTAATTAATTTGAAATATTAATAGAAATAAATGAAAGTTTACCAATTATAAAAAATATTTATCATATTTTTAATATGGTAATTATAAATATAGTAATAAATAATATAACAATTTGGTAATAAATACTAAAAAAATCACAAATATACTGAAAATTGTATTTTTAATAAATTAAAATAACATTCATAAATAAAATTTGATAAAATTTATATTATTTTAATACGTAAGGATATTTATGGAATAAATTTTTTAACACCTCATTTAGACAATAATTATTAGAAAATTTGATAAAATTTATATTGGTTTAACATGTAGGAATATTTATGGAATAAAATTTTTAACACCTTATTTAGACAATAGTGATTAGAAAAAGTGATAAATTTTCACTTTTTCAATTAAGTGATTTATCACTTAAAATAAGTGCTAAATAAAGAAACAAACAAAAATTTTAAGATTGAAATCTAAACACTTTGGGCATGTTTGGTAGCCCACACTATACTGTATAAAAACTATGCACTATACTAATTTATACAATACCATTGTATTAAATAATGCACTGCATAATTTAATGTAACATGCATTACATTATCTAATGCAGAGAAAAACTACCGCATTACCTTACACTACACAAAATTAATACAATTTTTTAAAATTTTCATATCCCATCCTGATCTCCTCCTGCGTTTCTCTCATCTACACCAACGACTCTCTCTCGTCTCCACCTCCGACGCTCTCTCATCTCTGCCTCCACGACACTTTCTTATCTCCATCACGGTCGTCGTCGCTGTCGCCGTCTCCATCACCATCGTTGTTGCCATCTTCATCACCGTCTCAGCCTTTCTCTCTCGTCTCCATCTTCTGCTAACGTCTTCAGGTACCTTTACCTCCCTCTCTTTGTAAATTTCTCAAATTATTATCTCTAAACTCTTTGCTAATCCTCTCACACTCATCTCCTGCTCTTGGATTTCGAATTTGATTATTTTCTAATCTAGGTATATGTTGATTATTTTGTCTCTGTAATCTTTGGTTCAATTTTATATGATTATGTTAATTTTTTATTTCTGTTCATTTTTTTATTTTTTTGATTTTGTTAATTTAATTTATTTTGTGTGTATATATATGTTGATTCTTTCGTTTCTGGGTGTTGGTGTGGATTTGCTAGTGTAGACCAGACATCGAAGGGGCTTTTGGCTAGATCTCTTGTTTAATTTGTGTGCATGAACTAGATTCTACATATATAATTGATTATCATTTATGGTGATTTTTAATTTAGAGCTAATGTATGGTTTTGTTGCTTCTTTATGTGGTATCTACCTGACGAATGATTGCTGCCATGGATGGTAATATCGTCATGGCAGTTTTCAGTCTACTTGGGTGAGTTCGCATTCAACGCAAAAAACAGGGAACATCTCTGCTGTAATCATCTCTGCTGTTTGCTCTTGACTTGAGGCCTTTTTTCTGCATCAGGTATGAGAAATAAGCATGAGTTTCTTCAATTCTTTTTTGGTATAAATTTTATTGTGTTGACCTAAGTATGGCAACCCCAAGAGGGGGGGTGAATTGAGTTTTTATTTATAAAAACGAATTTAGAAAACTTTTCTTGAAAGTTCAAAATAATTTAACTCTTTCTTTGAGAATAAAGATGAAGAAGATGAAAATAGAATGCAATCAAGAGAATAGTAATAAAGAACAATCACAAGTGTAAGTAAATATAAAGAGATAGGGATAGAGAGAGTGCAAACTCAATTTACGTGGTTCGGCAAACCTTGCCTACATCCACGGGCTCCTAGCTCCACGAGCTAAACTTTCCACTAAGTTGTAGAAATCTTTACAACTTGCTTGATGAACAACCTCATCAAGACTTTTTCCTTCAACTCTTAATAACACCACACCAAGAGTTCTTCTTGATGAACAACCTCACCAAGGCAACTTCCTTCAACTCTTGATAACACCACACCAAGAGTTCTTCTTGATGAACAACCTCACCAAGGCAACTTCCTTCAACCCTTGATAACACCACACCAAGAGTTCTTCTTGATGAACAACCTCACCAAGGCAACTTCCTTCAACTCTTGATAACACACAACAAGAGTTCTCTCAAGGATAACTATTATCCTTTACAAGAATATCTCACTCTCACCACAATACAAGAACAAAGATAATTTTTACAACAAAAGTATAACTCTCTTCAAAGAGTAGATAAAGAATATAAAAGCTCTCTAGACTTGATATTTCTCTTGTTTTTTGCTTGATAGATGCTTCTCTTGCTCTTGCTAAATGCATGGGAGAAGGCTCCTTTTATAGGCAAATGAGATGAACTTAATCAAGTGAAGACACCAACTCCAAATTTTCTGCCCACCATAAAAACTATAATCTTGTCTACCATTTTTGTCAATGTTCTGTTTGAAATTTGAAAATCTACAAAACATAAAAGATCTGGAAAATTGAATAAGCTTTTCAACTCATTAAGAACCAAGTCATTTGGATATATCTAGCTCAAGATATGACCAAAACACCATTCGGTGCTTATATGACTTGATTTTTCTTTCTTGTGTCAGTCCACCGAATTGAATGATAATTCTGTTAGTCTTTCGTTTGAAATTTGAATTTCTTCAAAACATAAAAGATCTGCATATTTGAATCAGCTTTCCAAACCATTAAGAATCAAAGCATTTGGATATCTCTATCTTAAGATATGGACAAAATATTATTCAGTGCTCATATGAGTTGATTTTTCTTCTCTGTGTCAGTCCACCAAATTGCATGTCAATTATGTCGGCCTTTCATTTGAAATTTGAATTTCTTCAAAACATATGAATGTGACTCATTAAGTCAGCTTTCCAATTCCATAAGAATCAAGTAATTTGGATATTTGTAGCTCAAGATATGTCCAAAAGAGTATTCAGTGCTCATGTCAACTGCTTCTATTTGTCTTTCAACTTGCATGATGATTTGGACGACCTTACACTTGAAATTTGAATTTCTTTAAAACATATAAAATGTTATAAATTGAGTAAGATTTCCAAAGGCTCAAGAATCACATCATTTGGATATTTGTAGAGAAATATATGACTAATTGATTGAACATTGCTCATGTATCATATTCCTTGAATCAAACCTTGTTCTTAAACTTTGGTGCCTTAAATATGTAGTCTTCTCCTTAGCTTCAACACTTCATTTTAATAAGCCTCTTCTTGATTTTATAATTATTTCAATGATATTACTCTTGCACATAAATAAACATGTTAGTAAATCACAATGAATCAATGTGTATTGTTATCATCAAAATTATCATGTAGCCTTAGGGCTAACATATTGTTCTTCTTCCATGATGAGTGTGATTGCATTTATCTTAGGTTGCAACAAAGGTTATTGTTTTCTGCATCAGCTATGTTGCATCTATCTTCAATTCTTTATTTTTAGCTTGTATTTTGAAAGGATTTGATAGAAATTGTTGTGGTTTATTGGTTGCAATAAAGGTTACTGTTTTGATTGAATAAGTTTGCTCATAAGCTTAAATGGTGAAAAGCTTTGCATGGGCTTCTATCCCCTGTCATTCTTGTTGGTCTCACACAATATAAGATGATGATACAAAAAATGAGATATTCTTGGTTTTTTCTTTGGTTCCATTTCATATTTTTATCAGAATCGTTACTCCAGAAATTTAGAAGTTATGGTAGACCTTTCCATATTTTTATGCTTCTAAAGTGTGAGAGTTGTGTATTAATAAACTGCTAGATTATGGATTCGATGTCACGTGCCAAACAGGTCTATGAGATCTTTTTGGGTTGTTGTTGCCACTTGGGTATGGATTTGATAGGTGGGATTGTTGCTGCTTTTAGGGCATGAATTTCTAGTTGTGTTTTGCTAATTTTTTGGTGCTTGGCAACTAGATCTACTCAATTTAATTTGTCTACTAAGTTGATTGAAGGGATTTTAAAGAGGTTGCATGTGTTGGTTAATTTGTGTTAATTTTTTTGGTTAATTTTGTTGATAAACCATGTTGCTATGTTAGGTTGTTGGCTAATTTTGTTGTTGTTTACGCTGCTGTGATGCTATGTTGGGGTATTGTTAAGATCAAGTAAAATCTAAGCTTAGATATAGATAGTCATTAAACTGTTATATTCCTTTCTTGGGATTTCGGCTGAGATCAAGTTATAGCTAAAAAATGTCACATCAACAAGTTGCATGCACGTATGTCTTTATCTTCTTAGAAGAAACAACCAAATCAATTTAAATCAAGCAACTCTCCTAGCATTTGCTTACTGCTTAGCCCTAGTAGTCATCGTATAGTAATCTTAGAATAAAATCAATCTAATAATAAGTATTGGATTAAGATGTCAATGTCAATAATGAAGGCTTTTCCCAACATAACATGCATGCTTGATGCTCCTACATACATATGCACATGATTATCACACACTTTTTTAGTTTTTTGTTATAAAAGTATTCCTATCATGAGAAATTTTTGGCATCGAAAAGAGACTAAAGAGACACGTTCTTGATAGTTAAGCGTTTCATTAATAATCCGACTAAAGTTAAAACTCAAGCAAAAGCAAAATTTAATATCACACAGAAGCTTCGCTATCAATTGTGGTTGCTCAATTAATGATTTGATTATTCCAACATGGGCAAGTTAAGATAAGTCAACATGGGAAAGTTATGATTTGATTATTATATTTTTTCCTCAGATTTATCTTGCATATGCTTTCCGGTATGTGCATTGAGCAAGCAATCTTCACACATAATGTTATGAATTTTTTCCATCACAAAGTTATGAATTTTTTTTCCTGCTATTATAACACTGACCATGCTTTGAACTACATAATGTTGAGCTGCTAAAGAAACATATTTTTTCCACTGCTAAAACAGGAAACAATTGTGCAGTATATATGGTGTGGATGAGACATTTAGATTATGTTGGTATACTAATACCAAACATTAGTTGTTATAAGTAGTATATATAAATTATTCTCTTTATTGATCTATCTAACCTAATCTACAAAATGCGCAATTTTTGTAGGAAGGCCTAGGCAAGCTATATTCAGTGAACCTTTAAGATAAAGTTATCTTTACAATGGATGATCAAAAGTCAGGTAATAAGTTAATTTTTTTCTATATTAATTGTTTGGTTATGTTAATGTAAAGATATAGTTAATTTTTTTAAATAGTTAAAATATTTTAATAAATAAGGTTTCTTTTATTTGTTTTCGTAGAAATGGATCGAAGAAAGATTATATTCTACGTCTTGTTGCAAATATGGCATTTGGAATTGATAGGTTTGGCCTTGATGATGCTATCATTGACATTTGACCTTGTATAGACATATTACCAAAGGAAGATGTTAAAAAACCGTACTTTTGTTAATTATAGAACTCGGTTATGTTATTTGGATAGCATAATAGGTGTTAGTGACATAACATGCATTAGTCAACTGAGAATGGATAGAAGAACTTTTAGGATACTTTGTGAATTACTTCGCACTAATGGAAGGGTAAAGAGGGACGATTTGGTTTCAATTGAAGAGCAACTTTGTATATTCTTACACATACTTGCTCATCACATAAAAAATCGTACCATTGGTCATAACTTTTATAAATCGGGTGAGACTGTTAGTAGATACTTTAATTCAGTATTGAATAGAGTTTTACGATTACATGGTAATCTACTAAGCATTCCAGAATCTGTTCTTGAGAATTGTATCAATCCAAGATGAAAATAGTTTAAGGTATGTCAATATTTTAATAAATATTAGTATAATCTACTGTAAGTATTTTATATAAATTCTAAAATACATTCATATGTTCTTTTGTATAGAATTGTTTGGGGGCATTAGATGGTACTTATATTAAGGTGTGTGTGCCTGAAATGGACAAACCAAGATATCGAAATAGAAAAGGAGATATAGCTACCAATGTATTAGGTGTGTGTTCACGAGACATGAAGTTCATTTTTGTGTTTCTTGGATGGGAGAACTCGGCTTCTGACTCAATGGTACTTCAAGATGCATTAAATAGACCAAATGGTTTAAAAGTTCCCATTGGTAAGACTTATTGGACCAAATGGTACAGTGCAATGTTTCAACAAACATCCACTATATTATGCATAACATTAATTAATACAATACAATACAATACAATGCAATTATTAAAAATAATACTATACAATGTCGCGTGCCAAACATGACATTTAAGTGTTAAGTGATAAATGGAAGAAAACAAACTGCTTCTTAGTTTAGGAGTTGGATTATCATATAAATAAACTGGGTTAAAGTGTTTCAGTAATTAAAGATTTGTTCGATTTGTCCCCCATCGTCAAACTAAATAAATACTCCACTTTGTAATCTTTTTCATTATTACATGTTTATCCTTATTTTAGCTTCCTTGGATAGACGCCACATAAATAAATTCTAAAACCTAGTTTGCTTGTGTAAATCCGTGTTTGGTATACTACAGTCAAGGGCGGACGCAAATGAGTGTAGCCCGCGCTGGCGATTTGAAAAAAGATGTAAGTTTTCATAACACCCCTAAAATTGTAAAATTGTGAAAAGCACCTTAAGTAAATAACAAATATACTTTATATATTTCCTAAAAAAGCTAACTTAGAACCAATTTCAAATAATTTTAACTTATCTCCACAATAACATTCCCAAAGCTCAGCCAACTTAACTTCTAGTAACACTCTTCATCTTTTCTTCTTCTGTTTCTTACTTTAACTCTTAAGAAAAAAAAAAAGATCATTTAAAAATAGATTCTTGACTTTTGCTAAAAAAGAAACTCATATATTATTTAAATTTTAAGTAATTATTTTATATTTTAAGATTTGAATTTTGATATAGAGGTTTAATTTGTGAGTTTTGATACTTAATTTTTAACATATTATTTGATGGATTTTGATAAATTAAATGTTATTTAGTAAATTATGTAAGATGTTAAGAGTTGATTTTTTTTTTGTAATTTTTTAAGTATTTGATTTTAGTTATAGTTTTATTATGTAGATCTGACATATAGATTTTAAAAATTACTTTTGATGTCTTATTTCATAGATTTTGTTAACTTAATTGTGACATAGATTATTATTTAGTTAAAAAATGTTAGAGAGTATTTAATTTGAATTAGGCTTTTATTATAGGGAATATTTCATAAATGACCCCATATTATGGCCTAATATCACACATAACCTCAACTTTTTAGAAATGGGTATAAATGACTCTCATATTTAAAAAATAGTCACAAATGACCCTGACGTTGTTTAATTCTGTTAACTTGGATGGAATAATAATGAAATGACTTTATTACCCTTTGAATAAATTTTTGAAAATTCATAACGAAGGGGCGATTCGAACCCAAGACCTTACCACCCTCCTGTTCAACATTGCCACCACACCAAGTCTACACATTTGTCTATTATAAACACATTAACATATAGTCTATTTATTTCAAAGTAAAAAATGCACCACTACCTTCCCCTGCTTCAAACCCAAGACATCCAGAAGCAACTTTTTCTTCTGGCCTTTACCACTTTACCAACCAGTTGATTGCATCTAATATGTACAAACTTCATTATTTATTACAATGTTAATTTTGAGAAAAAAAACCCAAAACGGTTGCACCATCTCACGCCATCCTCCTTTTTCCTCAAACCAACATCACCTCTCCTCCCTCCTCCTCTCCTTTCGTCCACCTCCTCTCTCTCTCCCTACTCCTAATCTCTAAATTATAAAAACAGCCACCGCCTACTCCTCCTCCTCCTCCTCCCCCTTCCCCCTCCCTTCCTCTACCTCCTCCTTTTGTTGTTTCTCTCTTTTTGATTTTGTTTTCTCTCTCTAGATCGATAGAGCATGGAATTTGATGATTTTTGAGAATTAAGTGTGAGCCATGGATTTAGATAATGGTTGGCAGCTGCGTAAAATGAATTGTAGGTTGATTTTTTTTTTCCCGAATTGTGGTGGGTGGGTTTGGTGGTGGTGGTGGTGGTGGAAGGGTGGAGGTGTGATTTTGGGGTTGTGGTGGTGGCTGGTCGTACTCTTTTTAGGGGTGTTGGTGTAAGTTAATTTAGTTTCGGGGGCAACTACTTTTTTAAAATTAATTTCAAATATTTGATCAAACTGTCGATTTTACTAATATACCCTTAACATTATTCAAGTTAATAGATTAGTAAATGATGGGGTTATTAATGCCTATTTCTAAAAAGTTGAGGTTATGTGTGATATTAGGCCATAATATGGGGTCATTTATGACATATTCCCTTTATTATATAGATTTGATTTTAATTTGAAATAGGCTTTTATCATTTAAATTAATTGTGATGGAATGAAATGTGTAAAATATTAGATATTTTTAGACATTTTAATTTATTTTGATGAAACTTTAAATAATAATGCTTTATATAATAGATGAGTTGTTATTATGTTTTTGTCTATGTATATAAGATGTATTTTGAGATGTAAGGTATTAATTATGCCCCCTATCTACGTATAAAATTTTAATTTCTAATTAATAAAATTTTCTCATATGGTCGAGATTTTTCTAATTAAATTTAGCCTATCGTTCTCTAAAAAAATCTTGGATCCACCCATGATTATAGTTTATAAATTTTTATCCAAGAAAACTATTTCATCCATTTTATAAATTGGTTAATCTTCAAAGGGATAGAATCCTCAATTTTAATTAAAAGACAAATTCTTCACTCAATCTCTTTCTCTTTTGCATTTGTGTCCTGTATTCACTTAGATTTGTGTTTAGAATTATAAAGAAAGAGATAAATGAGTATAGAAGTCGGTGTCTTGTGTTATAGAAGATAAATAAGAATTTTTTTTTGTGAAATTTAATCAAAACATATAAGAAAAAGGTGATTTAAAAGTTTTCAACCGAGGGTAATAAAAAAAGGGGGGCTTTTAATTAGTTTGATAGTCAAGTATAAATAACATAACTCTTTATTAACTATGAATATTACCATTATTATACGAATAATCCTACTTGTCCCTGGTTTCTACTCAATAGACCGTATTTCTAGGTTATTATATTAAAAATTTTAAATTAACAATAATCCTAAACTTACAACCTATATACAATCCAAACTTTATAACCTGATATGGCAGTCTATATAGCAAAATCCTCTTGAAAATGTAACTTTTTTTCCTCCTCCAGTGAATTTTTGTCATGTAGACTTTCACATTAGGTTGTAGAGTTTGTGTTATTTGAAGGTTGTAAATCTAGCACTACTGATCATTAAATTAATATTGTCTTCTCAATCTAATTAATTCACAAAATGGTCCTTTTACTATATTATTATTTTATACATTAGCTCTTAAGGAAACTCCTAGATTCTACAATGCTTGATCTTCATTTTCTTAGAAGATTCGTGGCCCTAGAGTGATGTAGCACTTTGCTTATAAAATTTCAATTAATTTTTATTAATAGGAGTTTTATTTTGATTATATCCTAATATCTTACATTTGGATTGCAAAGGTGGCTTTGAGTTACAACATCTTTCACTATATATATACATGTCTCTATGCATGCGTGTGTGCGTGTGTGTGTGCATGTGTGTGTGTGTTGCACTTTTACTCATGTGCATATTTTTTTGTAAATGGGGTTTTTCTAGACCTCTTTTTGAAAGACTAAAATATGCTCATGATCAAAATTAATATTTCACAAGAAATGTATTTTGTCGAGTCCAAGGCCCCAAAGATGAAAAGCATGGGAGCAT
The DNA here is from genome assembly GCA_013180625.2 of Boswellia sacra. Lineage (NCBI taxonomy): Eukaryota > Viridiplantae > Streptophyta > Magnoliopsida > Sapindales > Burseraceae > Boswellia > Boswellia sacra. The sequence continues at coordinate 730,520 of SNVD02014502.1, forward strand.
ATGGCAAATTCAACTAACTGAAAAAGTCTCCCAAGAGTCATAAATGAGTTCCACTTAACTAACAAGCACCTAATTGAGTCAGTCCAGTAAGTAGCTATTGAGTGCCACAATCTGAAAGACTATAAAGAGCTCACATTATTCCTCCATATGACAATCTCTTCATGTCTCAAAATTAAGGTTTCATGACATCAAGGAATAATCAAGAAGCCCATTTAACTCATTGAGATCATGCCACCTCATAATTATGGATGGTTGAGATCTTGTTAAAAGTGGGATCACCTATACAAAGACAAGGATATCTAAAATGGAAGGATATATTCCTTTTCCAGCAACCAAAAAAGATTCTAGCTAGGGTTTACTTTCTTTTACTCACTCTCATACTTACTATTCCATTATACCACTATTCATATAATTTCCTCCAGAAAACCTGATGAACACCTAAATGTGTATGTTTATTTAGAGTATAATTTATTATATTACATTAATAGTGTCACTAAATTCTTCAATTTAAATATATTTATAGTTTTTGCATAAAATAATTAAACCAATCTTAATTTCATCTTTTTATGCAGGTTTGGTAATTTAGGCTTAGCTTTCTATTTATAGATCATAATAATACAAATGTTGATTCTATGGAAAGCTGATTCAATTCTTTACAAATTATATTTCACAAGAATAATGAAAGTTGGACACCAGATAGGGCAAAATTAGGTTAGAAGTAAACCCATTTACATTCCCAGTCCAACTTTACCATGCCTTTGTATTTTCACCGTATTTTTCGATATACGTATCCAATATGAGCTATAGCTTTCTAGAAAGCTAAGAGGAAATTCTAAAACTTTAATGAAGACAACTTTGATAGCTAATGCCTTTTTCTATGCTGAAAATGGTGGCTAAAGTCGATACATGTGAAAAATATCCAAAATTGTCAATAGCATAGTCAAACTTGTCACCTTTGTAATTTAATAATTTTACCCACCAAGTGCATCTATAAATAGATATGTGTTGTGACCCAAAAAGCATCTGGGTTGATTACTAAGTACATCTTAGTTTGTGGCCAAGGTCCCCTACCATTGTTATTGCTCTTTTTTGTATTTTTGCAATATTATTAGTTGATATTTTCTTCCTTCATTTATTTCTTTTCTTGCATTATGTTTTATTAATTTTTCTTTCGCTAAGGTGATAAGGTGAAACTCTTGTTACAGAAACAAAGATTCTCCAACCCCATAATATGTGCTTAAAGATCATATTCTTATGTTGTTTATTTTATATGTTTTATATTTAATTTCTTTATCAATCTTAACACTCTTTGTAAAGTGGAGGTCTTGATCCATCGTATACAATCTTTAACACAATAAATACTTGGTTCCTCTCTAGATGTCATTTGCTTTCACCATCCCTTAGTGAGGAACCTTGATTTATTATAGACATATGGTGATTGACACAAGGGATACTTGAACCCATTAAACCCATTTACAAGAGTGGTGTAAATATTGGTAATGAGGCAAGTATAATTCATATAACTAAAATGAGTTTAAATGACATACATTCTGATTGGAACCTCTTTGATGTATGGATTCTAATTTAGTTATAAATGGGTTAGTTTATCTTTATTTGATATATCAAGAGTGGATCCCTTAACCTTAGCTTGCATTGTTAAATTGAATTTTTTTTTCTTATTTATGTATAACTTATTTCTATTTATTATCATCTCATTCATTACTTATGCAATTCTTCTTCTATTTGAATGATTGGTTCTACCAGTTACTACCATTGTCTATCATTTTGCACTAATATTAGTTTGATTATTGTTCATGTTATTCACATCATGTTTTGTTTGTAATCTATCATTGGTTTGTACTACTAAATTTCTTTCCATGTGGATCGACCTGGTCTTGCCGAGTTTATTACTTCGACACACCTGCGCTTGAAAGATTATCCTATTTTTGGACATAACAAAACCCATGCTTACTTATTTTTCTCTTAATTTCTTACCACACAGTAACCTCTTAGCTAACTTAAACATCAACGGTTCACATTGGTGAGAAATCTGGTAACCGTTGATTATAAGCATTAAAATTTTGTTTTCAGTTTAAACATTCGATAATGATAACTAGAGACAGCAATTGGGGTAGTTCTTGACTAGAAGAGATGTTAGACTCCCAAAAAAAAAACTAAAAGAGGAAGAGAGAGAAAAAATATTCAGGAAAGCTAAACAAGTACAGGACCATGTTGGACAAGCGTGAGGCCTATACAGATAGGCACACGACTGAGAACACATCAAAATTCTAGGTTTTACTTTTGTGTGGTTGGTGTATGTCTATGTGGATAGGCATCACACTTGTGTGTGCCTGTGTCCATAGTGCCACATTGCTTAGAGACCACTTTTCAAGCCTCACCAAAGAGTTATATATCAACCCTTTGCACAATTTTAGAAGATATCAGAAAAGAAGCTTAAAAAAGAGAGAAAGAGGGATTCTGAAAGATTTCGGGAACCCTAAGTTAAGAGTCTTATGGGAATTGTTTTTAGCAATCCTGAGGCTTTTGACCTTAGGAAAAGGTCTTAACAAATTTTAGTCGTTCTAGTGAGTGTTCTTCGAAGTTCCAAGCATTCTTTGAAGGGTAGGTCCTGCTCCTGCTTAATCCAGAGTTAGGTGAGTTTTTTTAGGGCAACCACAAATCTTTCTTTCTTTAGTTTTTTAATGGTTTAGTTTTACTTGTTTTAGTTTTAGCCTTATGAGGGATGTATGCCTAATTAATAAGCATATGTTCTGATAAAGGGACCTTTGCCTTAATCAATGATATATCATGCCTTAAAAGGGTACCTTCGTGGGTTTACGTCCCTTCCCATGGATGTTTTACCTAAGCTTTTAAGTTAATGTATTTTTAGTTTATTTTATCTTCGTTTTAGTTTTAATTATGTTAGTTATGATTATGCCATGTTTAGTCTATTTATGTTTAGTTTATTTGTGTTTTAGTTTAGTTTAGTTATTTTATGGTGTTGCATGCTTCTTTCTTCCTATCTTTAATTAATGTAGTCTATGCATGCTTTATCTTTGCTTTAATTATTTAGTCTATGCTTCTTTCTTCCCTTTTCGTATTAATTTAGTTTATGTTGCTCCATGTTTGAAATGTTTCTTTCTTTTTTTAATTAGTTTAGCTTAGTTTATACCATGGTTTTTTTATTCCTTTAATTTGTTTAATTTATGCTTATTGCCATGTTCTTATTGTTTTACTTTTATGCATCCTTTTCTTCTTCTCTATTTGTCTTTTTCATTTCATTTAATTAGTAAGCATCTTTTAAATCATAAGTGATAGCGCCTTTACATTTTAGCTTAGCAAGTGGGCATCGCTTATTTCATAAGTGATGACCCTAATGCTTGTACCAAACGGGTGTCATTTAAGTCATAGATGTTCACCTAAATGGTATTATGGGACTATGTCTTTCCCATAAACACACTTTCAAAATCACTTAGCCAAAATAATCTCATTTCATTATATGTTTTATGTATATTATTGCCATCTATTTCCCTTTTATTGCTTTCCATGCTTTATTTATGTTGTTTTTACTTGCTTTTCATGCTTCGTTTATGTTATTGCCATACTATTTACTTTCATTGCTTTTTTATGCTTTAGTTATATTATTGTTATTTAGTTTATTTACTTTATACCATGCTTTATTTTGAAGTGCTAGTTTATTTGATTTATTTTATGCCATTTACTCATGCCTTTTATTTTATGTCATTTATTTTATGCTTTATTTTGATTCCAAGGTTGTAACCCCCTTTCTTTTTCCTCATGTTTGAGGCAAATGTAATGTTTTCTTCTCATCCATTTCTATGTATGTTCATTTGATTGTTGATATCTCACTTGTTAATAAAAAGATAAAATTAGTTATGCATATAAAACAAACATAGGATAGAGTCGGATGTCATCAATTTTATAAAATAAAAGAACTTGGTATACCCTAGTGGAGGCCAAACTATTGTCCGTACGGGTCACAGCTCGTACCTAACTTCACGAACCCATCTTTTAAAGGGTAAATGTAGTTTAGATCTTGAAGCAAAGGATCAAATTACTGTCATCCAATGTATGTCGCGGTTATTTACCTTGTTTTGACTCTGTATTAATCTTTAGACTTGTCTTCGTAGCTTGTTCCATTTTCCCATAAGTCCCGAAAGGATTTCTAAAATAGTATCAAGGTCACAAGCGCTTGGAGTAGGATGGAAGCCCTACTCACATTGACCATGTTTTCTTTGTTTATTGGTTACCAGACGACTTAATTGTGTTAGCCCTAAGGCTACATGATAATTTTGATGATAACAATACACATTGATTCATTGTGATTTACTAACATGTTTATTTATGTGCAAGAGTAATATCATTGAAATAATTGTAAAATCAAAAAGAGGCTTATTAAAATGAAGTGTTGAAGCTAAGGAAAAGACTACATGTTAAAGGCACCAAAGTTTAAGAACAAGGTTTAATTCAAGGAATGTGACACATGAGTAATGTTCAATTAATTGGTCATATATTTCTCTACAGATGTCCAAATGATGTGATTCTTGAGCCTTTGGAAAGCTTACTCAATTTATAACATTTCATATGTTTTAAAGAAATTCAAATTTTAAGTGTAAGATTGTCCAAATCATCATGCAAGTTGAAAGACAAATGGAAGCAGCTGACATGAGCACCGAATACTCTTTTGGACATATCTTGAGCTAGAAAAATCAAAATGAATTGATTCTTATGGCATTGGAAAGAGGACATAATGAGGCACATTTCATATGTTTTGAAGAAATTCAAATTTCAAATGAAAGGGCGACATAATTGACATGCAATTTGGTGGACTGACACAAGGAAGAAAAATCAACTCACATGAGCACCAAATGGTGTTTTGGCCATATCTTAAGATAGAGATATCCAAATTCTTTGATTCTTAATGTTTTGGAAATATTATTCAAATATTAAGATCTTTTATGTTTTGAATAAATTCAAATTTCAAACGGAATGCTGACAGAATTATCATTCAATTCGGTGGACTGACACAAGGAAGAAAAATCAAGTCACATGAGCACCGAATGGTTTTTGGCCATATCTTGAGCTACAGATATCCAAATGACTTGATTCTTGATGCGTTGAAAAGCTTATTCAAATTTACAGATCTTTTATGTTTTGTAGATTTTCAAATTTCAAACGGAACATTGATAAAAATGGCAGACAAAATTACGGTTTTTATGGTGGGTAGAAAATTTGGAGATGGTCTCTTCACTTGAGTAAGTTCATCCTATTTGCCTATAAAAGGAGCCCTTATCCCATGCATGCATTTAGAAAGATAAGAGCAAGAGAAGCATTTATCAAGCAAAAAAAAAAACAAGAGAAATATCAAGTCTAGAGAGCTTTTATATTCTTTATCTACTCTTTGAAGAGAGTTGTACTTTTATTGTAAAAATTTACTTTGTTCTTGTATTGTGGTGAGAGTGAGATCTTCTTGTAAAGGATAAAAGTTATCCTTGAGAGAACTCTTTCCTTGGTGAGGTTGTTCATCAAGAAGAACTCTTGGTGTGGTGTTATCAAGAGTTGAAGGAAGTTGCCTTGGTGAGGTTGTTCATCAAGAAGAACTCTTGGTGTGGTGTTATCAAGAGTTGAAGGAAGTTGCCTTGGTGAGGTTGTTCATCAAGAAGAACTCTTGGTGTGGTGTTATCAAGAGTTGGAAGAAAAAGTCTTGGTGAGGTTGTTCATCAAGCAAGTTGTAAAGATTTCTACAACTTAGTGGAAAGCTTAGCTCGTGGAGCTAGGAGCCCGTGGACGTAGGCAAGGTTTGCCGAACCACGTAAATTGAGTTTGCACTCTCTCTATCCCTATCCTCTTTACATTTACTTGCACTTGTGATTGTTCTTTATTGCTATTCTCTTGATTGCATTCTATTTTCATCTTCTTCACCTTTATTTTCAAAGAAAGAGTAAAATAATTTTGATCTTTCAAGAAAAGTTTTCTAAATCCGTTTTTATAAATAAAAACCCAATTCACCCCCCCTCTTGGGTTGCCATACCTGGGTCAACAAATTGTCACTGTCAGTTGCTGGGTTTCAACATCTATCATGGAAGCTACTTGAGCTAGCTAGAGAAAAGGGAGTACAATCAGCACCTATCACTTTCATCAGTCAAAGAGTTATCTCATAGCTATCCCATACCACTAGGAGAATGTTTCCTTTTTTGGACATGTCAACATCAAACAATAAGTTAGGAGTTCATTATCATTTTAAGTTTCATTCAGTTTATGAGCAGGGTTTGTATCTAAGTGCTTGTGATCTTGGCACCAATTTTCTAAGCTTCTTTCAGAAACTTAAAGGGCCATGCAAGTCAAGTCACAAAGACAAAACCTAGAGAATTCAACGGAGTCACCACCAGGTATAGACAATAAATTCTTGAGGCTTAATGATGAAACAAAAATGAATGTTAAGCAATTGGAAATAACCGAAGTGGCCTTGGAAGAAAAAAGAAGTGACTCAAGAAGAAATCAACCAAAAGCTTTGAAAATTGATACATAACTTTGAAAAATCACAAAAATTAATCCAGAAAGAATCTGATGATGAGTCATATATTGTTGCAAAAATTCAGATGTCTAGTCTTCACAGAATTTTATAGATTATAAATCGGAGTTGAATCAAAGAGTTACATATGATCGAACAGATAAAGGTTGGAGAGGACTGTATTGTAAAAAGAGAAAACAAGGAGGTTTGGTGGCCCACCATCGATCAGTGGTGGGGGAACCATCGACTGGCTGTCTTACCACTGGCCGGCGGTCCTCATATAGCTGGCTGGCTATCCTTCCTTTATTTTTGAAAAATTTTATTAAACTCTTAACTTTTTTATTTTTTCCTTGTTGTTTTCAACTTAGCCCTTAACTACATAAACACCCTCTCTCCTTACTTTCACTCTTATCCAGAAATCTCATCTCTCTCTCTTTAAGACACACTTGAGAATTCAATAGTTTAAAATTTGTTAAGGTGCTCTTATTACTCTAAACCCATAAAAGGTACGTCTTGAGAGCAGTTTTCTCTCTTCTTTCTCCTCTTTTCTTGTTTAATTTTCTTGCTTAGAATGAGTATGATTGAGTTTTATTTTAATGCTTAGACACATGATTAGGTTTTTATAGAATTGTTTAACCCTTTATTTGTCTTGCAAGGTGGAAATGCTTATCAAGGTAAGTCATCGTTCTTTCCTTTATCTAGAAATATGATTAGGAGTTTTTTCTTTGCGAAGGCCTTAGAATCATGATTAGGATTACATGTTTAGATTCATGCTTAAGAGCACATGATTAGGAATCAAACTTATAATTGTTTTGAAGCATGCTAGGAAGAAGCTAAGAATTAGGCAAGAATTGCTTTAATTGATTGAATTATCATGCTTGTTTTGATTTTTTGAATTAGTCTAGAATAATCATCTTTTAATATGCCATGATTTGGTTGGAAATACCATGATTGCTATGATTTTTTCAATAGGCTAAAATTGCCATGTTTATGTTAGAAATGCCATAATACTATGAATAAGCTAGAATTGCCATATTTAGAATGCCACGATAAAATTATCTTAATCAGGTAGAATGACCATGATAGAATTACCAAATTAGGTAGAAATGCCATGATTTTAATAATTTATAGCTTTGTTTATGATTTTGATTGATTTTTTTTTTTAATAATTACCATGATTAGAGATATAATTGAATACTTATGATTTTATGATGCCATGAAGTGATGGTAGACTCATATTAATGGTTAGGGACCATTACTTAGAATCAATGATTGAATGAATATGTATGATTAATGCCATAAAGAGGCTTGATAAACATTAAATAGACTCACATATAGTAGCAAATAATTAATTATTTATCGACTCTGAAATTGATTGTTTATATTGAATACTTGTTATGCATGAGTACGTCATGAATGGAATGATTTATATCATTGAATATTTTAAGTGCTAGAAATGTTTTACTTTATTTATTAAAGAATAAATTGATGTAATCCTACCTCCTATCACCCATGTTTGTAAGGAAATGTAATCTTTTCTTCTCACCCCCTTCTATGTACGAATATATAATTGTTATTGGTTGATTATACTTCATATGAATAATAAGATAAAGTTGGAAATTTGTGTGCATAAAACGATCAACATTAAGTGGACTGTATAATAAAGCGTAGCTGTTCTTATCTGCTATACCTCAATAGAGATTGGATTTACATTCGGGTAAGCTGAAGGCTCATATCTGACTTCCCGAACTAATCTCTAAAAGAATGAGGGTAGTTTAGGTCTTGAAGCGAGGGATTAGATTGCCATAATTCATTTTTTCAATAGAGAATTGGGTGGCGACTCCATTCTCCAGACACGCCCACAGCTTTTTAATGTTCCTTTAAATCTCGAAAGAGGTATTGACACAATGTTGTGGTCACAAGCGCTATGGCAGGATGAAAGCCCTGTTCACAATGGTGACTTTTCTAGGGATAAGAGAAGTTAATTCCAATAGGGATACCAAATTCTAAATAGCTTGCTTTGTTATTTTGAGTGCTTGCATCACTACACATTTGCGCACAATAAGCATGAATTACCTAAACTAGTCGTGTGGCATTGGCATGTGACGTATTTGGCTCCATTCAACCTTTAAATGACTCATATTAGTGTCAATACTGTGACACCCCAAATTTTAAGTAAGTTTGACTTACATATATATTGTAAAAATATATATTATTAATATAATGAGGTATATATATATATATATATATATATATGGAGAGGGATGAAATTAGATGAGAGATGGAAGGGTGTGAGTGAAAAGCTAAGAAAGTGTGGGGGTTTAAGTGAAATGCTTGTATGATGTATATCTATAAAGCATGAGACAAGTCTAGAAAATTCATTTTTCTTCCCCCTTTCTCTTTGAACGTCCAGCAGCCTCTCTCCCTCTTTTTCCCTCAATTTTTCCATGGAATCAAGAAGAGAGGAAGGAAACAAGAGGCCAAGATGTAAGAATTCACTTCTCTCTCTCTAATTCTAGCCATAACCATGCAATTGAGTGATGGTTTATTGTTTTTTTGTGATATTTCATGTCAGACATATTCTGTAAATGGCTAGAAAAACATGAATTAGAGTGAATTATGGAAGAATTTAAAGATTTGATGATGCTAGGAAGCTAGAAGTAAAGCATGAGTATGAATCCTGCAGAGTTGTTTTTTGAACAGTGCCAAGTTCGAAAATTTCTATAAATTCCATGGTTGTTTGCTGACTCTGAAATTTTTGATGATAAACTAGACATGTCAAGGAGTTTATATAATTTTGAAACACTCAAAAATTAGTAGTGTGTGAATTGTAATGAATTTTTGAAGTTCTAGTTCGAAATTGAGAATTCCCCTGTTTTAAAACAGGGCAGGGGGAATGAACTTGATTTGAGGAGACAAATCTTTGTTAAATTTTGTGATTTTTAATACACAAACCCTTGGGTATGTTATCTGTTAGACTGTAAATTTTCATGGTTTTGGGAGTTGTGTATGAATTGTTATGATATTTCAAATCTGGACTTAAAGAATTATAAATGTTAAGTTCCGGAACTGAGTATGTGAAATAAATTCCGTTTGACTGCCTTAAGCTCCTTAGAAAATCTTTATTTTTGGTGGAATGACTCTTATATGTGTCTAGTTTTAGACTGGAAAGTTTGGTAGAGATTAGATTATTGTAGAATTTTATAAAATTCTTCAAAGTTTCACTGTTCAGTGGAGAGGTCTGCAAACAGATTTGCTGTGTAAATGAAATTAAGGATTTTCAAGGGGTATATGACCTTATTTTGACTCAATAAAATTCATGGACTATAATATGTATTTCTATTTGAGTTCCATGAAGTTTGGTGATGATTGGAAATGAATAACTCCTTATTATAATAATCCAACCAATATGTGTGTGTTATAGAGTTTAATAAATGATGTTATTGGTTGGTTGAATTATTGTTAACCTATAAGGGATTTAATGACTTCTAAATGGATACTAATCAGTGTGTCATGACTATGACAATGGTTACCAGAGAGGAAGGAGAAGAAGAAGAGATGAACTTTAAATAACTGCTTATCAAGAAACATACGAGAGCAAAATTAAGAGGCGAGGCTAACCAGGTAAGTAGCTAGACCCTTCTGAGGACACAACAGATGTTAACTTTTAATGAAATGTGTTTAATGATTGTGTTCGTGAATATATGTGAAATGTGTTGATGGAATGTGTATGGGGCCATGAATACATGGACCTTGATATAGGAAATGATTTGATTGGGGTTTATAGTGATTTATGAAATGTGTGATTTCACACACTTTGATGTGTATGTGATTGACATGTTGACGTAACTTCTATGTGTGTGAGATATAGAAATGTGACTGTGCCCTCATATATGTGAATTTGTTATGATATGGTTTGAATAATATTGCCAATGAAACGATGTGTGTATATGAAGAATGAAATACATGCCAAACATTCGAGGATACTATTTCCTCATGTGAGATGGCATGACAAATGAATGTCTGAAAAACCATGTGTATTAAAGTGCCATGAATGTGTACGAGTGGAAATTGAATGAGATTAGTTATACATGGACATAGTTATGCAACGATGTGATTGAAATACATCGAAGAGTAATGGAAGGGTTGGCACTAATAAAGAATTCAATGGGGTTCTATATGTGTAGAAATGATGTCAATATGTGGATTGTGCACATCAATAAGTGTATGTGAGATATGTAGGCTTATTGTGTTTATGAATGTATATATGATTAATGAGAAGCCTACGTAGAACCTCAATTATGATAGTGAACTGCAATATTGTGATGTGTGAAGGCATGTATAACGGTGTGATGTGTTATGAATTCGAAATTACATGCCAAGCCTATGGGAATATATTAAATGTCGAATGTGAAATGTGATACCGTTAAATACTAGCATTAAAGTGAATGAATTGTGACAAGTTGTGATTGGGTTAGAAGCTTAATATAGAGCTTCACTTATGTGATTGAAATGTGAAATGTGATAAGTGAATGAAAGCTTAATATAGAGCTTCACTTATGTGACTGAAATGTGGAATGTGATATGTGAGTGAAAGCTTAATATAGAGCTTCATTTATGTGACTGAATGTGAAAACTAATATGTGAGTGGCATGCTACAACTTAGGATATTTGGCTCTCATAGCTTGAGGGGAGGTCTGGACCATGTGTTTCTCTATACGAGATTCGGTAGCATGGGCCCGGTATCACCCGGATTGTCAGACTAGCCTTGAGCTATTTCAAGTGTAGGCATTTGAATGTATCTGTACTGTTCTGTATCCCCATGGCTTGAGGGGAGGTCTGGACCATGTGTTTCTCTAGATGAGATTCGGTAGCATGGGCCCGGTATCACCCGGATTGTCAGACTAGCCTTGAGTTATTTCATGGGTAGGCCTTTGAATGTATCTGTACTGTTCTGTATCCCCATGGCTTGAGGGGAGGTCTGGACCATGTGTTTCTCTAGACGAGATTCGGTAGCATGGGCCCGGTATCACCCGGATTGTCAGACTAGCCTTGAGCTGATTCATGGGTAGGCCTACATATGGGAACTGACTGTGAAACGAAAAGTCCTACCTTGATTAGAGAGCACTGTTCCTAAGTGTCTGTGACTGTACTGTGGAAGCTTCCGAAATTATGTGAAATGGATATCCATATGAACAATGTAGCAAGCTTATGGAAACTCATGTGTGAATGATTTATATGTTTATGGGAGCACATGAGGATATGATAGACTTGTGGAAAGTTTATATGTAAATGAGATGTGTATGTAAATGGGTGTATGTGATAAGCTTTGACATGGAAAAGTCATGCTTGATTACCCATAGACAGGTATTTATGGAATTAGGAATGTGACTGGATAAGAAAGTAATTGGTCTAGGAAATGACCAATGATACAGGGTTGGCACAGGAGCATAATTAAATGGTGCAAGGGTGCATCTTTAACGAATCTAAAGAGATATAGACAGAGAATTGGCATCGCTACGCCATACCTTTCACGCTGTAGCGCTACTTGCATTGACTCAAGTAAGAGAGAATAGAGAGTTGGCGCATGCGTGCCCTCCCTTGGCACAGGAGCGCGAAACTGGAATTTGTAACGGATTGGAAATCAGAAACTTGGCGTCGCCGTGCCAGTTTTCTCGCATAGGGGCGCGTTTCTTGAACACTGAAATCAATGTTATGATTTTCTTAGTAAAGCACTGTTGGCTTGTATACTAAGAAATAAACAGTAATCAGTGATTATGGAATAAGTATGGAATAGTAGTCATAATCTGAAATGGTTATCGCCATTTATTGTTTTATTTTGAATGTTACGCTAGTTTTATAATTCTAGCTGCTTACTGAGTTTTATACTCACTAGTCTGTTGTGTACCTCAGGTATTCGATCAGTAAAAGATTAAGGAAGGATTTCGGCATAACGACGATTGTGTTCCCTTGGCAAGCCCTTATCAGCTGCAGTGTTACTCTGTTGGATACGGGGTGTGACAAATACCTTTGAGCATGTATCATTGAACTGATATAAAAAGAAATCAGCTAAATAGGGCATATCTTGTTCAAAGGAGCCTAGACCATTGAAGCCTTGAGATTCAGGCCCATATAAATGAATCTAGAAATTTCTAATAGAATGAATATCCAAAATTTATGTTAAAATATATATCCATGGATGTAAATTTCACATTATTAGAATAAACATTGACTCAACCTTATGGAACCATGAACAAATGTCACATATCAAATCACCTATAAGAACAAATTGGGTACATGTGCCGTGAGTTAAGATTATCATGACATTTAGAGCCATGTTATAATAATTATGAATAATCCAATATCAACTTGAATGATAGAATTAGGAGAGAGAATCTCGCATTCTCACATCCTATGATGATCACTTGGGAATGAAGCCAACAATCCTAGAAAAGAGATTTGACCTCACATGTGTGGGAGGAATAAGATTAGAAGGTTGAAAGTCTGTCTATGCCCTTGAATGAGCATCCATTGCATCATGTATACATGCATTTGCAGGCATGACATTAACACCTTTGTTTTGTAGCCATTATAGCTTGAGTTAGGCAAGGTGGTCACTTGTTAAGACTTGAGAACATTTAATTAGTTGTTGAAATGGCTACACCAAACAACAAAAGCTGAGATGACACAAATACGGGCTGCCATCATCGCACTCTAACAATAGATAGCCTAACATATAGAAGCTATACAAAATAGGCCCAACCAAGCAAATCAATCACCACCAGATGGACTTGGTGGTGATGAGGATAAGACTAGCCAAGGTATAAGGGCAAATGTCTAGTCATCCAAGATGAACCCGAATTGGTCAAGTAATTGGCCGACATGGAGAAAGTCCAAATCTCTCTTCAAGAAGAAGCGGTTGAAAGAGGTCGAAGACCTAGATGATATTTTACTTATTAAGGATAGTGATTTGCCACCAAAGTTTTACATGCCACACTTGGCCGAGTTTAGTAGAGAGGGCAATTCAAAGATGCACTTTGATGAAGGAGCATATCTTAATGTATTTCATACTATCCTTGGAAGATGATGTGGTAGTATGATACCATGATTTGCCCAAGAGGGTCCGACAAGATTGGAAAGAATTATTCGATGGTTTATGGAGCAATATCATCATAATAACCAACTGGTGGTAACTTTAAGAGATTTAGAGATAACCCAACAAAAGCCTAATGAGACCTTTTCTAAATACTTGGTTCGTTGGAGGGCCAAAGCTATTAAAATGACCATAAAGCCTGCAGAAAAGGACCAGGTTCGTATAGTGATCAACAAGGCCTATTCTTTCATTAGAGATAGGCTTGCAGGCTTTCCAATCAAAACTTCTGAAGACTTGTATGATTCGTGTATCCAAATAAAAGATTTGAAGGCCAGGCAGAAGAGAAGCAATAATAACTTCCCTAGAAGAAGTCAATGATAGTATTATCAGGCTAGTGGGTCTAGCATGAAGAAAATTGAGGTGAAAGCAGTCACTCAATAAAGGAAGTTCAGTCGTTTGGAAAGACCATTCTCGAAGATCTTTGTTAGGTTGAAAGCTAAAAGGGTTTTACAGTCAGTGCTACCAAGAAAGCTTCCAAATCCACTACCAAAGAATTGGAGGCATCACGAAAAGTGTGAGTTCCATCAAGTGTCCCATTACAAGATCAATGATTGTACCTACCTTCGCCATGAGATCCAAGACTTGATTGACAAGGTCAAATTCCCGATCTGGAGTTGGAAGAGCCCAACACAAGAAGTAATCGATTGCCTAACTACAGTCGGGTACTTTCTCTATCGACCAACATTACTGGGTCAGACTTGATCGAGGAGTAAGTCATAAACTTTTTTGAAGAAAATGGAGGATCAAGTAGGCCGAAAAAGCTAAAAGAAGTAGGAAGGTAAAAGAAGAGTCCACTAGAAAGGTGGCCACCAACAAAAAGCTTAAAGAAGAAGAGCCCAAAAAGATCATTGAGAAGGTAGAAGAAAAGCTTGTCCTTTTGACGGCCTAGATTTTCACCAAAAAGTATGGATGGTCCAATATTATCGTAAAAGAGGTCAAATAAAGCTTGGAGCCTGAGTTATGTGCCTCAGTGATAATGAGAATAAGAAAGAAAAGGAAGAAAATGAGATGGTAGATGAAAGAGCATCTGTTAAAAAGGAATCTCTAATGAGTACCTTTGCCAAGAAGTAGATGGCTAGAAAAAAGGGTTAAAAGAAGTTGTCCATTGAATAAAATCGAGGTAAAAAAGGGGAAGTAAGCTGAGAGCATTGTAATAAGAGAAAGTTTACTTAAAATATGTAAAGAAATGAAAGTTATAGAAATATGCAATGATATTCCTAAAGTCAAAACCTATCCAAATTTTTGGTCTGACTTTAGTAGTGATAAGAAAGACGAAGTGAGAGTTGAAAGAGAAATACATGAGGAAGAAACACTCAAAAAGGGGAGAGAGAATGTACAAGAAGTGACAAGGAGTGCTAGATTCTACTATAAGAGGGAGAAGAGAAAACTACTAGAGAAAGAGAAGACTATTGAGAAGGGCAAAAAAGTTGTTAAAGAAGGAGAAGAATACCAAGTGATTAAATAGTCAAAGAAAACTCAGGCAAATTCTAGCATTGAGACTTGTTGATCTCATCTCAAAATAATAGAAAAGCCATGGCGAAGGCTTTGACAGATGTGGAGATATCAATGGTTACCACTCCTAATGAGATGTTGACTGTCATGATTGAAAAAGAATCCAATAAGGTAAGTGAGAAGGGTGTGATTACCTTTATCGATGAGGATTTGTCTTTCAAATGGGAAAATCACAATAAGTCGTTGTTTATCACGATTTCTCCTTGCATAATAGTGGATGATGGGTCTGCTATTAACATTTTTCCTATGAAGATATTGCACAAGTTTAGAGTCGAAGAAGATGACCTTGTCAAATGATGATTAGGATTTATAATGTTTGGAAGAGAGGTGCTATAAGGATCTTTAAGGGTTAGTAAAAACTGGGTTGATTAAACTAGTGATCGAGCTCACGGTATTTGACTTTTCTGTCATCTTTGCTACTTGTTGGGCTAAGCATGGTTTCATCCGCTTGGTAGAGTTCCTTTTACTTTGCATCAAAAAATTTGATTCAATATGGACTAGGAGATTGTGACTATCCTTGTTACCTCAACCATTATACTTGTTGCTTTGAGTGTAAAGGTTAGAGAGATATCTTACATGGGTGGCTTTCATGTAACCATGATTAATGAAGTTAGTTTGATAATTGTTGAAATAATTAAGAAGCAATGGTACTTGCAAACAACTGGGCTTGTAAAGAATAGAAGTGGTTTGCGATCCCTTCCAATTTTCAAGAGACAAAACATTAGAATAGGTTTAAACTATATTCCCCATAAAAACGAAGATATTGAGCCCAAGAAGGGGAAATTCATCAAGCTTGTGAAAGCCCAAAATAAAAAGTAAGTGGGAGCTACTGAGCCATTGGTTTACAATGGAATGTTGAAGCCTAGATTTGAGATTTTCGAAGACATACTCCAGGTTAAAGGTGTCAAGGGTTATGACTTGACTAAGGAGATGGAAAGTATGAAGATCAAAGAAAAGAAGCCTCCGGAGCCACCAATGAACATGTCTATCAACCTTACTGCCTCTGTTGAAGAGGTGATCAAGGATGCCTGCTATGAGGATGTATTTATTCCTAACTTCTTTGAAGAAAAGGATATTGTATATGTTTCCAAATTTCATACAGTGAAAAATAACTTTGCTTATTTGTGTGATGCCTTTCATGATAGAACTTTACATGATAATTTACATTTCACTAGCATATTTGACATATATGCCATTTAAACTCATGACATTAATTTTGGTATAATTGAAAAATCAAAGAACATATGCATTGTACTTGATACAACTCCTAAAGAGTCTGAGAGATTTGAAAAATTACTAAAAAAACATGAAGAAGATTTCGCCTGGTCTTATGATGACATGGTTGAAATTGATAGAAGTATCGCAGAGCCTATGATTCTAACCTATCCGCATATAAAACTAGTCAAGTAGAAGTTAAGAAGGTTGAGACCAAAATGGGCTCAAAAGATCAAAGAAGAAGTGTCCAAGTAAATTGATGCCAAGTTTTTAGATGTGGTAAACTACCCAGAATGGTTAGTGAACATCATGCTTATGCCAAAAAAGGATGGACGGGTCTGAATGCGTCTTGATTACCAAGACTTGATCAAAGCTTCATCAAAAGACGATTTTACTTTGCCTTACATAAATATGTTGGTAGATAGTGTTGTCGTCAATGTGATGTTCTCATTTGTAAATAGATTTTCTGGTTATAACCAGATTATGATGTCCAACGAAAATAGGATGAAAACAGCCTTTATTATAGAATAGGAAACTTATTGTTATAATATGATGCCCTTCGAGTTGAAGAATGCAGCAACAACCTATGAACGAATGACGATGACGTTATTCCATGACATGATACTTAAGACCAATAGCAAAACAAAGTCCAAGAACAAAGTTAATTATGCAGACCCCATATGGCACGAAGCTGAGGAGTGATCGCATACTTGGCCTCTAAGGCTAGAAGCCGGGAATGAACCAAGTCAAAAATCTCATCAGTCACCTAACGACAGGTCCGACGTCGCTGTTGATACATAGGATCATTCCTTTCATACCAAAGAGAATAAACCGTTGCAGAGAAGACCAAACGTGCAAGGATATGTCCAAAATTCTTCCTGCCCTAGAGATGCAGAGAAGCCCATTATAGTAAGGACGTCCAACAAAAGGATGGCCAAACAACGAGAGTCTTAGCTGAAATCTCCCCCCAAACAGAAGATGAGAAAGGACAGCTAAAGAAAAGTTGGTCATGGATCTCATTGGCTGAAACACAGAGAACACAGCTTGAAGATTGTAAGATACCATGACGTTGTCAGCTTGAACACAGCTAAAGAAAAGATACCACGACAGCTTCATCACTACACAACAAGGCACATGTCAGCATGTTGAGTAGGCGCATACCTACTCTCAGGATTCTACACTGGAAAAATACAACCATTTTACTACTATAGTTCACCTATATAAACATTTATGGTATTTAGTATCAAACACTGAAGACATACGAGGAATTGGTGGAGTAAACTAAAAACTAATTCTTAAACACTTTGTCTAAGTTGAGGTTTCCTCTAAAAAAACCTTGATAAATAAGTTTTTTTAAGGATTAAGCTTTGGAAGTAAAGTAATTACCCTTGAAAAGGGTGTAGAATTGAAGGCTTAATTCCTTAATTCCTTTCTAAGTTTTCTTAATTGTTTTATTAGTAGCATGTTTAGGTTTGTTGCCATGTTTAGAAGCATGTTTAAGAGTAATGTTTAGTTTAGTATTTAATTGCTTTTGTTGCCATGTTTAGTTAGTAATTAGTTAATCAATTGTTTAGTCATTTAGTTAGTTAATTAGTTCATTAGTTAGCTTGTTAGTTAATTATGATTAGGTTAATATTAGTTAGGCGATGCATTTTTTGTTTAGTAATGAATAATTAACACTGGTCATGATTATGTCTCGATAATGGTTAATGTTTAATTGTTATGATGTTTGAGTGTCTAGAGTTAAGATGATAATGAATGAATGATTATGATATCTAGTTTAACTTCTTGTTAGAATTAAATGTTAAGAGAGTTTCTCTTTATGTTGTAAGACTACAAATAAATATTGCTTACTAAGTTAGCAATTAAAAATATAGCTTTTGGCTATGAACAAGCATGCACTTTTTCTCGATTTAGCAGAGGCGCACGCCTCTTTCAAGAAGAGACACACACCCATTTGTGGCCAAGCTATAAATTTTCTCTTTTTTCATTTGTTTCCCTTATGTATTTCTAGTTCAAAAATGAAATATTTGTCCCTCTATTTGCTTTGAAATGCACAATTAAAGTATTTATATGAGTCTTTCCATGCCATGCATGACGTGATGACTTTTGATTGGTTCAAACAAATTATCTTTATCTTGGTGATCAAATTTTTTTTCTTTGCATGAATTATAGTGTTAGTTACATCCCTTTATAACTATAATTGTACATTCTTATCATCTGCTTTTATGCAATTGTTATGACCTCATCCCCAAAAATCCCAATATTTGAAAGGTAATGCAACTCTATTCTCCTCTTTCTTTCTATGAATGTTTATAAAACCTGATTATATGCAAAATGAATTTAGAATCAAGATGGATAAAATTGATGACTTAGAAAATCTCAACCCAGTAAACCCTAGTGGAGGCTAGACGAACTAAAGTTCTGTACCTAACTTTCCAAACCCAGCTCTGAAGGGGTGATGGGTAGTTAGGTTCAAAAGCAAGGGATCGGCTATCATCACTTATATTTTTCCTGCAGTTAATTACCTAGGTGGTGACTCTATTTCATTTCTCCAGACCTTACCTCTATAGCTTGGTCCGATGACCCTCTGAGTCTTCTCACAAAACTCAGAAAAGCAGTGCCAAGGTTGTTGTGACTCTGATGGGATGGAAGCCCTGTCCAGAAATATCCATTTGAAATAAATTCCAACTTTTGTTAACTATAAAGGAAATTAGCACTGGAAATGTAATCATCTTTGCAACAGATACAAAAGTCTCTTTGTAATTCTCGTTATATGTCTGAGTATAACCTTTAGCAGCCAATCTCGCCTTGTGTCTCTTTATGCTTCCATCACCTTGTACTTAATTTTATATATCCTAGGGTAACCAACAATTTTTTTCTAGGTGGCAATTTGACAAGCTCCCATGTATTATTATCATCAAGTGCGCGAAGTTCTTTGTACATAGCTTTTCTCCAGGTTAAATTAGGGTTAGCTCCTTTAAACATTTTTGTCTCTTGATTGCTAGACAATGAAGTAAGAAAAGCTGCATAAGAAGCATTAACATTTGCATAAGTCAGAAAATTCTGCCATGGATATGAAACTACATGATAATAAAGAAATCTTCTTTCAAGTGGCTGAGTCTATTTGCTTGTTCTTCATAAAGGCTATTGATATATAGGCAACCTACCACTTGTTATTTATGAAGATGTAATATCTGAGTTTTCAGCTTTATCAACTTGTTGAGCATCTTTCTTTGAATAAGATGTGTTGTCATTTGTAATAGTAGGTAAAGATACAACATCAAATAAAAACTCCCTTTGAGATTGATCTCTAATATGATCTTCTCATTGACAGACAGTTTTGTGCCTTAACAAATTGAACATCTCATGAAATAACTACCTTTTTAGTTGCAACATTATAACAAATCTAACCCTTTTTTATTGATGAGTACCTAAAAAAACACACATGGAGTTGCCTTAGGATTCAACTTATCATGGTCTATAGTTTGGTTATAAACTTAACAAGTATAACCAAACACATGAAGATTTAAAATATCAGGTTTCTGATTTTTAGAATTTCCAAAGGAGATTGAAAATCAAGAACTCGACTAGGAAGTCGATTAATCAAATATGTCACAGTCAGAACCCCATGCGACCAATACTTCTTTGGAACATTCATTTGAAACATAAGAGCATTTATTGTTTCAAGAATAGGTCTATTTTTCCTCTCGGCCACACCAATCCATTGATGTATTCAGTTCATTGTCAGACCTAAATATTTTAATCCTAAAATCAAACTAATTAATCACCATGTCATGAAATTCATTAAAAATAAAACTCACTTCACTTTTTGATTTCAACAAGTATCCATGTAACACTAGATTTATCATCAATAAATAAAATAAAATAAAATATCTATATCCATCATATCAATTAATAGATGCAAGACCTCACAAATCAGAATGAATTAATTCAAATGGCTTAGAAGACACTTATAAAGATTTATTAAAAGGTAAATGAGACTATTTTGAAAATTGACAAATGTTACAATCACTGAAATCAATAGACATAGAAGGAAAAAGGCAAGAAAAAATTTGATGTGATGGGTACCCAAGTCGTTTATGCAAAGTACGACTCTCTTTAAAAAATTTTAAATAACAAGCTTCATAAGTTGGATTTAGCCAATACAAACCATGTGAATAAATTCCTTCACCAATCGTTTCCTTCATTTTTTTGCTCCTAAAAGGTAACAGATGATAGAAAAAAAATAACATCATAATTCAATGATCTAGTAATTTTTCCAACTGATAAAGCTGAGTAAAGAAAGAGAGAACCATAAGTACATTTGATGAGGATTTTGTTGAAAAAAATTTACTTATCCTTTTCTAGACACAGGGACTGTGGTTCCATTAGCAATTGAAACTTCACACATATTTTTTTTTAGGAATAAATTCATGCACAAGATCAGAATTATTTGCCATGTGCTATGTGGCTCTGAAATCAATAATCCATGAATTTGAATTACAAGCAAAAGAGAAAAAAGCTTGTAAGTTACTTGAAGCATGAGTAAAGTTTGATTGAGAAGACTCATACAACATAGACTTACTAATTTGTTGAAGAATTTGAGTCAAATTGATTCATTGAGATTGAGGATTCTGCAGTGACAACATATTATTTTTCATTTTTGTCGAAGCTTGGCTTCAGATATAGATGCGACACTTCCAACACCTATCTTTGGTATGTATATTTTTTCCATAATGGTCATAATGGTAAGTGATAAACGCATGAAAATACACTCTTAAACATAAATAATTAATGCTAATTGGCCAATCCTATATAAAGTTGAAGAACAATCATAAGCCCAAATCCAACATTTGGTGGGCCAAAATTGAGACACAACGTAACTAAACTACAACTGCTACTCAGCCCAACTCATCTTCAGTATCTTGATTATATCTCATAGAAGACGTCTCCAAGTTGCATAAATCTGGTGGCTATGGAAAAATAAGACAAAAAGCTACAATTCTTATGTTTTCAGGAAGCCTAGCTCAATGGTTTCAATAGCCAAAAATGTGTTGCAAGTTGGTGGAAGGGTTGGTGGCCAAAAATGTGGAAGATTTGGTTCACACTAGAATCGTTCTATTTAATTGCCTATATAAGGACACCTTGAGGAACAAAATAGAGGATGAAGAAAATCCATTGGATTCTATTGTATCATTGTATCTTACAATTCTCTTTTGTATTTTCTCTCTAGAAAGGTGAGAATGGTTTGTAAGTTACGCTAGAGTTCTTAGTAAAGGTAGAGATGAACTTGTAAGTATAGTTTATCTATTGCTCTACTTTGATTCTTCCTCAAGGGCTATAAAGTTTATAAGTTTGTTTATATGCTAAACTCTTTCTCATCTTGTATTTCTCTTTAATCTAGAAATTATAATTCTCAATTTCATTTAAATTCAGTCATGCTTTCTTTACATGATTCGTGTTGAATTATAATTGTTACTGGTAATTTTGTTTTATGAGTTGTTCTTTTATTACAATTTTGTCAATTGATATATTATCTATCTTGAATAACTTGTAAGGATGAATATTGTTGGTGAATATTGCTTGTAAAGAGTTTATGCATATCAAATACATGCGTTTATCAATTATATTTTACGATACATATTTTTCAATTGATTGTTTGGGATGTGAAATTTTTAATTGAGTTATAATTGTTGAATCAAAGTAGGGATTAGATTTACAAAATATATAAGTGATTCTCGACGCCTCACCTCTTAATTATCATCGATTTCTTTCAATTGCTATGCATTGTAGTCTCTCTATAACAAATAACTTCAAGATTAAATTTTATGTCTTTATTATCTTTTTAGTATTTTTGTTCTACTAACCTCTTTTGTCAAAAGCTTCCTCGTAGGATCGACACCTCAACCTATATTGCAATAGCCGCAATATATTTTTAGCATCTCTTTTTTTTTTTTTGGCCCCAAAAAATTATTCTTCCAATTCTTCTTTTTTTTACCAAAATTTTCAGCCACAAGTACATGTGATTTAGATCATTTAGGATTGTTTTTTTGGATCAATATTCATGGTCTTTCAACATGTTTCTTCTCTTTGGATTGCGGTGCAAACACTTGTAAGACTTGGAAGTGTAGAATTCATGAGAATATTACTTATCAAGTTCTCATATTTTGGTTTCAAACTACTAAGCAAAGAAAAAATTTTATCTTCTTTAGCTCTTTGAAGCAAGATCTTAAGATCAGAGGTATGGGGACGATACATGTTTAGTTCTTCCCATAATTTTTTAGGATATCCCAAGTGCTCACTGAAATTTTTTTCTCCTTGTTTAGTAATAGCAATCTCACATTTTAATTTAAAGATACGCGCAATATTATTACTATCACCATCTAACTCAAACACATAATCCCATCACTCCTTTTCAAAGTTAGAAAAAAGTAAATATTTCTGCAATATAAGGCTCCATAGAATTAAAAAGCCAAGATCTAACTGTCTGATCATCAGTATCCCAATCCTCATAGTTTGAATCTTCAGCATCTAGACACTCAGTTATTCCATAAATAAAACCTAATTTTTTCTTTCCACCGAAAGATAAAGTAATAGCCTTTGACCAAAGAACAAAATTTTATTTCCATTCAAAAGCATAGATGAAAGTTTCCAATTAGGATTCAAATCCATTTCAGCCATAAAACATGCAGTCAAAAAGAAAAAAACACACGAGTGTTGCCTTAAAAAACAATCTGTTGACTTCAAGAATAAGCAGACTTGGAGAAACTCCAACACTCTTGCTCTGATGCTGTGAAGAAACTAAAGTAAACAAATTAATTTAAACAAACCATCATCAGATCAAAACACATAAAATTATGTGCTTTAGCTACTAAAATTATAGCCTACTTGCACGAGAAAAGAGGAGATATTTTTTTCTCTTATTAATTCTGTCTAATATAGTGCAAAAGAATAGAATAAAAGGTGATTACTTGCACGAGAGAAGAGGCGATATTTTTTTCTTTTATTAATTCTGTCTAACAGAGTACAAGAGAATAGAATAAAAGGTAATTACATGTTTAAATTATGGAAGGGAATCACAATCAAGTTCTGGTTATATGAGGAAATTACAATATTGTAGAATAGGAAATATACCAAATCAGCCAAATCAATAACCAGCAGTGTAAATATTCCTTCTTAGCATAAATATTCTTCTTCTTTACCAACAAACCTATTTCCTTATCATTTGGTATCTGAGCTTGGTCGGTCCCTTCTTGTACTAATTATCCCTTATTTTTTGTTCAACCCATACCCTAAATTTCCTACCACCATCACTTAACTTTAACCTATTTATATACTCATCTCCCATCATTCATTAAAAAAAAAAATCAGCCATTATTACTGTTCACCGTATAGTTACTGTTCACAACCAAAATCACTATTCATCGAAGTCACGGTTCATGTCAAAGTTAGTATTCGTCACCACCACCATCAAAATCTCCTCATCATGATCTACAATTTGTCCTTCAACAACAACTTCAAATTCTCACTAGAAATGTGTCAAAATATCATCCAAAGTTTCATTGCATAGTTCTCCTAAGTCCCCAAATATGGCCAATAACCTTCACCATAATTTAGCCTCAATCCAACAACCTGAAACATTTCAACAAATACTCTCAATGATGCAAACCTTAGAAATTAGGATGAACCTTAGGATAGACCTTAGGATGCATGTTTTGGAAATTAGAATGGATGCCATGGAAAATAGGATCGCAGAATTACTAGAAACCATGAAAACCATACAAGCTTCCTTTCTCACAAAACAAGACCCTCAAATTGAGTCATCTACCAAACATGGAGATCAAGATGATAAAGGGATTTTGGGTACAACTCATAAGAACCATGAGGATGAATGTGATGATCTAGTGAAGATGACGAAGCAAGTGAGATTAATCTTGAAGATGGGCATGAATCTAAAGATGATATTGAAATCGTGGGCAAGATGAATTCTAATGATAATGTGGAGCCTACATATGAAGTTGAATCCCTATGTGAAAAAGAATCTCATGAGATCATTGAAAAAATTGATTTCATAGGTTGTGGTTCACATTTGGGTTCATTTTATTTTATAATTAGGTCTACGTCCTTGGTGAATACTTCTATAGTGATTATTGTTTCTCTAACATTGAAGGCCATTGAAGTATCATCAATTTTTCTATCATGTGTACCTACAGTATTGGATCATCATGAAGTGAAGATTTGGGTTGATGATTTTCTTATACTCATGCGAGACAAGACATGGAATTTCCTTGTGTTTTGACAACTTCCTCATTGACAACTCGCCAGGAGTCGAGTTCTTTCAAGCAAGTGAGAATTGATATAGGCCATATTAAAAAAAATTTTCTATTTGATTTTAGGGATTTTAATAACTTAGAGATTTTGACTTCCTAAATTGGAAGTAATTCTAATTTGAGTTATTTTTCTAGTAATTAGTTTACTATTTTATGTAGGAGTTATTTTTGGTATTTTCTAGTTTAATTGGGATTAGATTCTATTTTCTAGTTAAGTTATGATTGTTGGTACTATAAATAAGTGTCATTAAGTATTTTATTTCTTAGGTTGTTGAATGTGATTTTTTGATCTTTTAGCAGAAAGATAATTTTCTCCCTGAATTTCACTCTATTTCTCTCCAAATTTATTCTATTGTTTCTCCCCTTTACTTTGTCTACATCTCGCTCCCTTTCTTTTAATTTGAGGAACCTCGTTCTTTATCAGAAGATTTTTCTTTTACATCATTTGATTGAAGAATTTGAAGAATCAAGCATCAATTTAAGGAAAAAAACTATGATTTTTTCTTTATATTGAATTTGAAGACTCAATATCTTACAATTGAAGATCTATTGATTCTCTGGAAGAATTCAAAAGAAATATTCAAATCATTGAAGAGATATAATTCTTCCCATGTTCAAGACTACTGAAGAAATTTGAAATTTCAAGATTTCAAGATAATTGAAGCAACTCAAGAAAAAAAGTTCAAGGCTACGAATCAATTTATGAAGATGACTAAATATATTGAAGATTACATTAGAGTTGTAGTTTATGGGTCAAGAAATGATCGAGAAGAGTATGATGGTAAGAAATTGTCTATTTCTACATTCAAAATTTAACTCTGCATGAAACATATCAAGAGCATCACTACAAAAATTCAAGATTGATTTATTTTCTTCTGATTACAAGGAAGAATAACAAGCTATCTTTGAAGAATCCACTACAAGAAATTTTCAATTACTTGACCCATCAATTTTTATTACTTGACTTGTTTTTCTTAAAACAGTCACATATCATGTACCTAAAAAAAGTCAACTCGTATTTTTAACATATTTGACACAAAAAGCATTTAACTTATTTATATCTTGGCCACTCCATATAAATATATTGGCTAACCCACTTCTATCACTCATTTCCCCTCTCCCGCTTCTATATTGGCTTCCTTCTTCTAATTTTACCCTAGAAACTCTTTCCCTCTCTTTCACTCTCACTTCATTGATTGATTCACTCAGCCCTTCCTTCACTTCATTGATCAAGCCTCTCAATTTTTTGCCTTGCTTCCTTCCTGAGTCAATTGCTTCGTTGCTCCATTGTTGCTCCCACCATCAACAAGGGTACTCGTCATAAACAAGGTGCCTACTCTCTTTCTTTTCACCACTCTTCATCTAATTTCTTTTATAATTGTTTTTGCTTGTGCGTGTTTGGATTTAATTGTCTTGTAATGTAGTGGAAAGGAAATTACCGTATCAATCAAAAATTTGCTTCCCTTTCTGTGTATTTCACAAGCTTTTTCAACTTTTCGTTTTTATTTTTTAATTTTTTTCTTTTATTACAAAAACCCCTTGATTGATAGTGGTGTAACACCTTCCTTCCCTTTATTCTACAACAACTAGAACTTAAAAGGCAAACCAAAATTAGCTTTATGTTTACGGGGAGGATTTGTGGTAGGTGAGGGATTGGTGAGCTAGCATTAGAGGTGGGGCCACAGCTGAGGAGGTTGAGTAGGTCCACCACTAAGGTTAGGTTTTTGTATAGTTTTCAACGTGATGATTAGGATTTAGGAGGAAGTCTTTGATGTTATCATATGTATGTGCATGCACGACTACCATGAGCATGTGCATATTTTTCGTTTGTTTTATCTTTTGTTTCTACGTTTTCTATATATTTTCAAACTCATCAAATCAACTTTCAAATTGATTTGATTTGATTTGATTTTGTTGAATTATTTGACGATCAAGAGGTGAAAATAGTTGAACAAAATCTTATAAGGTATTTGATTTTCTAATATATCTATTTATCAAGCAGTTGACGAGATCTACTTGATGCTACACTATTTTTCTGCTACCTGATTAATTTTTATTTCTTCATAAATTCAATAATAAATTTTTACTTTGATTCAAGAAGGTTTGACAGGAGAATTATATAGGAGAAAGCAAGATCCGTTCAATTAATTTAAGGGATTGTCACCGAGCATTTGTAAGTAAGCATATCTTTTATGTTAGAAGACTTGTCTTTTAGATTTATGTTAGAAGACTACCTCGGTTGTGACCTCTGGATTGTTTTATGACTTGACTATTTCTACAGAATATTTAAGAGATACCTTTTTTTCTTGTGACAATATTTGTAATTATCATATAAGAACTCTGCATATTGTTGGATGATTACTGGGATTGCATTAAGCTTAGGGTGCCTATATATTTTTCAGCAGGTTTGCTCTATCCACCGGTGACATTTGCGTATTCATTTTTAAATTGTATGATTCTTGCTCAATCAGTATATCATGACTCATGAAATTCTTTCTTGGATATGTATAGTGAAGATAAAAGTATAGATTTTTCTGAGTCTACTAAAAGATTTTGTTACTTTCACTGGTTAGCATTTGGTTACAAATAAAAATTTTTCACTTAGAAGCTCTGTTATTGTCTTTCTTATAAAAGCCATCCCTCTTAAAATTTTTAATTGAAATCATGATGTCAGGTTTCTGGAATAAAGTCTTGCTCTTTGGAATAAATGGATAGGGACATTCATGAGGCTCTAAAAGCCTTCTTTGACTAAAGTAAATAGGGAGGCAACCTTGCCAGCTAAGTGAATAACTGATTACTAGTCTGAAAGATGCAAACATCAACTCTCTATGATAGGAACTACACTAGCCATAATATTAAAAAGACATCAGCCTATGATCGAAAAATATTATTTGCCACTTGCATAGGGCAAGATATTTTGGGTACAGATTGTTAAAAATTATTGTTATGGAAAAGCATTTTAAACAACACTTTAGGAAGTTGGATGTACACATATCACCAACTGGCTCCAGTCCACTGCTTGAGTCATATTCTTGAGAGATCACAAGAATCACAGAGTTTTTGAACCGGCCACTCTTAAGTACAATGATAATATTTTGCCCTGGCTAGGCCTAGCAATTAGGTTGTTAATGATCATGGAGAGGGGTTTACAACATCACCATCTACATCACCTTCATAACATAATTCTAACCACTACTTAATTGTCCTAGCTACTAAATGACCAGTTATGCCTACATAATTAGGTTGACATTTCGTTTCTTTGTCTGTAATTGGCAGATTATTATATGGCTATCAAGGGGTTAGATTATAGTCGGTGATATGTGTTTTGTTGTTTGAACATGAGCTGTGAATTAAGATTGTTGTTTGAACTATCTCACTTTATTAAGAAACTTAAACAGATTTTCAAACTGTGTAGTTCTGGTCTATGATGGGTAAGACTTTCCACTTTTTTTTCCTTATTTTATGAGTATCCTCGTTTTAATTGCTTTGTTGAGGCTTTATTTTCCTATACATAGTTTTATTTATATATCTTTAGGCTTGGGATGTGAATCCGCATGTTTTCACCCTTCTTCTATGCCAACCAGGTGTCTCTGTTTCATCATTCGACACTTGATTCATCTCCATTTCAACGTTTTGGGTTCTCATTTGCATCCCCTGAAGCTAAAGAAAAGGAACATGGGAATGCTGCAAAAGATAATAGTGCCGATTCCACAAAGCTGAATGAAGATTCTACAGCTTCTGATGAAGCAAAGGCTGCAGGTTATGGAGGAGCGAAAGTCACTGATCAAACAACAACAACTGAATCAGGTTTTGATTTGGAATCCGAATCCCAAACTATCAAAAGAATGAGAAGAGGTACTAAATGAACTGCATTTTCTGATTCAGATTCGGAAAGTGAGAGCGAACTGTCAAGGGAGGATTTGATCAAACTTTTAGCAGAGAAAGAAGAGCTCGTGAAAGCAAAGCAAAAGGAGATGGAAATTATGCAAGATAAAGTTCTTCGTTCTTTTGCAAAAATGGAGAACATCAAGGACAGGACGAGGCGTGAAGCTGAGAATTCAAAAAAATTTGCCATACAGGTTTGTTTGTGTTATATTTGCCTACGTTAATATCATAATATAATATATATATATGGTGTTGTATTTTGTATATGTCGTATTGATTTTTATTTCAAAATATCCTGCAGAACTTTGCAAAGGGCCTGCTGGATGTTGCAGACAATTTGGGGAGAGCTTTTTTAGTTGTCAAAGAAAGTTTCTCAAAGATTGATGCTTCTAATGATGCTATCGAAGCTGTGCCACTTCTAAAGTCACTTCTGGAAGGTGTTGAAAGGACTGAGAAATAGCTAAGAAAGGTAAATTTTTGTTGTTGCTTCACCAAGTCACCACTATGAGGCTTCTTGAGTACTTGTATGAAGCTAAGTCTTATGGATAGATGATGGTACTTTGATTTCAAATGCCTATACTGCAGAAAGATTAAACTCAACACCACCCACCCCACCCAAAAAAAAAAAGTTCAGCTTGCTTTTTTTTTTCTTAAGCTTTATCTAAATTCCTATCCGTTAGAAATTTAGGGACATCTTGCATCTAGGTTTTTCAGATAATAGCCCTTTTTTTACTGATAAGCTTTCAAACATTTTTCCTTTTAGGTATTTAGAAAGTTTGGACTAGAGAAATTTGATCCCACAAATGAGCCATTTGATCCGTATAGGCATAATGCAGTGTTCCAAGTACCAGATAATTCTAAGCCTCCAGGCACGATTGCTCACGTTCTTAAGGTAATGAACTGTACGGAGACAAAATTCTTTTATTACATACTTATTCGAAGAAAGTTGATAAAAGGAAAGTGAATATCATCTTTTAAATTTTTTGAAAGGGCATTTCTATTTGATCTCAATTGAATGCATTTGCATTAGAAAAATTCCGACACATTCATTTGGATTGTTAATTTTGGAACGAATCTACTGTATGGTCATTTGTTTCGATTATGAGTATTATCCGTTTCTTAATGTTGAAGGGTCGATATTGCTTTCAGTTGCTTTTTACCATTTTGTTTGAATTGGTGTCAAGGTTTAGAAGGTCAAGAATTTGAAAAATTAATTATAATTTACCCTTTTTCCATATTCCATATCGAGTTTCCAAATGGTACAATAATTTACATGTCAACGGAATTATACCATTTTGTACGATTCTATCTGCTTTTTTTAATCATAAATTGTCATCATTTGTCAACTTATGCCTACTACATGTCTGTGCGATCACTTATATATAATTTTTGTGTTGTTATTTTTAATAAAATTTAAATTGTCTTATTTAAAAAGTTTGCTTCCTAGAAAATGGTATTTGAATGTCAGAAGACATTGTATAATTTGAATGTTATATTTATTTCTGCTTAATTTTTCTTGCATGTGGCTTTCATTGTCTAAGACATTTTAATTTTGTTATTATAATCCAGAATGTTGGTAGTAATTTTTTAATTAAAAAACAGTGGCTAATATCAATTTTTTGCAAATCTTTTCTGCTCCTAGCATTTTGAAATTGTTGCTGGTAACTTGTGTTTGTGCATGCCAATATTGTATCAAACTAGGTTTATATTGAGAATGAGTCATTTTTCAACTATTCATTACCTCACTCTTCTTACACTACAACGATGTCAATCTTCTTCAATATCAGTCTTGTTTCTCTGCCAAATATATAATATTTTGATCTTTGTTCAAAACAACAAAGAGAGCTTTTTGTGTTTTCAATTTTATAAATCTGCACATATATGAGGTGCTTCTCTCTTTCTCTCTATTTCGATCGGAGATTTGATGATTTTCTATTTGGGGATGAGAGGTGGTTAAGTTAAAGATTAGATCTGACTGAAATGAAGCTGTCAATCACTTGACCAACATCACAGATTTGTCCCTTGCAGACATCGCCCTTGTATTACCATCCCCCTTGGCCGCTCTCTGATGTTTCCGATTCTCCTTTCTAATATCAAGGTGAGACTTTGCTTTCTTAATGTTCCTGATTTTCATTTTCTTTTGAAGAAAACCATGAAGGAAGGAAGAGAAGGATCACCCAAGATTATCGTCTGAGCTGGATCTAAATGAGTATAAATATTAGAGGTTTTGTTAAGCAAATTAATAAGTGAACTAACACTTCTGTGCATATATGTTTCTTATTAATTTGTTCTCTGCTAGGAACTCCATGTTAGCCCTAAGGCTACATGATAATTTTGATGATAACAATACACATTGATTCATTGTGATTTACTAACATGTTTATTTATGTGCAAGAGTAATATCATTGAAATAATTGTAAAATCAAGAAAAGGCTTATTAAAATGAAGTGTTGAAGCTAAGGAGAAGACTACATGTTAAAGGCACCAAAGTTTAAGAACAAGGTTTGACTCAAGGAATGTGACACATGAGCAATGTTCAATCAATTGGTCATATATATCTCTATAGATGTCCAAATGACATGATTCTTGAGCCTTTGGAAAGCTTACTCAATTTATAACATTTCATATGTTTTAAAGAAATTCAAATTTCAAGTGCAAGGTTGTCCAAATCATCATGCAATTTGAAAGATAAATGGAAGCAGCTGACATGAGTATCGAATACTCTTTTGGACATATCTTGAGCTAGAAATACCAAAATGACTTAATTATTATAGCATTGGAAAGAGGACTTAATGAGTCACATTTCATATGTTCTGAATAAATTCAAATTTCAAATGGAAGGCCGACATAATTGACATGCAATTTGGTGGACTGACACAGAGAAGAAAAATTAACTCATATGAGCACTGAATGATTTTTTATTCATATCTTGAGCTAGAGATATCCAAATTACTTGATTCTTATGGAATTGGAAAGATGATTCAATGGAGCACATTTTATATTCTTTGAAAAAATTCAAATTTCAAATGGAACGCAGACATAATACATATGCAAGTCGGTGGACTGACATAAGGAAGAAAAATCAAGTCACATGAGCACTGAATAGTGTTTTGGACATATCTTAAGCTAAAAATATCAAAATGACTTGGTTCTTGATGCGTTGAAAAGCTTATTCAATTTTTCATATCTTTTATGTTTTGTAGATTTTCAAATTTCAAACGAAACATTGACAAAAATGGTAGACTATATTACAGTTTTTATGGTGGGCAGAAAATTTGGAGTTATTGTCTTCACTTGATTAAGTTCTTCCCATTTGCCTATAAAAGGAG
This sequence comes from Boswellia sacra, assembly GCA_013180625.2. Taxonomy (NCBI): domain Eukaryota; kingdom Viridiplantae; phylum Streptophyta; class Magnoliopsida; order Sapindales; family Burseraceae; genus Boswellia; species Boswellia sacra. The sequence goes on from SNVD02014502.1 coordinate 762,479, forward strand.
CCCTTCTCCCATGCATTCAATAAGCATTTATCAAGCAAAAAAAAAAATAGAAATATCAAATCTAGAGAGCTTTTATATTCTTTATCTACTCTTTGAAGAGAGTTGTATTTTTGTTGTAAAAATTTTCTTTGTTCTTGTATTGTGGTGAGAGTGAGATCTTCTTGTAAAGGATAAAAGTTATCCTTGAGAGAACTCTTTCCTTGGTGAGTTTGTTCATCAAGAAGAACTCTTGGTGTGGTGTTATCAAGAGTTGAAGGAAGTTGCCTTGGTGAGGTTGTTCATCAAGAAGAACTCTTGGTGTGGTGTTATCAAAAGTTGAAGGAAGTTGCCTTGGTGAGGTTGTTCATCAAGAAGAACTCTTGGTGTGGTGTTATCAAGGGTTGAAGAAAAAGTCTTGGTGAGGTTGTTCATCAAGCAAGTTGTAAAGATTTCTACAACTTAGTGGAAAGCTTAGCTCGTGGAGCTAGGAGCCCGTGGACGTAGGCAAGGTTTGCCGAACCACGTACATCGAGTTTGCACTCTCTCTATCCCTATCTTCTTTACATTTACTTGCACTTGTGATTGTTCTTTATTGCATTCTCTTGATTGCATTCTATTTTCATCTTCTTTACCTTTGTTCTCAAAGAAAGATTTAAATAATTTTGATCTTTCAAGAAAAGTTTTCTAAATCCATTTTTATAAATAAAAACCCAATTCACCCCCCCTCTTGGGTTGCCATACTTGGGTCAATACTCCACTCCACCCATTTCTGTGATCATCTTTATCCAATTCTAATTTCTTCTCTTATCTTCAGATAGATCCCACTTCTGGTCATTTCTCATTTGAATAATATTGCATCCTCCTTTTTTTCTACATATTTTCCACTTCAGTTTTCCTGCTCAAGGTTACCTATGAAATTCTGATTAGATGTATCAATGAAGGGTTTTTTTTCACAAGCTAATTAATTTTTCTCACAAGAAAGCCACATGGACTTACTTAATTTATTGGTTGTTTGACTAGCAATATAATATGCTTACTTAGATGAATTTTTTCTTTGATGTGATTTTGTTTTGAAAATGTTGGGGTATGTAGGCTCCACATATTTTTCTTGATATAAATGTTCTTTTATTTTATTTTGTTTTCTTGTTTAATTACTGACAAACAATCTGTCAATTTGCTCCACGAGTCATTTTCATCTAATTTGTAAGTTTTTTCTTTCCATCAATTTACTTTATGAGTCATTTTCAACTAATCTAGAAGTTTTTCTTTCTTTTTATTGTGTCCTTAATAATTATATAATTGAAAATATTAAAGTACGTATATTTAAGCTTTTGTTTTATTTCTTTATTACCGTTTCTATTTCTTATCTTTTTTTGTTTTTGTTTAAATCAATGTGAACTTGGATTGGGCCGTACAAGGAACTAATTTTTTGTTTAGCAAACCCCAGAGATGCTTTCCTTGTTCCTTCACCTTATCATCCAGTGTAAAAAGCCATATCTCTTTTTAATTACATTTTTATTTCTATTTTTTTATTGAATGTTTTACGAATTTTAGCGGCCTAGGAGAATATTTTGTTGTGGAGGCCTCTTGAAGTCAAGGTCATACCCTCATGGATTTGAATTATTAAACAGCGATGTGTTCTTATTACAAATGGTCAACTGTGTTTTCTTCGAGATTGAGGTCAATATGCAGTATTTAGAATATAAATAGGATCCTAATAGTATCGTTTAGTAATGACATTTAAAGAAACTCTTGGCTTTGATTCAATTAATTAGATCAACTTCATGTGCTTATTGTGAGTTTATAATAGAATAATAGTTTCAAGAATCTAGATTAGTCGACACAATAAGAAGCCAATATTAATTCATAATTAATTGAAATAGTACTTAATTAATTTCTTAACCATTAATTGGCATTGACCTAAGAATTAACTATGAGGACTAATGTGAAGTAGACCTTTCCTTTAATTTGTAGAAACTACTTGCGCTGATTGTTCAATGATAAGATGTTGTTGAGTTGTTAACTAGTTTGCTTATCTTATCTTGTTGGCCCTATAAGTCACACATGTAATTTATCTTATTGAATTCATTTCAAAACAAAAACTAGTTGAAATGACATTTAGAAAAATGGTAGAGACTGACACATCCGAAAAAGGATTATCTTCCAAGTATAGGAGTGTCGAAGTAATAAACCCGGTAAGACCGGGGTCGATCCACGAGGAAGGGAATTTAAGCGTCACAAATTATAAGCTAAGCAAATGTGATATGGATGGTTCGAAGAGATGACAAGATAATATTAACAAATAGATGAAAATAATTAAAATACACAAGTAAAAGAAATTAATACAATAATAATGAGAGTTAAGGTTAGGGGATCCGTCCTTGATATTTCGAATGAGGATAAACAACCCATTTTAGTTATATGAATTATATTTGCTTTGTTACCAATATTTATACCACTACTTGTAAAAGGGTTCAAGCATCTAATGTGTCAATCACCATATGTCTACAACAAATCAAGGTTCCTAACTAGATTCATGTCGGTAAGGAAGAACCATACGATATCTAAAAAGGATCCAAGCATTTGATGTACCAAGGATTGTCGACAATGGATCAAGACCTATACTTTACGAGTGGTGTCAAGATTGATTAAGAAAATAAATATAAATCATATAAAATAAACAACACAAGATTACGATTATTAAGCATATACCAAGAGAATCTTTATTCTCATATCAAAGGTTTCACCCTTTCACCTTAGCAAAAGAGAAATTAGCAAGACATTATAAGAGAAAGAATACAAAATGCAAAAAAAAAAAGAAAAAAGAAATTCATTAATAACATTAAAACACAAGAGAGAAACACAATACAAGATCCCAGCAAAGGCCAAGATGCCCTCATGAATCATAAGACACCTCTATTTATACATACATTCAGGGGCAAACTTGTCAAATTACAAAGGAATAGTTGTCAAATGTTAGGTGAACTAACTTTGACCTTTAGGATCATTAGGTGCACCATTTTGACCACCAATTTTGACATTGAAATATTGAGTATTTTAATCACATATCTTCATGAAAGTTGTAGATATTTCTCTCAGATTTCTAGAACATATTGATTTGCACAATTTGGATACGTATTTTGAGAGATACGGTCTAAATACTGAGGCCTGGTCAAGCTGGGCCGAGACTATAGATGGGTTCACTTCCAGCCCAATTTTGGTCCACTAAGAGCCCAAATTTGATGATATTTGTGAATGTAATCTTGTAAATAGAAAGTTATGCCTGTTTTATCGAACCTACATCAAAACCGAAATTAAGAGAAAGTTAATTCAAAGGATGTAAAGACTACAAATATGCTTAAGTTGAGGAATTTAATGATACTATTAATGCAATATGATGAATTAAACTCTTATTAAGCATACATATTTAAGTGTTCATCACACCCTTCAACCAGCTTATTGCTAGTCCCTAACAATTAAAGCGTTATTATTTAGAAGTGATTTATAGAATTTTACATCAAAGGTGGTCATTATTGCACTCTCCTTGATTTTATTCAAATAAACAAACTCTCAACCGATTTTTTTATTTTTTTATTTTTTTTTTTTTGATGACTCATGTTCCCTTCAGTCAAGATATCAATAAACCTTCTTTTTGTGCTCAGTTGACACATGACTATGGGGCTTATTAGAAATAAGCTATATCGGTTCTAATATTTGTTAAGGCCAACAATTGTAGGTAGGGGGCATTCATTTATTATATATATATATATATGAAAGAATGCATCTTTAACCCATGTAGCGAGCCTTAGGCTAATGACTCCCAGACCAGTTGGCCTTAGGGCATTAGGTGTTAAGACACCCCTTCGAGCTTAACGACTCGGGTTGCCGATACTTTATTTTTGCTTAGAAACTTGTGGATAGTGCAATGTTCAATCCCATTAAGCTTTCTCCTTAATCCATGTAGCGAGCTTTGGGCCAATAGCTCCCAAACCAGTTGGTCTTAGGGTATTAGGTGTTGAGGCACCCCTCGGGCTTAATTACTCGAATTAAGGAGGCTACAAGACCAAACTTATCCACAATTGCTCCCTTTTTTTTTTTTTTACTTACTTTCCCCTTCCTTTTGTTATTGTCCTAAACAAAATTAAAGAACTCAAATGTTGCAACATTTCATTTTGTCACCCACAATCATGCATGAAGGTATGTGTGTGTGTGAAGGAAGGTTCATGAATACTTGCTTAACGAGTGCATAAGCACACAGTTTATTAAATGATAATGTTGTGAGAGTTCATGGATTTGAATAATTCAAAGTGAAATGAATAAGACCTCCTTGTTATAAAATTCAAAAATCAAGACTAAATAATATGAAGTTAGCTAAAATGAGTTCACAAAATCAAAATAAGATGACAAATTGGTTAGAATGGGTTTCAAGAGTTCAAACTGGTCCTCCTTACTCTGCCATTCCTGACCCAGAATGCGTCTCAAGAGGATTTGAACTCCTTACGCCGCACTCTGAATCTAATTACTAACTCGCTTTTTTTTTTCAAGAAAAAGAAAATTCAAAACATACTTATGACTACTATCCTTCCCCCCTAACCAAATGAAACATTGTCCTCAATGTTTAAATGTAGAGAGATAAAGAATATGAGACATTACCTGAAGCTTCTGTTATTCAAGAGAGATGACCTGAAAGACTCATAAAATAAAGCACAAGAAAACATTACAAACGGAGATTCAGATCCAATTTGCACTTTTTGTTTTGCCCTCCTGCCCAATTAATTTGAGTACTAGCTGGGTTAGGTTCGTACTCTACTGCTTATAATTTGTCAAGTAACTCACCAGCAGAAGTGACAGAAATAAGGATCTATCTCGCCTAATGTGGGATAAAATTTTGTTCTACAGCTGCATCAACAAAACTTATTAAAGAATCAAAGAAATTGTTAACATTCGACAAACCTATGGGTTTTTTATGGAGGTTCAGTTGGGCCCAAGAGTCAATTTGAAAAATTTCTTCAAAAGTACCAAAGCCACCTGGTAAAGCAATAAAGGCATCTGAATTAATGAGCATATGTGTCATGCGTTCATGCATAAAGGAGACTTGTAATTCATGCCCAACCGTTTTTCCAACAATGCTTTCTATAGCCAAAGCTTTAGGAATAACTCCTAAAACTTGACTACCTCCTACACGTGCAGCTCTTGACACACAACCCATCAACCTGAGGCTACCTCCCCCATAAACCACATGAATCTTTCTTTCAGCCAGTAATCTACCAAGATAATTTGCTGCCTCGACAAACTCTTCACTTTTACCCGGTCGAGATCCACAGAATACACATATCTTTTGGATTCGATGTTTTGAAGTTCCCTCCATGTTTAAGCAACTCTCTAACTATGTGTGAAGAAGAGAACAAGAGATGTGTTATTTATGGAGTGTAAAAAGGTATGCTAATGATGACATCCAAATAGGTAGCTCGGCTGCTTGTTGAAAAATTCGACAATTATGCATAGAAATTCAAAAAAAGATGATGAAATAAGACACCATAAGTCAAACAAAAGATACAAATTCAAAAATGACAGCTATAAGACATCAACATTCAGAAATGATGGTATGCATGCATATGTACAGGTAGTTGTGACTGTGGCTCACATCTTCCTCTGGTTTTACGTCCAGAAACGGCTTAAACACCTTCTATGAGTTGGGATATGCTTCCCATCCAGTTTTCTTATAAACTGGCAAACAGGGTCGTTTTGAGTCAGATTCCCAAGACTATAGCGTTCCTGCTCATCTCGGAATTGTGTCCATAAGTTAAAAATTTTACGCTGTACAAGTCCACAAGAATGCGTCTCAAGAGTCACTCGGATATCATCCAAAGACTCCTTACTCAGTCCATTCTTGATGAACTGTAGTTTATCATCTTGATTATTAGACAAATATCCCAAGGAGCGGCAACGCTAGTTACAAGTCCATCTTGCACATTTGGGACAAACTTGTAACCTTTTCGCTCTTCGCTTTTTGGCGTAAGAGCTTTTTCCCATACCTGGCATGTGAGAAACAAGATTATCTGAAAATTCATAAGAAAATCGAACCTTAGCTTCAATTAACCATCTTACTTCGACAGGCATACCCTTACATATCAACATCCTTAGTCTTTCTGCACGAGCTTTGTAAATTTTGAGCAAATCATTTGGAGGAAGAGAGGGAAAATGTTTATGCAGATTTGAGAGAATGGTGTCCATGCGAGAAAAGAAAGAAAAATGAATGCAAGGTGAGCAACAGTTTTTAGGGAACTGAAAAACTGACTTTAAAAGTCATGGAGTACCGTATCCGCCACTTCACCGGGAAAAATCAATCCTTAAAAAGGATCAATTAAAGCAATGGACTCTTCTTTTTGGTCAAAATTTTCAAAGATTGGTTTTAACTGTTGTCCATTAACTTTAAACACATTACCATTCTTTGGGTTCTCAATTTCAACTGCTCCATGAAGGAAAACATTTTTAACAATGAAAGGCCCAGTCCAACGAGACCGAAGTTTACCAAGAAACAAATGCAATCTTGAATCATACAAAAGAACTTTTTGTGAAGGTTCAAAAGATTTTCTAACCATAAATTTGTCATGAAAAAACCTTCATTTTTTCTTTGTAGATTTTAGAATTTTCATAAGCCTCATTCCTGATTTCTTCAAGTTCACTCAGTTGGAGTTTTCGTAACTTGCAAGCATCATTCAAGTTTGTGTTAAATGTTTTAATGGCCAAATAAGCTTTATGTTCAATTTCCACTGGCAAGTGACAAGGTTTTCCATAAACTAATCTATAAGGAGACATTCCCAATGATGTTTTGAAAGCAGTTTGGTAAGCCCAAAGTGCATCATTGAGTTTTAAAGACCAATCTTTTACGATTTGGGTTAACCGTTTTTTCTAAGATCTGTTTTATCTCCCTATTAGCTAATTCAACTTGTCCACTTGTTTGTGGGTGATAAGGTGTAGAAATTTTATGGGTTATTCCATATTTCTTCATTAAAGTTTCAAATGTTTTGTTACAAAAATGTGTACCCCCATCACTAATAATGGCTCGAGGAATTCCAAATCTACTCAAGATATTCTCTTTCAAGAATTTGACAACTGTTTTGTGGTCATTGTTTCGACATGGAATTACCTCGACCCATTTTGAAACATAGTCTACTGCAACAAGGATGTACACAAAACCAAATGACGGTGGAAAGAGTCCCATAAAATCAATACCCCAACAGTCAAAGATTTCAACAACAAGAATGGGATTCAAAGGCATTATGTTTCTTTTTGAAATGGATCCCAACTTTTGACAATTTTCACACGTTTTGCAAAATACATGTGCATCTTTAAATAAGGTGGGCCAATAAAATCCACATTGTAAGATCTTAGTAGCTGTTTTTCTAGATGAAAAATGACCTCCACATGCTTCAGAATGACAAAAGTTAATGACACTACTTACCTCATTGTCGGGTATGCATCTTCTTATTGTTTGGTCTGGACAATATTTGAACAGATATGGGTCATCCCAAAAAAAATTTTTTACTTCGGTTAAAAATTTTCTTTTGTCTTGAGCATTCCAATGAGGTGGTATTTTTCCTGTTGCAAGAAAATTTACAATGTTAGCAAACCAAGGTCTAGTAGCAATGGAAAATAAAAATTCATCAGGAAAAGAATCATTGATAGGTGAAGTTTCAATTAATATCTCTGTCGTTAGTCTTGAAAGATGATCTACAACGACATTTTTGGCTCCTTTATTATCCTTTATTGTGATGTTAAATTCTTGGAGCAATAAGATCCACTGTATCAATCTAGGTTTTACATCCTGTTTAGACATTAAATATCTCACAGCTGCATGGTCAGTGTAAACAATTGTTGGAGAGCCAATTAAATAAGATCAAAATTTGTCCAATGCAAATACTACTGCAAGTAGTTCTTTCTCAGTTGTTGTATAATTCATTTGTGCATCATTTAAAGTCCTACTTGCATAGTATATTACATAAGGCTTGCCTTCTTTTCTTTGTCCTAAGACAGCACCAACGGCATAGTCACTTGCTTCACACATCAATTCAAAAGGTAAGGACCAATCAGGAGATTGCATAATTGGAGCAGTTGTTAAAAGTCTAATTAGTGTATCAAAGGCATTTTGACATTCTTGAGTCCATTCAAAGGAAGTATCTTTTATTAAGAGGTTACAAAGAGGTTTAGATATAGCACTGAAATTTATTATGAACCTCCTATAAAATCCAGCATGCCCTAAGAATGAACGAACCTCTTTAACTGTTTTTGGTGGAGGCAAATGAGAAATTAATTCCACTTTTGCTTTATCCACTTCAATTCCTTTAGAAGACACCACATGACCTAAAACAATTCCTGAAGTGACCATATAATGACATTTTTCCCAATTCAAAATAAGACATTTTTTTACACACCTTTTTAAGACTTTTTCTAAGTTTCAAGACAATTCTCAAAAGAATTTCCAAAGACAGTTAAATCATCCATAAAAACTTCTAAACAATGCTCAACCATATCACTGAAAATGCTTAACATGCATCTTTGGAAAGTGACTGGAGCATTACAAAGTCCAAAAGGCATTCTCCTAAATGCAAAAGTGCCGAAGGGGCACGTGAATGTGGTCTTTTCTTGATCTTCGAGTGCAATGGGAATTTGATAATAGCCTGAGTATCCATCAAGAAAGCAGTAGTAGGAGTGTCCTGCTACTCTTTCAAGAATTTGGTCAAGGAAAGGTAAGAAAAAATGGTCTTTTCTAGTGACAGCATTTAATTTTCTATAATCAATGCACATCCTCCAACTAGATGAGACACGAGTTGGCAATGATTCACCCTTTTCATTTTTAACTACTGTAATGCCAGATTTCTTAGGTACTACTTATGTAGGGCTTACCCACTTGCTATCAGAAATAGGGTAGATAATTCCCACATCAAGTAGTTTAAGAACTTCAGCCCTAATAACCTCTTTCATATGTGGATTTAATCTTCTTTGAGGTTGTTGGGATGTTTTGGCATTTTCCTCTAAATGTATTCTATGTGTGCAAATTAAATGGTTAATGCCTTTTATATCTTTTAAAGTCCACCCGATTGTATTTTTATGCCTTTTAAGCACTTCTATCAACTTACCTTGTTGCTCGCATGTGAGGGATGAAGAAATTACCACTGGATATGTCTAATTCTCCCCAAGATATGCATATTTTAGTCCTTCAGGTAAGGGCTTCAATTCTAACTTGGGAGCTTCATCTTCCTTGCTTTCATTCATTTGCCCCAATTCTTCAAATCTTGATTTTGAGCCTTTTTCCATCACCTGTGCACAATCCAATAAAGAACATATATCAGAAAGATCAGACTCTAGTTCCATACTTGATTCTAATGAATTTACTAGACAAGTTTCCAAAGGGTCAGAAGAACTCCCTTTTTGGATGTGATCTTCCACAATAGATTCAATTACATTGGCCTCATCAATTTCATCTTCTTCTTCATTTGGTTGTTTGCACATATTAAAAACATTAAGTTCCAATGTCATGTTCCCAAATGATAGCTTCATGACTCCATTCCTGCAATTAATCAAAGCATTAAAGGTAGCTAGAAATGGACGCCCTAAAATAACAGGAATTGAATTGCTTACTTCTACTGGTTGTGTGTCCAAGACGATAAAATCCACTGGGTAAATGAATTTATCGACTTGAACTAATACATCTTTTACTACTCCTCTTGGTACTTTAATTGATCTATCAGCAAGCAAAAGAGTCACAGAAGTCGGTTTTAACTCATCTAGATTGAGTTTCTGAAAAACCGAATATGGAAGCAAATTCACACTAGCACCAAGATCAAGTAAAGCTTGTTCAATTTTATGGTCTCCAATAACACATGAAATTGTAGGACAACCTGGATCCTTATATTTCACTGTATTATTATTTTGAAGAATAGCACTTACCTGCTCAGCTAGAAGGCCTTCTTTTTCACATTCAATTTTCTTTTCACAGTGCACAAGTCTTTCAAAAATTTTGCATAAGAAGGTACCTGTTTGATCACATCAAGCAAGGGAATGTTGACCTTTACCTGTTTGAAAATTTTAAAGATTTCAGAATTGTGAGTTTGCTTCTTTTGTGTGGCTAATGCTTGAGGAAATGGAGGCACAGATGAGGATATGGTTTTCTCTTCGCTAGGTGTTGGTTTGGCAACCTCTTCCTGCCCTTTAAAGATCGATTCTTCTTCTTTCTCACAAGGGTCAGGAATGTATTTTTCAACAATCTTACCATTGCGAAGGGTCATGACTTACTTGGCTTGATCAAAGTAATGGTTACTTGAACTTCCTGCATTTGAGTTAGATTGATCTTTGGGGTTTTGCAATGTTTGAGAAGGAAATTTTTCCTTTCTCTTGGATGCTAAATGTAGATGCAAATTTTACAAGAGTTTCTGACAAATTTGCTAATGTTTGAGCAGTTTGACTATTGAAAGTCTCTTGCTTTGTAATGAATGAATGCAATGTCTCTTCAAAGTCATTCCTAGGAGGAGGAGCATATGCATGATCATGAGAATCTTGAAAATTTTGTCGTGTTTGAAAAGGGACTTGTGAAGATTGTGTATGATTATCATTTTTTCAACTAAGATTTGAATGATTTCTCCAATCAGGATTGTAGGTTTGTGAGTATGGATTGTGATTTGGCCTTTTAAAAGTGTTCAAGGCATTGGCTTGCTCATGGAGACATTCCCTAAAGGCAGGCAAAGTTGGGCAATCATCAGTAGAATGGTCATTGTCATCACAAATGTTACAGACATTTTCTTGAATAGAATTCAATTGACTACTCTTTTTCATTTCTAAAGCCTCAACTTTTCTAGCTAGGGATGCATATTTGGCTTGAAAGTCATGGTTTTCCCTAAGGTTGTAAATACCTCTATTGAAAGTCGAGGTTTGGGCCTTGCTTGGTACCTCATAGGTGTCAGCAGTGTCCCAATTTTGTGCCTTTTCTGCTAAGGAATCTAGGAAGTCAAGTGCTTCCTAAGGGTCTTTTTCTTTAAATTCTCCATTACACATTAATTCTACTAGTTGCCTATCTTGAGGTGTTAACCCTTCATAGAAGTGTGCAACTACTCTCCAAGTCTCAAAACCATGGTAAGGACAGGTATTAAGTAATTCCTTATACCTATCCCAACATTGGTAAAGGGTTTCTCCTTGTTTTTGAGAGAAATCGGAAATTTGTCTTTTAAGAGAATTTGTTCTATGGGTGGGAAAAATTTTTTTCAAAAATTGTTGTTTCATCTCATCCCATAAACTAATGGAATTCGACCTCAAATTTTGTAGTCATGTTATGGCTTTATCTTTTAAAGAAAAAGGAAAAAGCTTTAATCTAATGGTGTTTATGCTACAATTTGAGTCAGTGTAGGAGTTACATACTCTTCAAAGTGTTTTAAGTGCGAATATGGGTTCTCCACATCAAGGCCATGAAAGGTGGGTAGAAGTCGAACAAAACTTGGTTTGAAATTGAAATTGATTGAATCTGGAGGAGAAACTACACAAGATGGTGCACGAGTCCTTACCGGATTCATGTAGTCTCTGAGAGTTCTTCGTTGGTTTTGATCATTTTGTTGGGAGCGGTTGTCCCCTTCATCCGTGAATCTTTCCACTGGATTGTCGGCCATGTTTTATAAGGAAGATGATGTTTTTCTAACAAGTCTACCACTAGATGTTCGTGACCAAATTTTTATGCAAGAAAGAGAGAAGAAAAGAGAAGAAAAGATGAACACACAAAAAAAATAAAAAATTTAGATCTAAGAGAAGAGAACACTTACAATTTTGTACGCCAATTTTTTACCTTCCCCGGCAACGGTGCCAAAAACTTGACACATCCGAAAAAGGATTGTCTCCCAAGTATAGGAGTGTCGAAGTAATAAACCCGGTAAGACCGGGGTCGATCAACGAGGAAGGGAATTTAAGCATCACAAATTATAAGTTAAGCAAATGTGATATGGATGGTTCGAAGAGATGACAAGATAATATTAACAAATAGATGAGAATAATTAAAATACGCAAGTAAAAGAAATTAACACAATAATAATGAGATCTAAGGTTAGGGAATCGATCCTTGATATTTCGAATGAGGATAAACAACCCATTTTAGTTATATGAATTATATTTGCTTTGTTACCAATATTTATACCACTACTTGTAAAAGGGTTCAAGCATCCAATGTGTCAATCACCATATGTCTATAACAAATCAAGGTTCTTAACTAGATTCATGTCAGTAAGGAAGAACCATATGATATCTAGAAAGGATCCAAGCATTTGATGTGCCAAGAATTGTCGACAATGGATCAAGACCTCCACTTTACGAGTGGTGTCAAGATTGATTAAGAAAATAAATATAAATCATATAAAATAAACAACACAAGATTACGATTATTAAGCACATACCAAGAGAATCTTTATTCTCATATCAAGGGTTTCACCCTTTTCACCTTAGCAAAAGAGAAATTAGCAAGACATTATAAGAGAAAGAACATAAAATGCAAAAAAAAAAAAGAAATTCATTAATAATATTAAAACACAAGAGAGAAACACAATACAAGATCCCAGTAAAGGCCAAGATGCCCTCATGGGTCATAAGGCACCTCTATTTATAGATACATTCAGGGGCAAACTTGTCAGATTATAAAGGAATAGTTGTCAAATGTTAGGTGAACTAACTTTGACCATTGGGATCATTAGGTGCATCACTTTTACCACCGATTTTGACATAGAAATATTGAGAATTTTAATTATATGTCTTCATGAAAGTTGTATATATTTCTCTCAGCTTTCTAGAACATATTGATTTGCACAATTTGGATACGTATTTTGAGAGATACGGTCCAAATACTGAAGCCTAGTCAAGCTGGCCTGAGACTGTAGATGGGTTCACTTCCAGCCCAATTTTGATCCACTAAGAGCCTGAATTTGATGATATTTGTCAAATGCAATCTTGTAGATAATTGAATCATCTTTCCAAAACATTAAGATTTGCACCATTCTGATCTATAAATAGAAAGTTATGCCTATTTTACCGAACCTACATCAAAACTGAAATTAAGAGAAAGTTAATTCAAATGATGTAAAGACTACAAATATACTTAAGTTGAGGAATTTAATGACACTATTAATGCAATATGATGAATTAAACTCTTATTAAGCATACATATTTAAGTGTTCATCAGAGACTTCCATAAACCTACTATAGGTTCTGTCCTTGCATTTAAAGTCAGCTTTATAGAGTAAGATAACTTTCCACATGAAATCCTTTATAGTCACATTACTTCACCTAACATTGTACATGAAATATCCTATTTTAGTCACATGGAATTATTTTTTGTTTTACAAAAAATTATTGTTGGACTTGTATCAAATTAGCTTCGTTAATTGTTGAAGTGATCAATTGCATCATCAAGTGCTAGAGAATCAACATTAGTAAATTAGCATCACCAAGTATTTTTCTTTTTAAAGTCATTACTTAGAACGCTCAATTATATTTGAAATTTGGTTGTGATTCTGTAGATCTTTGTTTGAGCATTAAGATTATTTGTATGAATTCATGTTATGTTTTATGCATAAAGTAATCTTCTTAAGCACTCTAAATGAAGTAATTATGCAAATGAAGTTAAGGCAAATCCAATTTTCTTCTTTTTATTTTTTGTTCTATTTTCATCATTTTGCCCACGTGCTATATTGTTGTTGATTTTTTTGTTTTGTCACGTGTTGATGTCACACTTTGAGGGTTTGACCTTGCATTTGTATGATTTTTTGGTACTCATTTGATTGTGAGATGTTCATATTGTGAAAAAGTGAAAGCCTGCTATTTCTTTCTTTGTTAACTGGAAAGGTTGTGCAATATAACTTAAAGGCAATAAAGGTTTTATTTGTAGAATATTATGCATTGGTAAAACATTGATAGAAATGTTATCAACTTCACTATAGATTTGAGTTTTCTTGTATTATAATCATTAGTCTAAGAAATATGCCCTTTATATTTGTAATTATTTGTCTATGAAAATAGAAGCAAACTTTGAAGGTTGATACTTTCGTACCATTAACAACATTTACTTGATTCTGATCAGTTTCTAGTTGCACTTTGAAAGTTCATTTAGTTAACTAATTGATTTGCTTTTGTGATAGCTGAATGGCAGGAGTTCATTGAGTTGTTATCATAGTCATCCGTATGAGACATTGGAAGGAGGAAAAGCCACACAACAGTTTGGTTTTATCAACCCTAGGATCCTTTGTGATAAGGTTGGATGCAAGAAATAATTAACGTATACATAAGGTTTTAATATTAGTTAATTCTTTCCAATAGGTGTATTTCTAATGTTGCAGCCTTGCCAATTGAAGTTGTGTTGATATATACGGTGTATAGTTGCTAACTTATATTTTGGGATCATATATCGATAGGTTATTTAAAAGATGATTTCAGTAATGGTGATGGAGGTGGAATGCATTTTGCGGGTAACATCTTTGGGGTGTATAGATTTAGATTATAGATACAATTGTTAAAATTTGGCAAAATGTATGCAAGTGTAAAATGCCCATTTCTCATTTGAAAACTGTGTGGATCACTTAATAGTGGAAGGATTTTTGAACTAATTAATTAGAGAAATCTATCTTGAAGTCTTATATTTATTGACTTTAATGATTTTTGTTTTGATAATCATCTTCAACATGTCATAAGTTATGTTTTCACATGTTTTTGCTATGTTAGAATGCAGCTACTCTCGAATGTTGTTTATGTTGGTAATAAGCTATATTTTGGCATGTTTATGTTATGTGAATGCAACTTTGTTGGAATATTGTTTATGTTTTTGCATGTCCATGAGTTTAAGGAACAATGAATAGAGAATGACTGCTTGTGTTAGGAAAGAAAGGGACAAGTATTGTTAGGATATGATTAGGATTTTGTACACAAAAAAATGGTAGTTTTCAACTATTATTCAATTAAGTAGCATCTAATTTTCTTATTGGTTTGTGGATTTAGCCTGTAGAGAAAATATTTCTAACCACTGGCATGCTTTTGTTTATTATTATTTTCAAGTACTAGATTCCATATAAAGTCCCATTTTTTCTTACAATTCCACTTTCATTTGCTTAAGCTTTTGTTTTGTGTGCAGGCATGGTTGTGATCCTAAATATAAATTTTTATTAATACTTTAAAAAAGTAATAAAATTCTCCTAGTTTCAAATATAAAAATATATCATCATAAACTTATTTTAAAAGAAATATATATATGATACTTGAGGGGCTACATAGTCCGTCAAGTATCATATATATACATTTTTTTCACTAACACCGTCATACTTGACGGTTTATAACAGGCAATATGATTTCTAAACAAAATAATATTTGTCGGTCACAAAACAATCAAATATTAATATCTATAATCACATACTTGATGGCTAAGAACAGACAAATATTTACATAAATTTGAAAAAATTCAACTGTTATGTTCTTCATATTTGACGGTTATTATCAAATATTAATAATATTAATTTGAAAATTTTGACCGTTATATTCACCATATTTGACGGTTAGTGTCAAATATTTCTTCAAAAAACTATCAAATAATCCTAAAAAATCAATTTTGGGGACTAAAAAACTTGACTTATATTCAGGAGTCAAATATGTTATAGTAGATATTTAACTGTTTGACCAACTGTCAAATATTATCATATTTGACGGTGACATATATGACATGCACTAACCGTCAAATAATTATATACTTGACGGCTAAAAGTAGTCAAATATTTGTAATTTTCTTGTAGTGATCATTTAAAAAGTGAATGTTTATATCACTAATAATAAGAAAAATACTTGAAGACATTTATCAACAGTTTTGAAGACATTGTTGACAACTTGAAGATTGCTCTAGAAGTAATTACAAATTTACAAGTGATTACAATAATAACAACAACAAGATCCAAGAATGGAATATTCATGAAGTCAAGAAAGGGCAACAAAAAGGATTTACAAAAGTTCTTCAATACTTATGAAGACTAAAGTACCAATTATGAGGAAGCATTTATCACTTTTGTATATATTTATTTTACTATTTCTATTATCTATTAATTCTCTTTCATATTAATTTCATACTAATGCCCCAACTGAAAATTCGTTGATTCTATTGGTCAGTATATAAAAGACATAGATATTACTTGTCTGACCACCTAGTAAAATGGCAGATTTTTTCCTTGTAAAGGGAATTCGGGTTCCATAGCCTCTCATAGTTTATAGCCCTCAAGCTAAATCTATTGTTTCGCAGTTGAGATCACTCCTGATGGAGACTTGTTTCCAGTTGAGATTACTCCTAGTGGAGATCTATTTCCCAATTGAGACTACTCTTGGTGGAGACCTGTTTCCCAATCAAGACTACTATTGTTGCAAACTTGTTTTCTAGTTGAGACTACTCTTAGCGAAAATAAAGAAGTAAAAGCTTTTGAGGAGGTTAATATCCTTGAATATGACATGGAAACGAGAGATAATCCATTATCAAAAACATAATTAACTTGATTGGAAAAGACACAATTTTGTTTGAGTTGGCTTACTTGATAAAATAAGAAAAGAAGGTTGCTTGTTTAAAGCTTGACTTGTGAGCCAAAGTTTCCTATAAAGACCTAAACTTGATGTCGGTCTTCACGAACTTGACATGTATTTTATTTGAGTTTGTAACTAAACACTAATGCAGTATATCAGATACTAATCTTTACAAGAAAAATCATTAGTAGCACAATCTAATCCTGCCACTATCAGGGGGAGCATATTCTGGACACATTTGCACTGTACTCTTTTTTCCTTCGATCAGGTTTTGTCCCATTAGGTTTTTTAAGGCAAGGTTTTTAATGAGATAGTTGCAGTCCAACACCACTTTTGAGTTCATTATATAATTGTCTTTCTTTATTAAGATTTTTATCTCCCTAGGTTTTTCTTTAGTAAAGTCAAATACAATTATTTGAAAACGGCTACAGGTGGAATTCCACCATCCTCACACCTCATCTCATGACTCTCCTCTTGAAATTTTACTTACACATGGCCCCTTTGTGGCTTAATTTGATTATTTCAATGCGGCGGGTTATGAATATACAAAGAAGCTATTAGCTTCAAAGGAAATTGCACCGAAGCTGTTGAATTAAGAGCAACGCGAAAGCTCTTTCTATTGAAGCAATAAAACGAATCTTCCTCCTCCATGCTTTGGTTTCTTTCACTTGAATCCTCATGTTTTGTTATTTTGTTTATTTTGAGTTCTGATTTCCACAACATCATAATAATAATAATAATAATAATAATAATAATAACAATAAGAATAATAATAAGCGGCGGAACCAAAGGTTGGTTGCCTCGCCTCAGTTGTTGAGCAGATTATGATTGAGATAGAATGTGTCACTGTCAAGCGGCGAAATATATACATGTGAGAAAGTCAGATTAACCATTTGGTCGATGAATACTTCAACATTAATGCATGAATATTTCCTCTTCTTGTCTCATTTAAAACTCGTGGGACCAAAGACTAGCTACGTTCATTCACCTATTTCATACTAATTTATCTTTCTCGTCTTCGTCAACAATATACTTCTATATTTATGTCTTAAGGGGTATATATATTCCTCGATTTTGCATATAATAATATTTCCATTGGAAGAAGATTGGGAAAGGCATAAAAGAGATTAAGAGAATATATATTTCGATTTATAGTTAAAAAAACCTAGCTACCATATGTACAATATACAACGGCAAACACGAAACCAGTATCTCAATCTGCACATGATACGCTTCTATATTAATCAACAACCACAAACGCAACAAAGAATTTCCTAATAAAGTGCTCCGAGCAATATATATAGTGATATTCGATCCCAAGAGAGAGTTTATATTCATGCATCATACCTCATCAAAAAGGTTGACAGTTAGCTCCATCGGTTGTGGGACGCTTTACTAAATGCATGCTTAAGTATTCCTTATAAATTAAACATATATGGAGGATATCAAATATATATACGCTTTGTTTCAGACAGAATTGACTGCAATATTGGGCTCTTGTGATGGAGTTAAGGCCAAGAGAAATAGAACAATCATGATCAAGACAGGAAGCAAGAGAAGCATGAAAGGTGGTGGCGGCAATGGTGGCAAAACCAGTGGCAGCAAAAGAACTGACACGGTTAAAACAACCATGACCATGAGCGATCTAACACTAAAATACCTGACCATCAATCCTCTGCAGTGCTTTCGGTTGGTCTAGATCACGCACGATCATCAACATCGTACATTTCTCTACCATTGAAACGCCTCAATTTCTAGGGCTTCTGAGGGGTTGGCCAAATAGTTTGGCTAAACTTTTATAGATGGAAAAGACGAAGAAAATAATATATCAACTGGACCCTTAATTTTACTATTAGATCTCCCTGTGATTTGCCGCATCATTAACTGGACCCTGTTTTATCTGTTTATTGCAATCTACCTCGTTACCTTTAATTTTCATCATTGAACAGTATTTACTTGAGACATCTTTATCCTTTATTTGTTCAGAAGTGATTTTTAGAAAATGTTAAAATTAATCCTGTATATCATGGATATTAAATCTACTACATACGTAGCTTACATAATTTACTTAAATTAATGATATATTTAAATTATATATATCCAGACTAAATTTTGTTTTACATTTCTTCTTCTTTTTCTATTTGATAATAATTTTCTCTTAAATTGTAAGGCCATTATGTCCTGCAAACTTGGTGTCCCTTTAATTTCTTCTTATTTACCAATTTCCTCGTTTGATCGAGGTTGCAAGACTTAAAAAAATAAAAATAAAAATCAGTGTCAAAATGAGAAAATATATCGATTCAGCTTGAAACAAGAAAATATTGTGGGATTTTATTTTTTATATTTTAATTTTAAACATATTAAAGTATTGAAATTTGTTTAAATTTATTTCACCTATTGATTTCTTTAGTCTAAATTTTACCTTATTTGGTTAAATCTAACTGTGAAAACTAACCGTAGGGGAAACGGATGATGTTAAGCTATAGAAGGTAGGGGTCAATAAATGTCAAGTTAAGGGATGTAATTGAAATTTACCCTAAAATAATATTAAACAGCAGGAATGGAGACAATTAAACGGCAAATGGTATGTAATAGTGACAACACAAGGTGGCGTTACTGGTTCTAGACGTTATCAGTCAGCATCGAAGGGCCCACTCCCCTTAATGTGTCCCAATTCATGTAACCTAAATTAAAAAATACATAAACAAAGTTTTTGTGTATACTATTAAATATGTGATCGCAAATTGTTTAACGTCTTCCAATTTGCCAATAAAAGTTAACAAGACAAACGTTTCATTAGTGTCCATCCAGACTTTTCAAAGGTAAATGGTGGGTTAATTTACCTACAATTTGACCACTTTTCGAAGGTGAAATTGTACAGGTGATCATCTATTATCACTTCCCTGATTCTTAGCTTATCATACAAAAGTGACCCAAATACCCTTTTTTCTGAAACTCGCTTTAAATATGTTTAATTCATAAGCCCCTTTCAATTTGGGATTGTTATTGTTTAAGAAATAATCAGTTTCAGATTGTAACTAAAAAAAAAAAAAAATTCAGTGGTTTGGAAAAAATTTGGTAAACCTTGACCGTATGTCATGTTTAATTAAGAGGAAAAAATAATCGTCACCCTTTAAATTATAAATTTTATATTAAAAATAACTACAATTACAAAAAAAATGAGGATTATATAAAAATAAAAAAATAAAATCGTATAAAAATGAGATAAAATATTTTTGAAGTTGTGCTTGACGATACTTCAATAAAAATTTTCTTTTTGAATTGAGTGATGAAAGGAATAAAAAAATCTTTTACATTAGAGATTAGATGAAACTAGAATTTTTATAATTAGAAAAAATCATGAGATGTCTATGTAGTAAAATCTAATTCATAAATAACTTTATAGTTGAAAAACTTATGGCAATTGTAAAATGTTTCAATCGTAATATTTCGCTTTGGATGCATCAGAATTCAGAAGGCCTTCAAGATGGATTAGATGAAGCCCTAGGCAACAATTTGATCTATCGGACTTCTTTCGAGTTTTTGAACGATGTGGATCTTTCTGAGTATGACTGGTAATGCTTTGATTGTGACAAGGCAGACAAGCAGGCGTCAGTGAGCTACTAGTCCTGTAGAACATTTCTGCTTATTCAAAAAACAGCGAGATCCAGAGATAGAGCAATACCAGTGTTCGATCATTCTCTACATTTTTTTGTAATGTTGATTAAAGCTTGCTTCGTAAATTTCCCCCAAATAAAATAATAATAAAAATTGCGTTGGATAAAAATTTTAAACCTTTGTCGTTTTCCCGACATGATCGCTTACCCAAAGTAAACTTCTAGAAGAGCTTAGCTTTATCTAATATGTAGCCTGCCATGTAATAACCCTAATTGGGCTTAGGCTTGTATGACACATGGGTTTGGCCCATTTAATTGGCAATTAATTGCACTAAGTGTGTTGCTATTTACACCCGTTAAAACTCTTTCTAAACCCATTTTAAAATTTTTTAAGATTTAAAATATATTTAAATTTTAAATTATCAAATGAATAATGTTATATCTACAACTTATCTATAATCAATATTTTATACAATTTGAATGACAAGATATCATTGGATAGATAATTGCAATGTCATTTAATTTAATCTCATTTATTTATTTTTATTTTTTACTCATCCATTGATATCTTGTTAACTTAAATTGTATAAAAAATAAATATAAATGAGTTATAGATGTAGTATTATTCATTACTATATACTCCTACAGATAGATCTCTGTGCTTTGCAAACTTCATAAACCGGATCACTACTCTTATCCGTTCCCAATCACTTCTTTTCCAAAGAATTCTTAATTTTTCCGAGCTCCATTATTAATCACTCTAACCTCTTAATTGATTGACCATTAAAAACTAGGAACCTTTTGATTTCGGTTTCCTCAAGAAACTGAGAAAAGTTTAATAGAATGTTTATAAACCTTGTCTACCAAAATTTAGCAAATACGGACATCAAATAATATGCCAGGTGCGAATTAAATGTTATTTAATTATGTTTCTTTGTCTCAGCAGCCAATCGGATCACCTTGGCCTGATAAACAAATAAAAGAATGTAGGCCACAACCAAGAACAAGGAAACTCCGCCCAAGATTGCATAGTCCAACCAATCTAGCACGCAATTGAAATTGAGTACTCGACTCTTTCTGCAACAGATTCTTTCTTCTATTTTCCAGGAAAACAAATAATTTTATAAAATGGCTTTGCAATGCCAAATCACTATATTATTTCCTATTAAAATTTCTTCTACTATTTGAAATTTGTTGTGATAGCTAAACTTAAGTGAGTCGATTATTATCAAGTAATTTTCTGGTTGTATTTGAGATTGATAAAAAAAATAATAATTTACTTGATTTATAGTCTTTCCTATTAGATTTTTCAGCAAGTTGTCGTTCACGAGTTTCAGTGAAATCATCTAAGCTTGGAACTACTTTTTAAAAGAGGAAGTAGGGTATTTTTTGGAATAAACAAACTTGTATTTATAAGATTAAAATTTTAAAAAGTCATATTTGAGTAGGGGTTTAAAAAGAAATTTGTGAGTTTACATAACAATACTCTTAAACTGAAAACCCAATAATTAGTCAAAAGAGTTATTCTATTCAACTCCTAAATTTTCATTCATTAGACCCGATTTCTAAATCCACTACATCAAATATTTTAAATGAATATTATTTTCTCATTGTATCACGTTTAATTTCAAAATTATCTTTTCTTATATATTATAGTTTTTTTTACTCTAAGTTTAATGTAATTATTTATTGATGATTGGCTTAGAAATTTATTATTTGAATATTACGTATGAGCCAAATCTTTTGAGATATTATTTCATCCTACCTCAATTTAAAAAAAAATATATATGACACAAGAGAAGAGAGTTTACGTGGAGAAAGAAAGAATGGCAAATGAGATAGAAGAATATCATTTGGCCCATTCAAGGCTCTCAATTTACAACGTAAATTTACAAAGAGCAAACGGGTGCATATTTGACTCTTGTCACCCACTATAATAGATCAGAGAAAGGCGTATGGTTGTATAAAGAGCACAAAATCGATCATACATTTACAACAACAATAATAATTGTAAGTTCTGGAAGTATGCAGTTATAAGAAATATAACAATAAACTGTAAAGTAATCGGCACAAGATGATTTTTACGTGATTCGGTTATAAAACCTACATCCACGGATAGCTATAGAGCTGCAATTCACTAAGTTCTTATTTATAAAATCTTTAAGATCATTTACAGTGTTTGACTCACTCTCACACACTGACCTAATCTTTGTAAAACAAAATCTCATCAAGATCTTAAACTCTAGTGACACTGCACACTCTCTGTCACAGATAACTTAACAACACATTGTTAAGTTATATATAACAACGATGTCTAACACTGAATTACATAACTACTTAACTCACAAGTTCTCTCAAGTGTTTACTAACTCACACAGACCTGATCAACAATTCATGTACGATTACAACCTCTCATACATGAATAAAACACTTATAAAATCAAATCAAAGAAACATTCCTATTTGCGTTGAAGCTCTTCTCTTTAATTCTTGGAATGCCGGAACCTAAACTCACACAACACACACCATTTTTCGTTATGAAAATATAACGGTATATATAGTGGTATACCTGGACAAAATCTCCTTAGAATCCTATAAAAGTTCTAATCAAAATCACATTAAGATAAGGAGAAATATAATAGAAAGAGATATAATTAAACTCCTAAAGGAATTAGGACACAAATAAATATTCTCCTATTTTAATTGGGATATTAGAAACAATATCCTAATCTAATGAGATATTTATTATAAATCAAATACTTTCTAAAATATACTTCTAGAAACAGTAAAATAGGAATCAAAATAATTTTCTAGTTTTATCACAAGTTATACAAAATAAAACATGTGCATGGCACATGCATGTTGATACCAACAATAATAATAATAATAACTTAATTAGATAAGAAGATTGTTTTTTTGATATAAATATCGAAATGATTTCTTTTCAAAAAAATTATTTATAATTTTTTTATAAACTTAACTTTCAATTTTATATAAATATAGGTATAATAACTTTTCACAAAGTAAAATAAGTATTTGAACAAAAAATTTATAATTAAAAATAAAAAAAATTGGAGAAAATGAAACAGGAAAAATAATCACTACCAGTAAATGTGATGTAGTGAAGATTGCCAATTCCATTTTCTATTTTCTGTGTCTTTCACTCTTATTTGTTTGTTTTGTTAGTTTCCTTCACCTACATTCCTTCATTTTTCTTTGGCTTCGACGCCAAATTGGTGTTAGAGGCGTCGAAGCCACGACTGTGATGACTAAGGAAGATAGTAGAAGCTAATGCACTTGCGAGAAAGATCGAAGTGTGCAAGCCCTCTGGGCAATCCATTCAGCACTTGAGAAGAAAGTTGATGCTCTATCTTTAGACTTGCATCAATTCATGCTCAAGATTCAGAATCGGGTTCCAAATCTTGAAAATCAGAGTATCCAACTAACAACAACCACATCAGTAGCTATGGCAACCACACCAACCAACGGTTGGAAGAACGTCGATAGATGCTCATCTACAGTGACGTCCTTAACGTCAGGATCATATGGCTTCACCAGAGTTTTCTAAGTTTGATAATGGGGAGACTTATCCTCCATGGTTAAAATATCAAGGTTTTGATTCATAAGAAATGTGTTATATGTCAAACAGTAAGTAGAGGTGGAACCAATCCCCATGGGGATGGAGCCCCGCAATTCCCCAACCCGTTTGGGCCGGGGATGGGGAGCTAAAAATGGGGAATGGGGTGGGGATGGGGATAAAAATTTTACCCGAAATTAAATGGGGATGGGGATGAGGATTATGCTCCAAGCCCAGCCCAGCCCGCCCGCTCCCCAAAATTAAAATAAAATAATATATATATATATTTTAGTAATCTAATACTTAAACCATTGTTATCTTTCCTATTATAAAACTTAATGTCCCACTTACTTTAATAAAACTCAAGCCCAACCTAGCCCACCTTTGTTTGCCTAAAGATTTATTTTAAGGATGTTGATTGTCTAAAGATTTATTAATATTTATTTGTAGGTATGTTGCTTAAGGTTTATAATTGTAATTTAAAATATGTTCTATTTCAAAGTAAAAGTTTTTAACAAGTAAATGGGGTTGGGGATGGGGATGGGGATGGGGATGCATTTTGGCTTTGGGGATTCCCCATCTCCATCCCCGCTTTAAAAAATTGGGGATTAATAGGAGATGGGGATTAATATTTTAATTGGGGATGGGGATGGGGATGACATCCCCACCCCCAACCCGGCCTGATTCCACCTCTAACAGTAAGTAAAAGGGGGAGTCCAAAATATGGGATTGTATACACCTTTACCAGTTCCTGAGACTTAGGGGTAGGAATTCGGGTTCGTGGGTCATTTTTGTGTCATGTCAAACTGTGACACGATAAAAAAAGGCCTAACTCGAACACAACCCATTTATTATTTGTGTTAGAAAAACCTAACCCAAACATGACACAATTATTAAACGGGTTACACGATTCGATACGCTAACACGAATAATAAACATATCATTTCCATGTTAGACACAAATATGACCCATTTAACACGATAACGACACGTTTAAATAATTAACATGATTATGACACGTTTAAGTAATTAACATGAATATGACATTTTTAAATGGTTTGGCATCGACCACATATTTATAGACACGATTATGACATATTTAAATAATTAACACAATTATACATACAAATTTATACAGTATCATGTTTTATTCGTGTTAAATGTGTCACTCAACGGGTTCGTGTCACCCGTGGGTTCAGACCCTCAACCCGAACGTGACACGATTATTAAACGGGTTAAATTTCAACCTGAGCATGACCCGAACATGATTAAGGCAAACCCAAACCCATTAATTTTTGTGTCATGTCATGTCGGGTTCGCATCTCGTGTTGAAAATTTCCACCCTACCAAGACTATTCGGGAGGATCTCGATCTTGATTTTGTACTTGCCTTGCCTTGCCTAATACTAAAAATGGATTTGATTTAGTCATGGCAGTGATGGATCATTTGTCCAAAATGGCATATTTTGTGAATGAGATTGGGTTATTATTCAGAGAAGTTTTGAGATTATATAGCCTCCAAGAAGTTTGGTTTCTGATAAAGATGTGAAATTTGTTAGTTTCTTTGGGAGAGAACTATGAAAACATTTGGCTACTGATCTTAAAATCAGTTCAGCTTACCATCCACAAACGAGTGGGCAAGCTGACGTAGTTGTTGGCAATATGATATGCAGCATAGCAGGTGAAGTGCCAAAGCAATGGGATGAAAAACTAGCTCAAGCAGAGTTTGCTTATAACTCTACGGTCAACCTTGCCATTAGAAAAAGCCCTGTTGCCATTATGTATACCAGGTTGCCTAACCATATTGTTGACCTTGCAAATATTGCCAAGCCACATAGTAAACCAGCTGAACAAATGGCTAGAGATTTTGTTAAGATGCTGTAGTGTCGGAGGTTTTGATTCAAAAGTATATAAAGTAAGTGTTGATGTTCATCACAGGAAGAAAATTTTTAATGTTGGTGATTTAGTAATGATCCATCTCAGGCATGAGAGGGTTCTTGTTGGCATTTATAATAAGTTACAACCTCGAAAGTTTGATCCCTTTCCAATTTTGAATTGCATCAAGGACAATGCTTACGTTTTGGACCTTCCTTGTTACTTGGGAATCTCTCCCATTTTTAATGTTGCAATTGCAAATATATATGTTTTCCATCCACCAAAAGTATATAAAGTAAGTGTTGATGTTCATCACAGGAAGAAAATTTTTAATGTTGGTGATCTAGTAATGATCCATCTCAGGCATGAGAGTGTTCTTGTTGGCATTTATAATAAGTTACAACCTAGAAAGTTTGATCCCTTTCCAATTTTGAACTGCATCAAGGACAATGCTTACGTTTTGGACCTTCCTTGTTACTTAGGAATCTCTCCCATTTTTAATGTTGCAATTGCAAATATATATGCTTTCCATCCACCGGACGAGAGTTATTGAACTCGAGTCAAGTTCTTTAGAGCGGAGGGAACTGATGCAGTGAAGATTGTCTCAGCCAATTTTATTTTCTATATCCATCTCTTTTAACTCCTATTTGTTTGTTTTGTTAATTTACTTTTTTACTCATTGCTGCACACCGTTTCGTATAAAGTTCGGCGGCATATAAATAGCTACACTCCTATATTTGGAACAATTTTTTTTTCTGCCGGTTTACCAAATCATGAATAGAACATGTTTCCTCTGCTAAAGTTTGAAACGGATCTGGTTTTCTTCACTTGGGTTCCTTGATTTTTCTCTAACTTCTACGCCACGACGGGATTCTCATCCACTCCAATTCCTAGAGTTCGGTATAGTGCGGGAAATCTCTCTCACCACCTGCTCCACCTCATTAAAATCTGACATATGAGTGTAGATACTAGTCAATCTCCAGTCTTCAACTGTACCAAAACTCAGAAAAGCTTAGATTAAATTGAAAAAAAAAAAAAGTTTATTACTACAGGGGTTAAATCAAAAGGAGATATAGTCTCATAACTATTACGTAGATATAGTCTCATAACTATTACGTAGTAGGTTGTCTTGTACCGTATGCAGGAGGGATTTTGCCCTTCTCCACGGAGACCCTTTTAAGGATGAAACCGTATGAATTATAACCCAAAGCAGACAATATAATTTCATACATCAACAGTTAGCACCTTATATGAAAACATTCATTTTTAAATAAAAATTAAAATTATTCTCACAAAAAAAAATTACTAACTTCTTTAATCTATATGCAGAACAGAAACAGAGTGACTTTAATAAAAAAAAAAAATGGAAACTATGGATATGAAGCGATCCATATGAAATAATCAATTAGACAAATACGATGCCGTGACCAGCAATAGCAAGACATGAAGGGGCATAATTATTAGCTACCAAATCCTTTTACAAGATTGGAAAAACCTAATTTGCATTTACAGTTTCTGCCACAATTCACTGTACAACTGCAACAGAGCCAACATGAAAGTTTATTGACTATAGGGCAGCTAAGATGCTTCTTTAGAAACAGAAGTCTCGCTCCCTGTATGTGAAAACACTTCCAATTCCCCCTCAATGCAGATTTCCAGCTTAAAAATCCATCTTTCCGTTTGTTCTGTACAAGCTTGGGTATGACTTTTGGCCTTGCAAGCAACAGCAGGCCAGAAAGCATATGTCGTGTTAAGTGTTCTAAGCAGACTGCAACGTCACCTCCCCCGTAGCTGTTCTCTCATACTCTGCACAAGCCTCCGGGGTGTCTTCTTCGCTAGGTGGAACCAGCTGCCAGAAGAGTGGTAGATAGTTGTCCCATTCCTTCAGAATAGCAGAGCCTTTACCGCTGCCAGTTTTTTCCTTCACCACAAAGATTTTATAAAATAATGATGTTTTTTTCAAAATTTAATATTGGAAGTAAAATCGCAGATACTGCATTCATGAATCTATGATTTGTAAGTGCCAGAAATAAGAAAAGAACGTGAGGTTAGGCCGGTTGGAGAACATTTCAAGAGTCAGCAGACATGATGTTAAAGACCTATGTATGAACTGCATATAAATGCAAAACTTAAATTGATGCTGGAGTTTTACAAAGTTAAGTAACATTATAACAAGCTGTTAGTGCATTATATTCTTGCATGCAGACTCCTTCGGTTCAGTAGGCGCACTTACAACATGGGCTTCAATAAGGCTCTTCAGTTGTATCTGCCCAACAGGGGCAGTCACTCTTTGCATCTTCACGATCTCTTTATTGACCTGCTTGATGTTTCAAAAGTTAAGCTTCTGATTTTCTGAAGATAGCAAAATAGGTGAATTTAAAGAGAAGAAAAATACATGAGAGAAAATCGATAAAGAACTGGAACAGCTCAAAGAACTTTAAAAAATTACGAACAGAAAGATAAGAACTCCAAACAGATGCACCTCACAAAGTTACCAGAGAGAAACAGTTCTTCCCGATTATCTTTACTGTCAAAGTTTTAGAAACCAAGAGTTCAGGACTTGCATCCCCCCATTCTCCCAAAAATAAAAACAAGGTTTGTCATAGCATTAATAATTCAATGAACAATGAACCCAGTCAAAAACAGAAATTAAATATAATAGTTCCCTATGCAGCTCATGGTATTATAAGCTTACATTAACGACAGAATACTCTCAACTTTTGCGCTCCAATATTTTCTGATTGACTACGAGAACTTCAAACTTACGAAGTTATTGACCAAAATGAAAAAGAAGGAAAATCGAAATTTTGAATTGCAAGTTCAGATTCTGATTTGTTCATTTTACAGAAAAAACAACTAAAGACATGACAATTAACTGCTTGGTAATAATACTAATTAGTGAGTGTTAAATTGTTTAGTACTGGAAAATATATCTCGAGAATAAGACATGATTGTATTGTGTGGAGGTTAAGACTACATGATTTTGTGGTAGAAATTTTTGACATCTATTAAAAGCCATTTGACTTAAAAACTTAAGTTTATAAGTATGGGCTTAATTTTTAATATTTACGCTTCTAATAAGTCCCCTATAAATGCAAGGGTCTCACATGTACGTGCATGTGGACCTAATCTCACATGCTTGAACGAGATCTTACAAACGGGCAAACATAACAATTCTCTTTTTTCTTTTTCTCTCTCTCTTTTTTTTTTTTTTTAATTCAATTGATACGAGGGGATACAAGCACTCAAACACTAGATCATTTTGGCTCTGATACTATGTTAAAAGAACCAATCCACTTTAAAGCTTAAACTTATAGGTGCAGGTGTAATTTTTATTTAATAGAAAAGCTTAAGGTGAGAAATATCAGAACATACCTTGGGGATGAGAGTATCGTCCTCATCAAGAATGTATGCCAAACCTCCAGTCATTCCAGCAGCAACATTTCTACCAACTCTGTCAAAGAAGAACACTGCAGTTGTTCCAAAATCCATTTCCATGATTAAAATATAGTGAATTTAGGTAAAGAAACAACACTCACTTGCCAAGCACAACCACACAACCACCAGTCATGTATTCACAACAATGATCTCCGGTGCCTTCAACAACTGCTTGAGCAAGCGAGTTTCTTACTGCAAACCGCTCTCCAGCTTTCCCTCTAACAAATATCTGCCCACCTGTTGCTCCATACAAACAAGTATTCCCTACTATTGTTGCATCCTCTGGGGAAAACCCAGTTCTCTCAACTGGAGTTACTACCAACTCACCGCCAGCCATGCCCTAAAAACATTTATATTGCCCTAGTCAGCTTTTACAAAACAAAAGCGAACATAAAACATCAATAACAATTCAACAAAGAATCAACATGAGTTGGTCCTCATGTGGCTTGTATTTGAATTCAACATTATAAAATGAGTCAAATAGACATTCAACTGGTTAATATTTTAAAATCTCAAGAGAGAGTCAGAAATGATGTTGAATCTATTTGTTAGCAGTTTCTTAATTTGACAAGCCTAATCAGCCTACTTTTTTTTTTTCTTTTAATAAGAAACAGGGAAAATATATATATATATATATATATTATTCATAAGAGGAAGCACATCAACGATCAAGTGCACCAGAGGTCCACTACAAGAGAAAACAGACATAATAAAAAATAATATCCAATCCAGGAAAATCAAAATACAATGGCTTCTCAATCCCTCTTAATAAAGAAAAAAGAAATCCATTCAGATTATTTTGTTGAAACAAAGCAGCCTGCTTAATGCAAAACTTCATGAACTACCTGAAGAGCACGTGAATCTAGTTCAATTTTTTTTTTAAAGAAAATATATACATGGATATTTTAATATAATACCTTGCCCACATAATCATTAGCCTCTCCAATAAGCCGAATGTTCATTCCAGGTGTCAAAAAGCATGCAAATGACTGCCCGGCACTCCCAGTAAATCTGTAGACAGGAAGAAGACTTACTTAGCTAGAATAGAGTAAAATAATAATAATAACATGCATCTTTATTACAGTTTCTTATTAACGATTATTTAGCAAATCTTACGTTATGTTTAGCTGCCCAGCAAAACCCGTATCACCATATTTCTTTGCAACCACACCAGCTACACGCCCGCAAACAGCACGGTCCACATTGTATATCTTGACGGTTTTCTGGGCCGCTTTCTCATTCTCTATTGCATCAGATATCTGGAATGATAATAAATTTCTTTCAAGAATGCCCAAATTAATACAACCATGGCATAATTTAATTTCATAAATTAATACAACAGAGTCACAAACAAAGTATATCAAGAGATATTTTGTACATATACGCAGCAAGTTTTATCTATGAGCACATGCCTCCGGATAACTTAGTGACACCATGCTATCATCACAGAATACCAACAATTACTATCAAACCCATATAACATAGAGATTTGAAAGCTATATTGAAGCCCATTGAGCGATATAAGCTCCACTCAAGGAATTGATGACAATTTAATCAACTAAATTCCAAGGTCACAAGCAAAGCCACCACCAGATATCAATTATTTGTTACCTCAGGATCTGCAAGTAAAATGTCATCCAGAACAGGGCCATTTGTATGAACATCCTGATTCCTGATTTCTGTACTGCTCCATTTTGGTAAACCAACGCTCTGCAAAGAGAAGTAGAAATTATGTTACACAAGCAAATTAAATAGCAGTGTCCATAAAGGAAAGCAGAGATCATAGGAAAAGTAGTAATGATTAATACATACTGAGAGTATATAACTGAGATCAAGATGCTGAGTTTTCACTAGCGAAATATCCCGTGGTCTCAGTAAATCTGTTCGTCCAATTACATCATCTAATTTCTCATAACCCAGTTGTGCCAATGTGCCTCTAACCTAGCCGACATTAGAGAAATGTATTGGACAATATAGCAAACATGAACCATATTTTTACATCGAATAAGGCAACAGAAGAGAAACAAAGATCCAGAATTTTGAGTACAAGGAAAAACTGGCAAGAAATTGGACAAAATAAAAACTCATAAAACTTAGGCAGATGAATTACCTCCTCAGCTACATATAGAAAAAAGTTGACAAGATCACCAGGTACACCGGGAAATCGTGCTCGTAATTCTTCTCTCTAAAGAATAGTCAATTGGGGAAGAAACAAATAACAATTAACCAAAGAGGGCATGGTAATTGAAAATATTATATAAAAACTGAGTTCCATACATACTTGACTGGCAACACCAACAGGGCAATTGTTTGTGTGGCAAATGCGAGCCATAACACATCCAGTTGCAATCATTGCCACGGAACCAAAACCATATTCATCAGCACCCATTACTGCAGCCATTAAGACATCAACCCCACTTTTGAAGCCACCATCAACTCTGAGAATCACCCTTTCTCTAAGTCCATTGCTGATAAGAGTCTGCAAAAGATTTTAATCAAACAAACAGCACTCAAGAGTGTCCTAAGAAAGTCAGAACAAGAAATAATTGGATTTAAGATGTAATCACCTGGTGTGTCTCTGTAAGCCCAAGCTCCCAAGGACCACCAGCATGTTTTATTGAACTTATGGGGCTGGCTCCAGTTCCACCATCATGTCCTGATATCTGCAAAATATATTAGACACATTAAACAATAACTTCTGAATGGTATCTCTGAGTGTAGTTAATCATGAGAGTCGAACTGTTAGTTTTATTGTCATAAGACCTCAATTGCCCCATGATGTTTATTATATTTGTTCTTGTTCTTGTTCTTGGTCTACATGCAAGTGCACGTGAGGACACACGTTAAGAGTATAAATAATATCGTTAGGTCTTACCTATCAATGTGAGCTTTTAGGTCCAGTGGTAACTTAACAATTAACATTTGGGTGATTTCACAAGAAAAATGTAAATTTTTAGCTGCATATCAAAGACGGAAACAGGTCAGCTATATAAGGATACAATAAATCTCTATGCTTCTTTTTGAGCCTTAGTTTGTAATTCAAGACCATTCTTCTTTCTTTCTTCACCTTAACTAGGAAGGGCTTTTGAGATGACTTGTAAATTTAGAGGCCGTCTTTGATGCAGGGTTACCAGGCAGTTTTTGTAAACAATACTCCGATGGTTTATTGAGTTTAGTTTCTTTCAAAAGGCTATAGTTATCCCATTGCAGAGCTTTTTGCTTCTTCCAATGTTTTCCTTTTTTTAAGAAAATAAAGATACTAATAATAGAATTAATAACCACAACTGGGATTTTTATTACAAGCAGGATTAACAGACTAGGTGAATTCTCAACTTTTTTTTAATAACTGAAGAAACCATATTAAATCAGAAAAGATTCGCACAAAGTGGACTAGCTGAAAACTACAACAGAAAAAAATATATATATATATAGGGAAGGATATTCACCAAAAACAATAGAAAAGAAAGTCATGAAACCAAGTATAAACAGCTCTTCCCTGGACAACCACTGACTATGTTAAGTATTGATGATTAAGACATTGTTAAACAAATGAATTTTATCAAAGGCTCTTAAGTCTGGACAAGCAAGAGACGAAGCTTATAATGATAAATTGTTGATCAAGAATAGACAAAGCCTAAAAGGACAGTTTATTTTTTGTGCAATTTCCAGATAATTCCGAAGAATTTTTACTGAATTCATTTGCAAATATAAGATTGACGATTAAGAAAGTGTAAACATGATAGATATCTCAATGCTTGATGCATGAGAACAATGATTCATGGAAGGTTACCTGTATGATATCAGCATTACCCTTTGCAACCCCAGAAGCAACTGTTCCAATACCTGCTTCTGCCACAAGCTTTACAGATACCTTAGCTTTAGGGTTGACCTGTTTGTTGGGAAAATTTGAGAGATCACTCTTATCAGTACTCTGGGAATAACATAGTTTATTTAAGGAGATAAAGAAAGAGCAGATGACTACCTGATGAAGGTCAAAGATCAACTGGGCAAGATCTTCTATGGAATATATGTCATGATGAGGGGGTGGAGATATAAGTGGAACACCAGGCTTAGAATTTCTCAACCTTGCGATGTATGCACTAACTTTTTTCCCAGGCAATTGACCACCTTCACCAGGCTTTGCGCCTTGGGCAATTTTGATTTCTAACTGATCAGCATTGACCAAGAATGTTGGAGTTACACCAAACCGACCTGAAGCAACCTGAAAGTACGCAATTTTTTTTCCACTTAGGCATGGTGCACAATAAATGCACGAGTAAAAACCTATCTTTATACCGATCTTTCCTTCTAAAAGAAAATCTACAGACTTCTGCCAATAATGACCATGACTTTTAGTCTTGAACTTCCATAAATCAAGAATAGCATTGCATCTTGTATTTTCAACAATAAATAAACAGACTTCGGGCCTTAGAGCTACAATTTAGACAGTAAAAATAAGGTTAAAAAAACAAGGTAACTATATACACTCATTCAGAAGCAAAACTGAGTGCCATTACCTGCTTAATAGCACTTGTAGCAGTATCCCCATTTTGAAGACCTTTGAGATGTGGTAGTGTTGGAGAGTACCCATCTTCAACATCTGTAAGTGGGCTCCAGCGAATGGGGTCCTGGATTAAAACAGCAGTATTAACACAAAAATTTATATTGAAAATGTTTCAGAGTCGACACTTGAACAAAGTGACATGCTTCAAGATTACTGTGCACCACAGAGCACATAAATATTGAACGAACTACCTCACCACCTTCTCCCGAATTTGATTTTCCTCCTATTCTATTCATTGCAATAGCAATTGCTTCATGAGTTTCTCTAGAAATTGCACCAAGTGACATTCCACCAGTGCAAAACCTTTGAACAATAGCTGCAGCAGGTTCAACCTTCCCCAAAGGAATTGGAGCACGATCACTTTTGAACTCAAGAAGGTCACGAAGAACCTGATGTGATAATTTTCAAAACAAATAATATAAATCACAAATAACTTCAGAAAGTTGATTATTAGATTCAAGAAAATTTTCTGTACTCACGTTCACAGGCCGATTGGCTAAATGCTGCTGATAAATTGAAAAAGCACTTTCACTTTTTTGGCGAACTGCTTTATGAAGTAACTTTGACATCTCTGGGTTGTTTCCATGATACTCACCTTTAGATAAAGACATTCAAAAAATATTATGAGATAAGGAAAAGGCCTATATAAGCTTAACAACAATAAAAACTTAAATTTTCAATTGGGCAATGCATGTTTTGGTTATGCTATAAATAATTTGTATCAATTATAACTACAGCCAAATACTTATTCACTTAATGCTAGATAAATTTACCGAAAGTTTGACTTTTTCGTAGATATTGGTTTCCCATGAATTTAAAAAATTAATTTTTAAAGCACTTACAACTACAATAACCAGCAAATATGAACATGTTTGGCAACAGATGATACCTCCAGGTCTAAATTGTATAAACCCATAATTTTCTAGTCTTTTAGCTGTATCCTCGGAAAAAGCCTTCACCCAGAAAGACAAAGTCTCTCTTGCAAGCTGAGAGAAAGTAAGATTTCAGAACCAAAAAAAAAAAAAAGTCAATTGTACAGTGGGACCTTCACAATTAAGAAAAAAGATTAAAGAAAGTTCAAGATCACTTAAATTTTTCTAAGCCATACGAGATTATCATTCTGTTTATCCTAATTTTTCTGAAAAGCAGTTTCAAAAGTTTGTATTTCTCTTCCAAACTAATAGTCAATATACCAGGCCTACCACCATCTTAAAATTTAGGAGAAATGAGCAAGGAATCATTAATTGATAGAAACATGGACCATCAAGATAACAAAATAATTGTGGTAGTTCAATGGTCTGCCTTGTTTGCAAATAAAATACACTACAACCTTTCCTCCAGTAATTTTTTACTGAAACAAGGTAAATCATTGCCTAATATTTTTGAAGTGAAGACTGCACACAAACATATTATATGTAAACAGTCTTAAACTGGTCAAATATTATGATTGTAGATATAACTGCATAAGAAATTTCTCATATCACGCAAAATAAGAAAATATAAATATTTCAATTTGAAGACCAACAGCTCGACTTTTGGAGCATTCTGACCTCATCAAAACTTAATCCGCCAATATTTGATACACTCCCAGAAAATGCGAGATCAACAATCTCTTTCCCTAATCCATAAACCTCAAATATCTGTGCACCACAATAACTAAATACAAAAGGCCAGTAAGTCAATCTGTCTATATAATTGACATATGGATTAATAAATTTAGAATTCACTTTTAGTTTGACATCAAACCTTGAAAGCAGTGAAATACCCATCTTCGAAAGAATTTTGAGGAGTCCAGATTTAACAGCCTGGAATGTAAAATTAAAATCTTGTTTGTAATCATGTTAACATATTATATAAACAGTAAACATATTCCATCATAACAAATAATAGGAGTACTAGACTTAAAGTTGGAATGTAAGAAAGCATTGTCTAAAAAGAAATAAGTTTCAATGTCTTAATGTCAAGCATGCACATGTATGAATGTATTATAGAAGAGAAAAAGGTCGAGCAAGAGGAGAAGAAGAATATAGATACTACCAAAATTTATTTCACAGTTTGAAATCAAACATTAATATCTCCTATTATTCTTCTATTTTATTGATGTAGGAAAAATTAGGATATTTTAAAACGATTTTAACCTCCATTAGAATGAATTCTAATTGGCATTGTTTTCTAATATTATGGTCTTCCTAATTCCATTAGAATTTATTTTGGTTATTATAATCTAATAGAATTAGGAGTTAGATTCTTATTTCCTTTTAGGAATCTATTTCTTATTCTAAGTAGATTTTGGCACTATCAATGCCTTAATTATTATGTTTTTCAGGCTTCATCACGTATTAATGATGATTAATTTTTCCTCCCAATGGTCTTCTCTTTCTCTCCCCTTTCTTCTTACTATCTCCTCTTTTTGTTCTTCCACGACTTCTCCCATGTTCCGCTCTTTCTCTCTATTTCTCCTTATTCTATCTTAATTATTATTTCCCATATTTCTATCCAATTTTCCTCCCTTTTTCTTCTGAAACTTCTTTCCATTCCTTTTCTATATTTTTCTTCCTTCTCAATGGTTCTTACTGGTTCTTGTTCCTGATCGATTGGTATAAAAGTCGATCCCCGTCCCCATCATTAACATTTTCAATAGAACTACCTCTGTCAATTGATCTCGTTACATCAATTGACAACTTTTTTAGACTGTTTTGTACATTGTAACAGCTTTCAATTACATTTCATTTTTGACATTGCGGCTTTAGAAAATTTTAAATCTGACACAGTGAGCTAATCCTCTTGAGTGTTCGTTTTGCAATTGCAAGGCTTAGGAAGATAAGAAAATAAGTAGTGAAGAAAAGACGTTTACAAGATCAGAAAATAAAGAAACTAAAATTGTTAGATTACGTACCCTACAAAAATAAACAAAATAGATCAAGAATCAAAGTATTCCTTAATCTGCATTTAACAAATCAAAGAAACATAGAAAAGTAAACATTGATTACAAAACAAATCTTTCTATCACTGTTGTACTAACCTTGCAAAAGTTCTTCTGAGCTTGTTCAATTGTCACAGTAGGCATTTTTCCATTTCGCATCAAATTCACAGTTTTATTACTCAAACGCCATTGACGGCAAGTCTCCAATGCCAAGTATGGACATACAGCACTGCAAAGATGATTTCAGGAACATAAATGAATGCATGTTTGGGATAAAAGGGAAAAAGAGAATCTTAAATTTATTAGAATTAGTGGTCTAACCAGAGCAATCAACAGGGACCCAATGGAAACAACGACAAAGCAAATCAAATTTAGCAGGACATTGCACACCATCTTAAGGACACAAGCGTTCAGGTTCTTGACATGCATCAAGCTCCATGCTTGACATGTAGAATTGTAGTATTGCTTTCAACAACACAGAGGTACAATAATTAGAAAAGGATTTTGTCCCTAGCTTCTATCTAATTAGCGTCGAGCTAAATCATCCTTTTTATTTACTTTAGAAGTGATGGGTATTTCTATATGCAAGGAAAATACTGTAGTTTTGTAATTCTTGCATGTCTCATTAAGTTGACTCATTTAGTACCTGTTTGGTTGAGTTTATCTACTGTCTGAAAAGATGTTTCTTAATGTTAAAAGCTCCTATGTTACAATTTTAGGTTGTTCAGTTGCGATAAACAAAGAGCCTACAGGAAATTGAGGAGAAAAAAAAAAGTTGTATATCTATTAATAAAAGCTCCATATTTGAGTTTCACCAACTCTTTTTAGTTATTTTACGGTTTAGAATATCAAAGATGGTGTCAATTATTTTAGAAATTCTACTTTATCCATATTGTATAATCAGACCTTTTTTTTTTGGGTAATTTAACACCACGAAACATGAATATATTAATAAAACCAAATAACCAGCAAATGTTTTGATATAAGCCTATTTTCATTAGCTCAACTTGAAGAAGCCTTATCAAACAAATCCTTAATCTTGACATGGTTTTTTGTATATCTAGATCACATTGTCTTAAGATTTTTAATTCTCTCAATTCAATGAATTATAGTTAGCATTCTCTTATATTTAGATGGATGGGAATTAAATAATTTGATTTATGATCACCTCTCTCTAGTCTCACCTACTTTTCCTTCTACTAGTTTAACTTTTGTTGTTCTTTTCTAATACAATTTTCTTTGCTATGATTATCCATACTACCCAAAACCAAACAAGATTTCTTCTCCCACATCCACTAAATCTCTAAACTTTTAAACTTAATAATTTCTTCTTCAAAAGCCAAAGGTACAACTCAGGAAACTTTTGCAAACATTATTCATAACTAATTCTTTGATTTTCTTTAAACTTTCATTGTTAAAAAATTTGTTTTCCAACCCTAAATCCTTAGAACTAGGTACCTCAAATTCTAAAATTGTTAAAGTTCAATCTTTCCTACTTTTCACTTTATTTACTTATGTATATATTTGGACATAACACAAGACTAGGGACAATTATCAAAGGTTAACATGTATTTGTCTTACCAATAGGTTCTACCTTTCTATGAGAATCTTGACATTCAATCATTAAATTTCTTCTTTTATTATTTCTTTTTTCAGGATATTTGTGTTCATTCAAAATTAAACAATGACTTTCCTAAGTTATCCTAAGCCTTATTGAATGTTAGTTAAAACAAACCACCTAATTCGAGGCTATCCAAACAAAAGATCTTCCTATTCTTCTTTTTCTATTTCCTTTTTTTTTTTTTTTTTTGGGTGGGTCTAGGAAATGAAGAAAAGTATACATGATCTATCAAAAGATCATCAAAAAAGCAAAGATGACCGACGAAAAAAAAGAAGAGAGAGGAGCTAACCCACAAACACTTAATAAGAATAACAAAAAACTATACTAACATAAAAGTTAACTTTCATACCATGAACAAGAAAATAACCCAACCCGGAAACAAAACCCTATCCTGATAATGCGCTTGAAACCTCCCAATTTTAAGCCAATTTGGATGAACAGTGATAAAGGAGACTTCCTTAAAACTCCAAAGAAATAGAGAAGCAAAAATAGGACCAACTTCACCTTATAACCACATGGTGGAAGCTTCATCTCCACAGATGTCATCAAAACTTCTCTTGTTTCTTCCCAAGCACATAACCCAAAATAATACCATAATAGCATAGCTCCACAAACACCCGCCTTCCTACTCTCTCCATTCTGTTCCAAAAGAACCATATGACAGGCAGGAGGAAGAGCTCAAAAATTTTATGCTCTTTAACCAGATTAGAGGAGGAGTTGGCCAACATCTTCAAACTCCTCTCTCATAAAAGAGACTAGCTTGGAGAAAGAAATATATAGGTCCTCTTCTCTAAATCATGTCTTATATTTTTTTAAATAAAAAACTAGAAAAATCATATTGACAAAAATAATGATTCACATGTGATCAGGTGTCCACTTAAAAAAAAAAAAGAAAAAAAAAAAAAAAAGCCTCCCAGAAAAGCTATAGAAAAACCATGTAGAATTTTGTAACTGTCTATTCTCTTTTGCCGAGATACAAAACCCTGCAGCTACCCATAACAGTCCAAAAACTTACTAGAAAGTTTACAAAAGCTTTCCCCAATGAGGTGAACAAAGAATGAAGTATCTCAAAATTACTTTGAAACAAAGGTCCCAAATAAAGCAAAGAACTTGACCTTGTCTGACAAACAAGTATGATATTCCTTTGAATCATGCCACTTGTGCTAATTTTTCTAAGAGCTATAGCCCAAGCTAACATCTTCACCTTGCTAGGACTTCAGTTTTCCACAACTCTAGAGGGATCAAAAGGTGGGCCATCAAAGGGTTTCAATAAAACTATTGAAGAAAAAGTTTGTAGAAGATTTTCTGGAACTCTCAAGAAGCTACATCCAGGAATCTTCTGTCATTTTACTAAGACAAACACTTTCAAACAAGTGCAGCATATCAGAAAATGATTAGATTCTTTATCACTTAAATCTGTAAAGAGCTTAAGGCCCAACCCCACTGAGAAGAGAAGATATCCACCATAATAGCAATAGAGAGGTTATTCCCTCTAGACACTCAATAGAGCTGAGGGAAAAGCTAGTGCAATGCTGCCTCACTGATCCATTTATCTTCCCAGAATCTGATTTCCTAGCAACAAGAATTTATCTACCCAAACTCTTCCTACATTTCTTTTCTTTTCTTTTCTTTTAAAGAAAATTAGGAATCATTAGACCAGTAAAGAGATAAAAAAAAGTGGACTACAAGTCCAAAGGGATATCAAAAACTATCCCCAAGAAGATAAACAAAATCTATACAGAAGGAAATGCAATCTACATTCTTTACACTTCAAAAAATACACACTGCTTTATTTGTTTTTTATAGCTTTATATGGATCACATGGAGCATTTAAGAAATTTATCTACTTCACGCTACAAGTTGCCCCACTACATATTTCAATTAGCGTTCAACTTCAATACTCACATTTCTGCTTCTCTTTTTTCTTTTTTCTTTTCTCTTTTTTTTTTTTTAATAAAATTCCTATATCTTATGACAAAACAAGTATAACCACCTGATATATGAAATATTTGGCATTGGCATTCATTTGATCGAACATTTAGAATTGTGAATCTAAAAAATAAATCATTGAGTATAAAATGATGCAACCCGGATATTATAGATATTAGGTAAATCTTATTTTCGAAACATAGATGATACAAAATATTGAGAATAATATCAGATTTCACGACAGATTCTTAAAATAAATCAATTTAAAAGTTCATCCTAAGTTATCAAGCATACATGGTACAAAAGAAACTAGGTTAAGTGTGAAAATAATCAAATTTGGGGTTGCGAAAACAGCTAAAACATAATTTTTTTAGTTTCTTAACCAACAGGTCGACGGTTAGGCCAATAAGGACCTACAGGACAAGCAAGCCAAGAGGCTATAAAGGCCTTACGGATGGGGGTGGCAAGTTTTGACACAATACGCTAAAATGATACAAAAACGACATGAATTGACGGATTAGTGTCAACACAATTATTAATCAGACTTTGTTAGTGTTAGGATACTCGACACGATTAATAAATATATCGAATTTGTGTTAAGAGTGTTTAACACACCTACTCGTTTAATGACACGAATAGTTAAGTATATCATGTTAGTTCTTAACCTACAAACCCATTTAATGGCATGACTTTTTATCTACTTGTAACATAAATATTATAAATATAAAATTTTTATATTAAGAAGCAAATTAACTATATAATAGCGTATCCAAATCAATATTTTAATTATTTTCTTCTATACTAGTAACCGTTCATATCAGTAGGATAACTTTAATTATTGTAAATACATAGAATGTAGTTAATTATGCATATATGTTTTAAATAATTAAATAGGTTATGAGTTACTATGACACAGTTACAACATGTTTATTAAACAGGTCATATATATGTTTCAAGTCTCAACACGAATGATTAAATAGGTCATATCTGTGCTAGCTGAAATTTCATTAGTTTGTATCCTAACACAACTTGAATACGACACACAAGCATGAATTGCCACCCTACTTACAAGCTAATTAGGTTGATAATTTTGGCTAGGAATTAAAGAGAATAAAACATTACACCTGCTATTTTTCAAAATACCCCCTCAGGTTTCATTATTTCTCCTAATTTCTGAACAAACAAAAACTTAATGAAGTTTCTGATAAAGGAGGAGAAATAACCTTGCCCCATAACCAATCAGACAAGCAAACTGATGTGTACTGAAGCACTGAGCAGTGTCTGCTACAATGGAAGCTGACATCCGCAAGCCATTTTGTATAAGATGCTGGTGGACTGCTCCTACAGCAAGAAGAATTGGAATTGCAGGCCGAGTTGGTTCCTGGCAGGAAAATGAAATAAGAAATAGCAGAAAAACAAATAATCTGCAGGCATGCATGTTCACATGTGTGTGAAAACAGAGAGAGAGTAATGATGAACCACTATAAAAGCAGAAATTAGAATTGTGCACAACTTTAACTTCAAGTAGTAAGACTTCTGAATTTACGAAAGCAACTTAATTTTTTTCTTTTTAAAATGGAACAAGAAAACTTACATTAATAAAGAGAAGTGAATACACATGCAAATTCAATGATTCAAAATATAATATTTCCCCCAACAAATAAACAACCAGCCTAAACACTTTCCGAAAAGCATAAACACTAAAAATTAACAAATTTAGGCAGTTTACTTTCCGTGAGAATCATGAAAAAGATATTCATCAAAAACAATATCTTAAAATTTGCCAACTCAAAATAATAAAGAGAAGTTCTTGATTAAAAAGATAAATAAATAAGAAAAAGATAACTAAGTTATATTTA
Source organism: Boswellia sacra (assembly GCA_013180625.2). Lineage (NCBI taxonomy): Eukaryota > Viridiplantae > Streptophyta > Magnoliopsida > Sapindales > Burseraceae > Boswellia > Boswellia sacra. Next base: position 804,430 of record SNVD02014502.1, read on the forward strand.
AAAGATTTACTAGCAAATATTAAATAATCAACTACATGACAAACTTAATTCTCACGGTTTAACGAGTTCTAAATAAGTGTGAAATGGAAAGTTATTGCCAAGATTCCATAACTAAAAGTTTCTGCACAAAGACATTGAAAAACTTAAAAAGGAAAATTACCAACTCATCAGAACGGTCAGACAGAACAAGTAGTTGGGAACCATTTCGAACAGCTTCATCAGCAACTTCACAAATTTTGTTTAGGGTCTTGACCAAGGAACCTTCAACTCCTTTACGTATATCAAAAAATGTAGGTATAACTTTTGGTTTCAACAGGGAATCCTTGAACAATGACTCAAGCTCTCCTTCATTCAGTACAGGACTAGGCAATATAACCTATTACATGACAAAAGAAACAAGACCATAAAAAATAGTTTAAACACCGAAGATATAAATATAAGGCAATAAGAAGATGCCAACAGACCTGGGAGGCATTTTCGGGTCCAACCTCCAATATGTTTCCTCGTTTCCCAATATTAACTTCAAGAGACATAACTAATCCTTCTCTTAGAGGGTCAATAGCTGGATTTGTAACCTTACATGCATAAAGACAGGCATTAGGAAAACAGATATATATATGGAATATTTATTCAGAATATGCAAGTTAATCAAGTGATAATATCAAAATAATTATCAAATAAACATGGAAATTTTTTCAAAAATGCACTATATCCAAAATTCAAATTTATAATTTCAAAGATTGTTAATCAAAAAATTCAAAGTTCCTTAGGGGCTGTTTGGTATAGGGCTTTGTGGACTTGGGAATTGGAATCCGATTCCTAACCCTTGTCTGGTTGGCATATTACACATTTTTAACCCTGTCATGTTGTTTTACTTTGGGTTTGAGATTGCTGTCCGAAAAGGTAATCCCAACCCTTTTTAACACTTGAGTTTAGGATGCCCAAGAAACCTAAGCCACCGGCACCACCCTGTCTTCATCTTCACCACTCCTAAATTCCCTCAGCAACCAAACAAAACACAATATCACTGATTCATCATCACAACCATCTCCAACACGTAACCACAATCCCCATCCAAATCACAATCATATCATTGATTTGTCTCCTTTAGTTAAATTCTTAACAGAATTACTGTAAACAAATCACAATCAAATCATCCATAGCACCTTGATTTGACCATATACTGATCGCAACACCAAGCCAGCATATATCATCATCATCTTGAACTCCGAAGCACACAATTCATCATGAGAAACAGAAATTTTTAAATTTCGAGAACAAAATTAACAATTAAAAGTAAGAAGGCGAAACAGCAGACTGATCATTCTCAGAGAACTCTTTCTCCAGAACTCGATTGAACATTTTTGGTATACTGCCTTCTCCTACATCTGTCGCAGACGAATTCACAAGGCTCCTGTAAAATCTCTCTCTGATCTCCTGATCGGATCTCACGGACACGTCCTCGCGTAAACAAGGATCAGAACCAGACAAAAAGGGCATCCAAATGCATGGCCACAAGAGAGAGGAAAGAGAGGGTGCTGCATGGCAACAGCAGCAACAATGCCTCTGCCTCTCTTTCTTCTCTCTCTCTCTCTCTCTCTCTTTCTCTCTCCTCACATGGCAACGCTTCACCTCCACCTCCGCCTCTCTCTCCTTTCTTCCCCAATCTTTTTTCTGATCGCTAAATTGAGATGGTTGATGGCTGAATTGCCAATGATTTTTGGGTGGTTTGGATTGGTGATTTTAGGTTAAATTGCCGCTGGGTGTTTGTGAATTTCTAGGTTTGTGAATTTGCGTTCTTTTTTTTTTTCATTTTGTTCTCACCTTGTGTTTTGAATGTCTAGGATTTTTTTTCCATTCCGGGTTGACTTAGATTTTTTTTCATTTATTAGTTATTTGTATATTTTTTATAATAAAAGTGTGACTTTTTTTTCATTTTTTTATACTATAGAATTTATAACAATACTTTTAATAATTTTTATTATGCGTATATATAATAAATTTAAAAATATTCAAAATTAGCATACTAAAAAATCTTCAAAATTTCATGTTAAATTTTTTTATTTCATATTAGCATATGAAAAATAAAATAAGTATTTTTGACATGTTGAAAAAAATTTTATTATGAAGTTTACTTATATTAAATAAAATTAATAAATTCCTCTATATATCAAATACAATAATTTGATTTCCACAGTAAACAAGGACAATTTCTAAGGGCAACCAAACACAATAATATTGGTTTCCTAGATATCAAATTCCCTTAATCATTTTCCCAGTAATTTAAATCTCATTCCAATGAAAGTAAACCGCTATACCAAACACCCCGAAATGAAATATAATATTTATATCTAATTGCCTATTATCATTCGCTATAACATTAACTTCCTCCCTCCTGGAAATTACCATATATACAACCAAACACACTTTCTAAATGCATCTCCTGAAAGAAATAGCTATGAGAACCACACTGTTGGCCGATGCTAATCCAGTAGAGCAATCAACTAATATCTAATCTTCAAAGTTTCACTTTCTTTAAATCATCTTATGTTGAACTCCATAGGCAGTTGTAAATCAAAATGAGTGGAATGTATTGTTTTATCGCTGCCTAATGACATGTACCTTGGTGGCCATCAATGTGAAGCTACGGGCTTTAGGACAAGTCATAGATAAATTCTAGAATAGAGTGGCACATGGCTAGCACAACTGGGTAATGACCAACTTTTGAGCAATCACCTTTGGCAAATGAAGGCAAGGTACACGTCTCATTCCAACAATTCATTCTCTCACAAAAAAAGGGGGAAAATATATTTAAGCGTTCTATCTTCTCAGAACTACATACAGGAAACCCCATTATTAAATACATAAAAGAGGGCTTGATGGCAAGTCATACTTTTTTTTTTAAATATGAGAAACTATAAACACTATATTAATGAAAAATAGATAGTAACAAAGTGGACTAGCTAACCACTAAGAAAGCCAATAGCAAGACACGTCTTGAACCTCGATTATAAGCAAACCTTCCGTAAACCACTATTACCTATACAAAATTCATGCCAAAACACTTTCCTAATTAAGATGAATAAAAAAAAGAGATGACTCTTGAAATTCTTTTTTAGTTAAAGCTCACAAGGAAGCAAAAAAATGAACACTCTCCCACAAGCACCCAATGTCTTCTTTTTTCTCCACAGATGGTAGCAAGTCATACATAACTTCTAGAATATAGGGGAAATCCTAGAGTAGAGTCTCTTTAGGCTGTTGTTGTCGAAAAGGTGGAAAAAAGACTAGAAGGCTGGAAAAGGGCTTTCCTGTCACAAGGGGGAAGACTTACTGTAATCCAAGAAGTGTTATCCAACCTTCCAACCTATTTCTTATCTCTTTTCAATATTCCTATTAAGACTACTAATAGACAAGAGAAATCTATATGGGAGGGTGTTGGAGAAGAGAAGAAAAACCATTTAATCAGCCGATAAAAGATTGTTTCTTAGCCTTTATGCAAAAAAAGGGCTAAGGGTGGGCAACCTTATCAAGAGAAATTTGGCTTTGGTAGGCAAATGCTTGTGGAGATTTCCTAAGTTACTTTCTATGGTATGTTGTTCTTTGCAGCAAATTCAGTGTCCAAGAGAATGGTTGGGATCCTAATGTCGCTCTAAGCGAATCAAGTTGATGTCCCTAGACTATTATTTCTCAAAGCATCCATCAATTTCTTGTTACTACGAGCTTGGTGGTCCAAAAAGGGGACATCATCAGGTTTAGGGAGGATAAATGGATAGGCAATTCTCCTTTATGCATTTTATTTTCAAGACTTTATATATTAACCCTCACAATGCTTCTATTGCTAGTTTGCTGATTTCATTCTCTCATCAATCACATTGCAACTTTAATTCCTAAGGGATTTAAATGACAGAGAAGTGGTTGTCTAGGATAATCTCATTGCTCTTGCTTGATTGTTTTTCTCTAAATCAAAGTGGGCCGGATAAAAGGGCTTGGAACCTATAAAAATCAAGCGAACTCTAGTAAATCTTATTTTAATTGGTTTGTGAATGATTCCTCTATTTCCACTTTTGAACCTTATTTGAAAATTTGGAAGGCAAAGTTTCCCCGCAAGGTCAAAGTTCTAATGTGGTCCATTGTTCGCAACAAAATCAACACTAATGATATTCTCCAAAAAAGAAGTCCCAAGAGATGCTTGTCCACATAATTGTGTATTATGAGCAAGAAAGAAGCTAAAAGTAGTGATCATCTCTTTCTCCAATGCCCCGTTTTTATGTGGTTATGAATTTTCATTTTTGTAAAGCTAAATTGATTTACGCTACACCAAATTCATTTGCTTCCTTATTGGTTGAGAATCATAGTGCCTTTGGGGGAGGGAAGAAAACTCCTATTGTGGAGGCGTGCAAGGATGGCTATTTTTTAGATGGCTCCATTAGAAACGAAACAACGTATTCTTTATCATAATTTAAGATAACATTTCTTCCTTATGGGGACATAGTTTGATTTAGACATTTCTTTTGGCTTCAATGTCTTCCAAATTTTAGGGAACTTCCTTAATTTTTCTTCTTTCTTTAGGGTAATAGAGGTTGCATTGGGTTTTTATCTTGATTGTTTTCAGGGCTCTTTTAAAATGTCCTAATTGGGTTTCCAAAGATTCTATGATGTTTTTTTTCTTTTTTGTAGTGCTAAACGACATTTTGTTCTTTATTTTGCAAATATTTACATCTTTACCAAATTTGACTTTCATTTCTTAGCAAAAAATAAAATAAAATAATAATAATTATAATAGAGTAATGATATTCTTCCAAATATTTTATCACAAATAATGTGTCATGAGAAATGTCATATATTGTATGAATCATTGATAACCTAGTAAGTGATATGATAATGTCACATTACTTGACACTCATTCGGGAAAATTAAATCATTTAACTATTATCTTTTTCCTTTCTTCCTTCCACCTCTCAGTTTATCCGTTTGCTATGTTGTAAATTTTCTTTTCAAATTTCTAATTGAATGGGAAAACAATTGTATGTTAAGTTTGCTGAGTCAACTATACCTTCTCTTATAGCTCCATTGTTTTTTCTTTTTTCTTTTGTATATGCAAAATGAATATGTAAACCCATAAACTAGACTCCAAACACTTTTATATTTGGTTGCCTACAACAAGATGAATTTCGTATATTTACTCTTAACTCTACTGATCACGTTAAATATATCATTTACTTCTCTGATTGTGTTTATTTATTCCCTAAAATATCAATTTCAATTGGTATTCAACATGGCTTTTACAAAATGTAATAAATAACTTCAGTATAGTACACTTGCTGGGTATTCAATTATTCCCCAAACCAAGTGTGGCTTAATTAATAGAACAAAGGACTTCTCAGTCGCATGCATCATCATAAAAACTAGAAAAACTAAATAAATTCTCTCCCAAATTCATTCCCACTTTTTCCCTCATCTTTTCATCCTTTTTTTTTTTTGTTTCCATGACTCGGTTTCTCCCTTTTCTTTTCTTTTTTCTTTCTTTTTTTTTTTGTAAGTGAAAACATTTTAGAATAAATGTTTGGAAAAAGTACCGTTACTCATAATAATACTAATCATAGTAATAAATTCATGGCTTACTTATGTTTAACCTAAGGGCATAAGTAACTTAAAATAGTAAACAAATAATTAACTCTTACAATTTAAGAAATGATCATTGATGATAAATTACTTAAGACTTCTTTTATGATAATATATTAAATACTCTTTTACTGTATTAAGTTTATAAACATATATCTTTAAGGCACATATTAAGAGGACTTTTAATTCATAAAACACTATAAGATAATTATTGAAGTACCAACACTGTACTAACAAGATTAAAAATAATAAAACCTTCAATTAACCTATGAATCATAAATATTATCGACACAATTTATCTGAGTGTTTTTAACATAACTAAGCAAAGAAGAAGCAAGGTTTAGACATGAAGAATAATGCTATGCAAGTTATCACAGATATTAAAAAAATAAAATAAATAAATAAAGAATGAGTGGCAGAATCAAGCAACAAGCAAAACAAATTACAAAGCCAACAAACACCAAATGCAAAATATTAAATTATAATGAGAACGATAACAGCTAGTACAAGTTCACTAGAAAAGTATACTTTGAACAAACCTGTGCAAACCGTTGCTTAAAATAATCGTAAAGCATGTGTGGCCTCTGAGACAAAACTGCCAGTGGAATATCATCTCCCATGCAAAATGTGGGCTCCTTCCCCTGTGCAGCCATGGTCTCAATAACCATTTGCACATCCTCACTAGAGTAGCCAAATGCTCTGGGCCATCAAAGTTGAAATAATCAGAACCATTCAAGCAAGTGAACTGTTATGAAAAATACACCTCAGCAACAACAAGAGATGCATGTGGTCCCTTTTACTCCCACATACAAGAGATGCAGTCAACAAAAGAATGAGTCAAAGCCAGTTGTTTAAAGTGATTTGTTTTTTTTTTTAAGTTGCAGATTTTTTTGCTTGTTAGTTGCAGTTTAAATTGCAGATTTTTAACCACTTTATTTTATTTGTTATCCCTGGAAATCCTCCTCACCTGTGGGAATTCTGTTATGTGACTGTGTATTTAAAGCCTTCCTAGTGAAACAAAAAGGACAATAAAATTTTCTGCAATCTGAGTTATTTGAGATCAGTGAGCTCTCTCATTAATTGAACTCTCAACTGCTGTCAACCAGCAAAGATAGGGAGGGGAAGGAAAAATAATAAAACCCTTTCAAGGATAGAGTTAGGAAGAGATACCATTCTACAAGGTCCCATAACTCGATCCAAAACTCGAGCTTCTATCAATTTGGTATCAGAGCCAGGAGTTATGGGGGAGAATCGAACCCTGCAAGAGCAATTTGAAGAATTCCTCTCAATTTACAAAACTGAACATGCAACATCTGAAGCCAGACAGCAAACGATGGCCACTCAGCTCGAACATCTTACAAAAACTTTGGATCTCCAAAGGGCTAGTGGAGATTCAGGTGAAGGAGGACATAGCCGAGTTCATCCAGACAACAGAAACCATTCTAGAGGAGCTTACATGGAAGGTGATAATGTTGTGCCCAGATATGCAAAACTTGATTTTCCTCGCTTTAATGGTACTTCTAATCCGTTGGTTTGGTTAAGCTACTGTGACAACCTCTTCCACCATCAAAGGACACTAGAAGAAGACTGAGTTTTGTTGGCTTCCTTCCATCTTGAAGAATATGCACAATTGTGGTATTTGAAGCTGCAGAGAGATCGGCCTAATATATCTTGGGTGGACTTCAAAACTCATTGCCAATTAAGGTTTGGGCCCCCAATAAGAAGTAACAAACTGGGTGAACTCTCCAAGTTAAAACAAACAGGGATAGTAGAGGCCTACCAACGCCAGTTTGAACGACTTTCTGCCCAAACTACATCACTGACCTCAAAACAAGAAATGGCAATCTTCACCAGTGATCTCCAGGAAGCCATTGCAGTAGAAGTTGAGTTGCACCAGCCTCCAGATTTGACTACAGCCATGAGCCTTGCTCGCCTTTATGAGCGACGCAACAATAAGCGGAAAGAGGAAGCTAATCCAATTCGTAAAAGCATCGGGGTTATTGCCAGAGGAGGAGCTCCCAAAACTCCTTTTATTAAAAGACTCTCAAGAGCAGAAATGGAGGAACGTAGAGCCAAAGGATTATGCTTCAACTATGATGAACGCTTCGAGTTTGGGCACAAGTGTAAGCAACTATTTTGGTTAGAGGGTATTGAAGAGGAAGAAACAACAAAGGCTGACCCGAAAATATCACTCCATGCGATTACTGAAACTCAGAACAACCAAACAATGCAAGTGGAGGGAAGAATAAACGGCCATCCATTAGTGGTCCTCATTGACTCAGGTTCTACACACAGCTTTGTGCATGAATCTCTAGTGCATCGACTTCAAATTCCAACAGAACCTAAGACAAATCTCAGAGTACCAGTGGCAAACAGGAAAAAACTCAGCAGCCCTAGATTTTGCAAGAAACTACCTATACAATTGGGTAACCAAAAATTTCCATTTGATCTATTTTTGCTTCCCCTACGTGGTTTTGGTGCTGTGTTAGGTGTCAATTGGCTTAAGACTTTAGGACCAATATGTTGGGACTTTGCCACCATGAGGATGGAGTTCACACGGGGGGGGCACACCAGTGGAGTTGCATGGACTTAGGGACTCTAAACAGCAACCATCATCGTCCCTCTCAGCTCTTAAGTTAGAAGCCGAACAAGAGCTCGGTCTGAAGCGTTTGCTATCTAAATTTCAAGGCATCTTCCAACTTCCAGTTGGCCTACCACCTCCTCGTGCTTGTGATCATAGGATATCTCTTGAACTAGGGACTACCCCTGTAGTTGTGAGACCCTACCATTACCCACATATGCAGAAAGATGAAATTGAAGCACAATGTCAAGAAATGTTACAACAAGGTATCATAAGGCCTAGCAATTCTCTTTATTCTTCACCAGTATTGCTAGTTAAAAAAGTAGACAACTTGTGGCGTTTTTGTGTCGACTATCGCTCATTGAATGCAAAAACCATCAAGGACAAATTTCTTATCCCAATCATCGACAAACTTCTCCAAAAATTAAATGGTTCTAAATACTTCTCTAAGTTGGATTTAAGATCCGTATATCACCAAGTTCGTATGAACCCAGAGTATGTGGAGAAAACTGCCTTTCGAATACATCATGGGCATTTTGAATTCCCTGTGATGCCGTTTGGTCTTACCAATGCTCCCTCTACCTTTAAAGCCTTAATGAATGAAGTGTTCCAGCCATACCTGCGTGAATTTGTTCTCGTTTTTTTTTTTAACGATATACTCGTCTATAGTTGTACATGGGCTGACCACTTACACCATCTTAGAGTGATTTTTTCCTTACTACAACACAATATTTTATTCCTTAAGGAGACTAAATGTTTGTTTGCTCAATCTCAGATTTCTTATCTTGGCCACATTATTTCAGCAAAAGGAGTAATGGCAGATGCTGAAAAGATTGAAGCTACGATCCAATGGCCTCAACCAACAACTACCAAAGCTCTAAGAGGCTTCTTAGGCCTTACTGGTTACTATCGAAAGTTTGTCCAGAACTACAGGTTGATTGTAGCTCCTCTCACCAAAATGTTACGCAAAAATTCATTTATTTGGGCTGAAAAAGCCTTCGCTGCCTTTGACAAACTCAAACATGCCATGACCACTACTCCAATATTGGCTTTACCTAATTTTGAAAAAGATTTTATTGTAGAATGTGATGCTTCTGAGTGTTGTTTGGGTGCAGTGTCACAACAGGATGGAAGACCCATTGCTTTCTATAGCAAACCGATGGCTCAACGTCACATCAAGCTTCCAGCTTATGAAAAAGAACTCATTGCACTTTCACAAGCTATTAGGCATTGGAGACCATATCTTTGGGGCAGAAAATTCATTATCCGCACCAATCACTACAGTCTTTAATGTCTCTTGGGCCAAAGACTTACCACTTCACCTCAAACAACATTGGATAAGCAAATTCTTGGGCTACGACTTCAAGGTCGAGTATACAACTGGCAAAGAAAATCAAGTGGCAGATGCTTTGTCACGTCGAGATGAAGATGTGGGATTAATTTCAGCAATATACATGCCACAATTGGACATCTTCCAAAAATTAAAAGACGAGATAACCACTTCTCCAACACTGCAGTCTTTGATTGATAACATCCAATCTGGAAAATTACCTTCTCTTTGCTCCTATTCAAATGGCCTTATATTTTACAAAAACAGAGCATATTTGGAGCCTAGTTCTCCTCTTATTCAGGCAGCCATTACGATGTTGCACAACCACGGCCATGAGGGATACCAGAAGACTTTATTTCGCATAAGATTAGACTTTTATTGGTCAGGTATGAATAAAACAATCCAAGATTTTATCAGATGTTGTGTTGTTTGCCAAAGAAACAAATCTGAACACTTGCAACCAGCCGGCCTATTACAACCTCTTCCGATTCCCATTCAGGTATGGGTAGACATTTCTATGGATTTTATTGATGCCTTACCTCCTTCATTTGGCAAATCGGTTTTGCTCGTTGTGGTAGATCGTTTTTCCAAATATGCACACTTTATTCCCATGGCTCATCCATATTCTGCTGTCTCCGTAGCAAGAGTTTTCTTTGACCATATTTTTAAGCCACATGGATTAGCAGAAACAATTGTGAGTGATAGGAATGTAACATTCACAAGCTCTTTTTAGACTGAAATTTTCAAATTGAGCGGCACAAAATTGGCTTTCAGCTCCTCCTACCATCCACAAAGTGATGGTCAAACCGAAGTCATCAATCGAACCATAGAAGTCTACCTACGCTGCTTCACTAGTGATCAGCCACGCAAATGGATGCAATGGATTTCTTAGGCTATGTATTGCTATAATACTGGGTACCATTCTTCTCTCATAACTACTCCTTTCGAGGTTGTTTATGGTAGAGCACCACCCCGCCTCTTGAATTACTGTCCAGGACTAGCTCGAGTAGAAGCTGTAGAGCAAGATCTAAAAACTCGAGATCAAATTTTTAATGACCTACGTGAAAGACTCTTACAAGCTCAAGATATCATGAAGAACAATTTTGATAAACATCATAGAGAAGTCCACTTCTAGGTTGGAGACTTGGTATTATTGAAATTACAACCTTATCGGCAGATAACCTTAGCTTCCAACAAGAACAAGAAAATTTCTGCTCGATATTATGGACCATTTCCTGTGAAGTCGAAAATTGGGTCAGTAGCTTACCGTCTTACACTTCCTCCTCCTATCAAAACACACCCAGGTTTTCATGTCTCATGCTTAAAAAATTCCAAGGTTCCCCTATGGGAATTACACCACAGTTACCTACAATTCACCAAGGAAAAATACTTCCAACTCCAAAAGCCATTCTAGACAAAAAGTTGGTCGCAGGCAATCATCATATCCTGATTCACTGGGAGGGTTTATCACGTTCTGAGGCATCTTGGGAAACAATTGAGCATATTCAGACACAGTACCCCGATTTCACGTTTGCGCTCAAACGTTTTTTGGAGGGAGGGAATGATGTTATGAAAAATACACCTCAGCAATAACAAGAGATGCATGTGGTCCCTTTTACTCACACATATAGGAGACGCAGCCAACGAAAGAATGAGTCAAAGCGAGTTGTTTAAAGTGATTTGTTTTTTTTTTTTTTAAGTTGCAGATTTTTTTGCTTGTTAGTTGCGGTTTAAATTGCAGATTTTTAGACACTTTATTTTATTTGTTATCCCTAGAAATCCTCCTCACCTATGAGAATTCTGTTATGTGACTGTGTATTTAAAGCCTTCTTAGTGAAATAAAGAGCACAAGAAAATTTTCTACAATCTGAGTTATTTGAGATCAATGAGCTCTCTCATTAATTGAGCTCTCAATTGCTGTCAACCAGCAAAGATAGGGAAGGGAAGGAAAAATAATAAAACCCCTTCAAGAGTAGAGTTAGGAAGAGATACCATTCTACAAGGTCCCATAACTCGATCCAAAACTCGAGCTCCCATCATGAACAGTTCAGTAAAATAAAAGTCCATTGATACGTATTCATACAAAATTTAAATGCATCAGCTGGGATCAATCAATTCTTTTCATAAAACAATGAGGCACAAAAATTTTAATAAAGAAGAAAAATGAAAAACAAAAATCACAATAGGGAACCAGAAGTCCATAGAGAAAAAAAAAATAATAAATAAAAACAATACACAGCTAGTCAATCCCTTTGAACAAATAAGGAAATCCCCTCAAATGAAACAAGAGTAACTATATCCCAATGCATATCCCAATCTTCCACCATAGCCTCCTCAAAAATTGTTTTATTTTTCTCCCCAACCACAAAACCCAAAACACAGCCACAAAACATCTCCAAAGAAGAACAGCTTTCTCTTCTCCACCAAACACAGTGATATTCAATGTACAACAAAGCACAATTCTTTGGAATAACCCAGCTACTATTAGTCTCTCCAAAAAAATTAATGTCATAATTATTATGCCAGAGGATAGTGCAAGAACTAATGATCAATACTTTCAGATTCCACAAAAAACACAGTAGTTCGGAAAAAGATACATACTAAGCTATTTGGATTGAATAACGTCAAACATGTTAACCTTTCCTCGAGAAACCAACCAGGAAAACAACTGAACCTTAGAAGGGGACTTTAACCTTCCAAATAAAATTAGCAAGCAGAAATTTAATCCAAGAACTATCATCAATCAGCCAAGTCAAAAAAGATTTGCAAGAAAAGCTTCCTGATGATTCCAGCCTCCACACCCTATAGTCATCCCTCACATTATCCAAGAAAGAGTTCACAACTAAAATAAGAAGAGAAGATAACTAATTGGCTTCTCTATATCCAACTTTCATATGAAATCAAAAGTCCATGCAAGTGAATTATTAGATAACACTGACCTACTTTCAGTAGAGACCATGTGAGCTCTAGAAAGCTTATAGATTGTAGGACATAATCAGAAAAAAGAAGTATTTCCCAACCAGCAATCCTCCCACAACAGAAATCCATTACCTCTACCAAAACATTTCTTAAGAGGCTAGAAAAAATAGGATAAATTTGAGAAATAGCCTTCCAAGGACTCCTTGAGAAACCCAAGTTACAATATTGAAATCTCACCCATTGTCATTAAACCCAAAATTACTCCTTATAACCTCATGCCAAAGAGAAAGCCTCTCAAAAGGGAAATTCCATAACCAATTTCCTAAGAAAGCACATTCTCGTTCATAGAGTTGCCAATTTCTAAACAGATGCATTACAGACAAGTTCAGCCATAATTCTAAAACAAGTTCTCACGCGATTAAGTTGAACAATATATAGTAATTGAAAATACCAGGCACAAAAACACATATAGACGTGTATCCGTGAAAGAATCCCAGAAGCAATCCCAAATACTCAAATACAGATAGACATATAATTTACCATATCCTATCATCAAGACTATGTAAAAACTTGGATGTTACCTTTGTTTAGACATCATCAATCATAAGAGCTTAGAGTATTTCGTTTTTGATACTGAAGAATGATTTCTTGTTTTTAAATTTGGAAAACAACAATACACGCTTATCATTTCTATAGAAATTACAATTTATCTTTTTTATAAGGAAATGGAAAACCACTCAAGTTTTTTGGTACATCTATTGATTTTTTCCAAGTAGCTTTGATTTGTTTTTATAACTATTAAGGATATTAGTACAGCGTTATAGTAACTATGAGCTAATATCATTAATTAGCTTTGATTTTGCTTAATTTCGAGCGTGAACCAAGTTTGGACATTTAACAATCTAAATATTGTACAAGATTACTCAACTTAAGTTTTCTGTTAATTCAAACACTAATGAAAATTTGAAAATACAATTTTAATCTTATTCCTACTTTTTTTAAAGAACAAAATTTCAATCCTTGAAAAATCCCTTTCTCTCCACCATGCACATCCCATTCAATTTCAAACCCTAACAAAACCAGCACCACTGCCACCATCACGCTCTTCTCTTCCTCCACATCATCATCCAGCCCCTACTCCAACCCTTAAAGCCAAAGCAATTTCTCAACTCACCAGATACAGAACTGTATCAGTCCACTCAAAGCCTTCTCCTTCTTCATGATCAACAAAACTAAGTAAACAAAGGCTCTCTCTCTACCTTTGTCCAGTTAGCTTCACTTTAATTTTATGCTGAATTTTCATTCAATTCAAACTCAGATTGATCAAACGCAAATGGATTGTACGCAATCGAACATCAAAACTGAAGAAGTTGTGGCGCTACTGGGTTGTTTGGTGATTTTGGTTGTTTTATGATGATTTTGGGGGCCATGTGTGGTTGTTCTACTGGTCATGTCTGGTGGCTTTAGCGGCTCTATGGTCTTTCATCGTGGTTGTGTTGGTGTTTCACCGGCTTGCTACGATTTTGTCATGTGTGTGTTTGATTACTTTGATTTGTTTGGTGGTTAGCTGTATATATGGTGTTGTTTGGTTAGGTGGCTGGCTGTTTGTTTGGTTGTAGGGCTGGTGGCTAGCTTATGGGTCCACGAGGGTTGGATTCTAGGTTCTTGGTTTAGCCACTAGCTCCATCTCCTCCTCTTCTACTCCAAATTAAATCAAACACTTCATGCGTAGGGGCAACTTTATGGATGAAGCATCTCAACGTAATGTAAAGACATTGATTTGGTTTTGCTATTTTTGGAATGGAGATCAGTAGAAAGGAAGCAAAAGAGGAGAGTAGCTAAGCATATAGAGATAGAAAAACAAATAAATAAATAAGAAAGTAGAAGAGGAAGTAAGGAGAGAAGCCAAGAATGGAAGGGTTAAATGTGAACAATATATGTTCTTTTGTTAGATACATCATCCTTGTCTGTTAGTGTCCACTGTCCAGGCTATCAAAAAAAGGTCATTTTACTGATTTTGTGCAACATCAAGGGTCTTATTAATTAAATGGTCAAACTTGGTTCACAACTGAAATTAAACAGAACCCTAGGGGTAATAAGTGATATTAGCTCTACCAACTATACATTTTGTTATATTTTTTTGATAAGTTCACTCTTTTTTGTTTTTTTTTTATGTGGACACCTGATCCAGTCTATTTAATCTATGAATATAAGTTCTTTGTTTCCTAAGTGATTTTTTTTTTTTTTTTGGTTACAACCAACAATCAGAAAATCAAAAGGGTAGCACACAAAATTCTGAAATATAACAAAACCTATATAAAAGCTAACTTTATTCAGTAACTGCTTACCAATTAGACTTAATGAAAAAAAATTACCTAATTCCTGTTCGATTAAGGTCCATAATGAAGCCAAAAGACAAACTTCATTCCCCAAAATGACAAACTCTACCTCTAAGCCCTTTCACAAGTCTTTTGGCCCTTCCCAATAATCCAAAAAAACAGCCATTAGAACACATCTCCATAAGACCACACAGCCTGGATCCCCTCGAAGGAAAAACCATGTGAGAGGGAGAGAGAGCTATAAAGCAAGAGCGCAAGAGTAAGACACACACACACACACACAGAGAGAGAAAGAGAGAGAGAGAGAGAGAGCACAATTCTACTTAGGTTCGTCCTTGAGATAAAATACCAAGTTAGATGCTGCAAGACTATGAATAAATAGGTGATCTACACTCTGCAAGTCTTTTATGACCGAATTACTAACATAGTACAAGCTCAGAAAAGGTCTCTTCCTTTGCATTATAAGACAAAATGTTAACCCTGCCTAAAACAATCCAAGAGAGGGCTTGCATATTTTTGGGAAAACTTAGCTTCCCTATGAAGTTAGCCAGAGGAAATGAATGTATTGAAGATTCATCAAGCAGCCACATGAAAAGAGACTTACAAGAGAAAATACCAGCAGATTTGAGGAGGAATATGCAAGATTTAATGTTGTAGCATCCAAGACCTAACCCTAAGGCATAAATAGAGTGGTCAAGATGGATGAGCTCAGGGTGATGTTTCATATTAGAATCCCACATCGCTTGGTTATAAAGAGTCATTGGACTATATATATGAGACTCTCATCCATTAGTAAGGGAGTCGATTGTTTATAAATATAAGAGACACTCTTCACTTGTAGGAGGTTTTAGAACGAAGCACAAAATCAAAAACATGCAAACCAAAAGCTCAAATGGACGTTATCATACCATGTGAGAATGGGTCATTACATTCAACACTAGCATAACCCATTCGGTTAAATTTCATTCTTAATGTATATATTTTTAAGCAAAGGACTTACTGTTGATGTCTTAAGATTGCTTCATTGTCCATAACAGTCATCGCAAGGAAGTTTATTGGCTTTAAGGATCGCATCTTTTCACTGACCCAATTTCCATAGGGATTTAATGCAGCTATTCGCTTTTTCACCTCTGTGTTCTCAAAAACCTGCATAGGAAATGTTTAAGACAACAATAGAAAAAAAAATAATAATAATAATTTATTGATTAAAAATTTTAAATTTTAAAATTTAGATAGCTAAACACAGCAAAGTCCTGAGATTGCTTGTGTCCTTTTAGAATTGAAGGTCATCGCTAGGAGGGAACACATTCAGAAGATAAAAACTAAAGGCAAATAAAGGCATTCATAAGCCCCCAATATCAAATGACCTTCCATTTGGAATTTTCAGATATTTGCATAAAACAGAACATTAAATCAAAAGCATCTTATTTTTTTAGTTAATATGCATACTCTTCTTTCATGCACAAATATAAATTAATAATAACAACAACAACAATAATAATAATTAATTAAACTTCTTATCATCGGATAGTCAAAATGTCCTCTCTGAGTGATCTCAAAAAAAGGTAACACATACAACAATTGACCATACTAAAGTTTTTCTCGACAATTATAGAATAGGATTCGAGGCAAAAACAATGTCTTACTCTCACCTGTATAAACTTCGTAAACCAACCTGTTAACCGTGAGGGAAATGAGACTTTTTATCTTTTCAACCCTTCAGAATTGAATACTAAACATGTAGTTTAATACTTATATCAACCATCCCTCTTAGGTAAGTCATTTTAATTAATTAACAGGAAAAACAATTAAACACGTGGTTTCAAACTAACGGAAAAACAACCCAGATTAACAATGGATACACTTAAATTTTACTGGAAATGGACAAAATCATTATATTCTATAAATAATTTATTTAGTAGAATCAATCAATCCTATAACACTACCTTGATGCATACCCCTCCCCTAACGACAATCGATTTTCCAAAAAAAAAGAGTAATAATAGAAAAAGATAGAATTATAGAAAATAACATTATTTTCTTAATCTGTATTTTCTTCCTTTTTCTAATATAATGTTTGTTTCCTATCAAAAAAAATAAAAAATTGATACAAATAATAATAAAACCTTAAAAAGCCATTCCATCTCCAATGGTTTATTTATCTCTCCACTTCTCTCATCTCTTTTGTCTCCTTTTCTCAGCTCTTCCACATATCAAAAATTTTTAATTTAAAATATTTACAGATCAGAGCAAGTACATATATCTAATTAAGTTCCCAAAGAAACCCCTCCAAGCTCTACTCTGGGTATGTTTTCTTTTTTCTTTGTTCTTTTTTCCCCCTTCTCTCTCTCCTTCAATCTGTGTTGATTTGTGGATCCTTTCACTAGCGGTGGCAGTGGCGGTGGCAGTGGCAGTGGCAGTTGCAGTGGCATTGATCTGTGTTAAGGATGTTCTGGCCTGTGTTATTTTCAGGAGAGATTTCTTGGTTTCCTTATTTAGTCTAAATTGAATTGGTGCTTGTGCAGTCATGAAGACTGGGTTTGATTCACGGAGTTTCAATCATGAAGAATGACGGTCATGAAACAATGGTGTTGCTTTCATTTATGGCTATGTTAGTCATAAAAGAAAGGGTTAGACTTTGTCTTGCCAGTGCTGAAATTTTTGGGGCAATAGAACATGCTAGCAAGAAGCTCTTTTCAAATGTCACATAGGGACTTATTTTCTTGGAATTCAATCATTGATGGGCAATTCAACTCACCAGTTGGAAAATGAGATCTACATTGGGATTGAATTAAGAACTTGCTAAAAATTACACTAGCTTTCGTGTGCAATGCTGTTGCAAATGATCATGATTGTTTTACTAATTTTCTTTCTTTTTTTATTTTTTATTTTTTTAGTATTCATTGTGATGGAAGTGAATTTCCATGAAGAAGGGAGTTCAAGACACTAGTTTCCATGATAAAGCGAGCGCAAGACACTAATTTTGTACTCAAGAAGAACAGAACTAAAGAACTTATTTGTAGCCTTGGAGAGCAAATCAAAAGAGCTAAAATACTAATTTTGGATAGCCGATTTTATTGGAGAATGCAGTGGCTATAAACTCTTTAAATAGAATTTATAACTCAATTCAATATAGACTTGAATCCAATTTGTACAAGAGCTTTGTACTTTCCCCCACTTTCTTTGTCTTGCTGTCTTGCCATTTTATTTCTTTCTCATTTATACTATATTTACAACTTCTTTAGCTCAATTACATCTGACAAGTTTAGCTATGATTGTCATTCTGCTAGTTAAAAAATATTTCATCATTACAAATTTGTTCAAAGCACTAGTGTCAGGTCAAAATGACGATATATCACTGTACACATGTCGGTTGTCAATTTCGGTCAATTTTAACAAAGGGTAACACTTAAATAGGGCTTTCTTGTTTTTGAAACCACATGTGGTTAATGTTATCATACTAAACATCAGGAGGTTGATTCAACTATTCCTAATTTATGCAAAAGATAATGACCATAGACTAAAGAATATGAAATACAATTGCAAAAAGATTAAACATGTACTAACACCAAAAGAAATTGATGCACAAACCTGACCACTCTGTAAATCAACAGCTATCATCATTCCAGGACCTAGACGACCTTTCATGACAACTTTTGCATCATCCACTGGTAGAACACCAACCTAGATAGCACAAGGCATTACTGTTATCTAGTGAACAACTAACCAAAACTAGCAATAACGTCAAAACAATTAAGGGAAAACATGAATACAAGAGCCTCTTCCAGCACATCAATATTTTAGTTGTGCAAAATAAGAAATCAGAATCCACTACACTATGAAAGCAGCAAAGAAGCCTCTTAACCTAAAAATTTACTCTAATTGTAGAGTACAAGTAAAGCAAAGTATAAAGAAGAACTTATGCATTTAAATTTTACTTTGACTTTTACTTAAAAAATTATTTGTATTTTCAAGGGTATCGCTTGAGAGAGATTACTAAAACATCCTCAATATTAACCTGCGTAAATTCGGTTTTCTCTTTCTTCTTCTTTTTTTTTTTTTAAATTAAAGTTGGTCTCTCCATTTACTCTAAAAATAAAAAAATAAAAAAAGAGCAAAAGAGAAAAAGAGAGAAAATTGGGTCTTATTCTTTATCTTTAGGAACATAGCTTGATTACAAAATTAGTATGATAATTGAATTGTTTTCCCAATCTCTCTCCAAATGCTGCCTTCTCTTCTAGTTCTTTCCTTTATGATTAATGCCATCCAATTTCTGTTCTTTTTCTTCTTTTTTTTCTCATATATCACCCTCAAACTTTTTTTTGTCCCTTTTATTTATCTTATTTTCTTTCTATTTCAATTCTCGTCATACATCAACAAGCCAAAGTATTTCGCTAATTTGGCTGTCTTTAACATGTAACTATTTCTTTTTCAGACTGAACTCATTATCATCTACGATTGATAAAAAATTTTACTGCAGTGAGAGTCATTTTTGTTGCTACATAACTAGTCAATTTAATATGACATTTCACATCATAATGTAATGACTTGATGTTGCATAGAGTAAGCCCAAGCAATACACTCCTTAATCTCTGCTTCATATTTGACAAACTTTGCTTTTCCACACTCAAGCCATTAGCAGTTATTAAGAAATATTTTCTAAAGAAAAAATATCAGCTTCAAGTCCATTGAGATTCACGGCTGTTGACCCAACGTAGGCTAAGCCTCAGGACACAGGCATTTCTTAAGAGATTAAGTTAGGCAGATTTTTTTGCCATTCATACCCCTGGGTCAATTCCTCAAACATGAGAACTTGCTAATAATTGGAGATACATGACACACCTCAGAAGCAACATAGACTACATTGTCAATCGTCCGCCAATATCTAGCAGGGCGAAGTCCATTCCTATCGAGACAAGCGCCAACAGTTTTCCCGTCACTGTACAAAAGAATTTAGAAAAATTTTTAAAATAATAATAATAACAATACCGCATGGGAAGAAAGAAGTAGAAGTGCTTATGATGATTTAAATTCCAGACTATTTGTAACACAAATTTTGCATATAAGTCTTGAGTATTGTTTGGTAAGCATTTCAAACACTTAAAGGAAGCCCCAGCACTAGGCAAGTTGTCACAAATCCAGCATCAATTTAACGGGAAGTCAAGGTAACAGTGACACAGTGTCCATCAAAAATTTCTACGTTTTTTCCATATTGCCATCCCACATAAACTACATTGACGCAAATACCACTTATGTTCATTCCACCCAGCCCAATAAATGGAACAGTTTCACTCTAAAAGCCAGATTATAATCTTTCAAATCTATGACAGCTTTGCTATTACTATCTACATCAAATGGATTGACAGTTAGTTTGCCTTTGCTTTTTTGCTCTGCCTCGAGTGGGCTAACAAGCCTTACTCTGGCCATCGCTTTTCTACTTTGTCTCAAGAGGACTTAGCAAAGGTTGGATCACAATTAATGATTGGTCCACCTCACAAAGCTTTCTTTCTCTTTCTTCTTCCTCTTTTTTTTAAATTTTATAAAAATAAGATACAACAATATTGAAGCATACAAGCTTTTGGTAAGGCTGTTCAAAGTTAGCATAAGCATTCTTTCTTGATCAAGGCTAAGTGAAATTTTAAACACCCAAAAATGATTTTGAAAGAAAATACATATTAATTATGTGTAATATAGATCAATATCACTGAAAGGGAAAATTGTCAGCCATGGTGTTTACTGTGGTGGCAAATAACAACGGGGCGTCACATGCCTTGATGGCCAACGGCCAAAAAGAAGTAGCAAGGGCTTGAGTCACACATGAAGGATTTTATAATTTTTTTTTTTTTTTTAGGGGGAGATGCTTGAGGGTTTCTTTTAGATTGATGGATTATGGTGATAGAGATGGTAGCAGTAGTTTTTTTTTTTTTTTTAAACACATGTTGGGTTGAGACAGGATTTTATTGCTTTACCATATTTGAGACTCCATGACAATTTTCCAGGCTAGGAGTTGTGGAAGGTTGATTTGAGAGGTTAACTGTTCAAATTTCAAGTAAATGAATTCCTAGTAGGAAATTGAAATTAACGTAATAATAATAGTAATAATATATACTTCTACTCACAATACAGAAAGAAAACTAGGAAATTAATACTCAACAGGGAAAAAAAGAACCATCCTTAGCATCTGTATGTTGCACAGCTTTTGCATAAAATTAAATTTAATAAACTTGTAATCAATGTTGACAAAATTATCACATATTCCAACAGCACTGGCTAATTGTGGTCAGAAACATTTAGAGGCCCCTCAACCAAATAATCTTAATTACAGTTGGGGCTTTTGCCTCCTTCCCCAAAAAAATAAAAATAAAAATAAAAATACACACACACACTTAACTTTGACACAAGCCCACATATCTTTCACTGATTTCATCATTTCATAGATATCAAAAATTTATATCGAAAAAGACACTAAAAATTCTACAAATTTGTCATTAGACTTGTTACCTGAATAAGAGTAAGGCAGGCCCATCCCAAGCTTCCATCTGACCCTTGTAATAGTCATAAAAATCAACCACCTAAGGAGAAATAAACTAATTCAATATTGGCCAGTCTAGTATCAATTGAATTGCATAAATTCACTAAAACTGAATGGCGGGAAAGTTACATTTGAAAAATTGAAAGTGGAGATCTAAATTCAAGATAAAAGTTCTATAAGAATACATGGAGGATAGAGGAACAAACTAAAAAAAGGTTTAGATTGAAGCAGCAAAAATATGTTTTTGTAAGCTAACACGGTTTAAGAACCACCTAGTGTTGTAAAGTTTGGCAGAATTTATTTGGCTAACACCATATAATCAGGATGAAGACTTCTCAGTTGGTTTTGTCGAGGAAGAAGCATTAAATCTATATTACATGGACAGTTGATTTTGTCAAGGAAGAAGCATTAAATCTATATTACATGGACCATAATCAGCAGTAACCAATATAGTTAGTCACTTCTAACCCAAAGAGAAAAGAAGTTAAAGTTGCAAAAATACAAAACGTTCGCAAAAACAAAATATTAGAAGCCCTCGCAGCAAAACAGTGAATTGTGACACAAAATACCTCAGGATATTTAATCATCAAAGTTGGATGATTCTTGTATGCCTCCGGGACAAGAATCATTAGAGCCTCCTCAGGAGTTCGGCCACTTCTTAATAGCAACTGAACACCCCAAAAAAAAAGAAAAAAAAAAAAGAGTCAAATTTTCTTACCATTTTATAAACAAAAGAGAACAATTCAACCATTAAAATATGTTTGGTAAAGGATTCACTTTAACCACTAAAAAGAAGAAATTCAAGAAATATTATCTTCAATGCCATGATCTTCTTGGTAACAATCTGATGGAGAATAAAGAATCTATGGACTCTATGAATACTTTTGTTTAGGCATTTAGATCTTATTGTTTAATTATTTTATTTCCTAGTTCAATTAGGTCTTGACCACTGTGAAAAGCTACCTTAATTTTTCTATTGTCAGACTGATAGATTGTTGGTACAAGACAATTGGCTTCTCTCTAGTTCCTCTTACCACAACTTCTCCTTTCTACCCTTCCCCCCGCTTTCCCTTCTCTCCCCTCCTTCCACAAACACCCCCAACACTACCCCCCCCCCCCCCCCCAAAACCCCAAAAAAAAAAAAACCAAAAAAAACCACTCAAAACACCCAAAAATTGAAAAAAAAATAAAAATAAAAAAACCAGTATCTTTTTTTTCTAATTTAATTCCAATTTCTTTCTCCCTCTCCTCTCCTCCCTATTTCCCACTATCATGTTCTACATCACAAGCTGGAGAATGCTTATCAGCTAGGTATTACATGGAGCTACTTCTTTTTTTCAAAGGTAAAAAGAAAATATATTATTAAAGAAAGAAGATTAAGTGAACCAGAGGTCCACAACAATAGAGAGATAGAAAAAAAACAAACAAGCATAAGCAAACAAGGATACTCAATATACAACACTTTTCCAATCTTTCAGAATAAAGATAAACCCTGACATGGATCTTTTAAAACTAAAATTAACTAGCACATTTGCAAAAATGCTCTGGACTCTGCAGAGAACTTGTAAGTATATCACCAGAACCATACAAATTCACAAAAAGTCAGTTGCTTTGAATTCAGATAGATGTGAAAACTATGGAAGTTATGTAAATTAAGACTGCAAAATGTTTCTAAGAATTGAAAAATAAAGGAAATTTTTCCCAGAAATACTATGTATTATATTCAAAACTATCAATTCCAGTGACCAGAAAAGTTTCACACTTAACAAATCCACGCAGATCAACCTTTTCAAATACTACAGGACCATATCCAAGACCAGAATTTAGCATCTCTCAAATAAAAAAGCACGAATAGTGCAATAAGTAACATATAACATTAATGCCAACAGGAGTGCTGAACCACATCATCAAACAGAAGCAACGCTTGTGATCCCGCTGCAAGTCTGAATTCCATGTACGGTACTTATAGCAATATAAGAATGGAACTATCAGCCTTTGACATCAAGTCATCTAGAAACCATTATCATAACAAAAATATAAACTGCACAAAGGGTTCCACTGTCCAAGTGCACCGTCAGAGTGTTTACTACCTTCAAGTTTAAAAATAAGTTTCTTATCATGTTTTACTCACATCCACTGAATTGTAAACTGAAAAAGCTATTTACTAGGATATCTGAGAGAGTTCACTTTTTCAAGGTAAGTTATTTCACTCTATCTACAAAGTTCCCCTTCTAAAATGCATAATATTTCAAATCTTCCATGAATTCACTAAAATAGCCACGAAGAGCCATATTAAAGAGAATTGAAGAAATGGCAAAAAGTAGCAATCATTCCCCAACAAGGGTAGAAAGAGAGGAGGGTTTCGTAAAATTCCAACCACACTTCTGAAGCATTTTCAGTTTTGTATCCGGCAAATTAAAGTCTCCTTACCATGAAGGTGTCTTGATCAGCTTAAATTTTTTAAATTAACCTAATGATCAACAAATTCCACTTTCAGCATTCTCAAAACCTCCCTAAATATTCCAAATCAAACAATCCAAACCAACAGCCTTGTCCCTATTGAGCTCAAGAGTAGTCCTAGGTATCCTCATTTTTGATATCGCAATATAATAGAATAACCTCATTCCTCAACAGAGCTCTAAAGAAGGAAAGCCTAAGAAATAGGTCCTCAAGAAACTTTAACATAAAGGTAATAAAAGATAACCACAGTTGTTCCGATCCGCAGGTTGCTTAAAGAAAGGCGCTTCAGGATGTCCACAAGCATTTATTTAAGAAACAAGGCTGCAACAAAGCTAAGTACTCTTCCAAAAGATCAAAAAAAGAGGAGATTTCCCCACCAGAAACAAGGAATGATAACAACGCACACAGACAAGAACCTAAATCCAATAAAAGCTCTTCGAAAAGGTTGCTAAATCACCTTTACGAATAGACCATTTCTCTAAAAGTCCTCGTAATAAGTCATGCAAGTGATAAATATTTACCAACTGCATTTAAAGACATAAAAAAGGGATGATTTAATTCTTTTTTGTGTTTCTATGAGGAAGCTTTTTACCGATATTGTACTAAAAAAAGCAACCGGAAAGTGATGAGGATTCCACCCAAATGAATTTTCTCAAGTCACTTTGCAATTCATTTTCTATTTTTCCTTTTTCTTTCCACTGACAAATTTTCCCATCAGTTTAAAAAAGAAAGAACAAAAACAAAATAAAACTATTGCTGAAAGAATAACAGAAAGCATTTTAAACAAAAATATATGTATATGTTAAAAAAAGCAAAACCACTGCTGCATACATAACAGAAAGTTTTAAATATTGAAGTGAAACATACTTCTGCAGCACTATCAAGATTTGCAGAGTCTGAGGCCTTTGAGTTTCCATAAGGACGAATTTCATTTTCACGACCACGCCAAACAGGAGACTTCAATATGGTTTCCCGAGACTGCATCCAGTTCAAGTTCCCCTGCATAAATATTTTCAACAGTAGGTTTAAAATAAATGCAAGTATATGCAATCTACAGCTACTAATTACAGACTGATTTGTTAAAAGAATTTTACCTGTATGGTATTGATCTCTCCATTATGACCAAGTAACCTCATAGGTTGAGCAAGAGGCCATCTGGGGCTGGTATTTGTGCTATACCTCCGGTGATAAATAGCCAGAGGTGTTCTATAAAGATCACTCTGAAGGTCGGCATAAAATAACCCAAGAACTTCTGAACGAAGCATGCCCTTGTAAACAATTGTTTGGTTTGACAGAGAACAGAAATAAAGGTCATTTCCCCAGATCTCCAAGCTTGCTGCTCTTTCTATCAATTTGCGGCAGATGTACAGTTCCCGTTCAATGTCATCAACATTCTCTTCTTTAATGACTTTAACAAACACCTGTTCTATATTGGGCATGGTTTCTTTTGCATAGTAACCAACTACAGACACATTTACAGGAACAGACCTCCATCCAAGCACCTCGAGACCCTCTTGTTTAAAAATGTTTATGATAACTACAGAAGCAATTAGAATTTATGATCAAACAACAGATTACATGGACCACAGACTCAGAACACATTGAGACTCAAACATAACATATTGCATTTGGTAAAATAAATGCATGAGGATTAGATAAGGATATATGATCTCAAGATTCACAAAATCACATCATTTTTGGTCTTTTTGATAGGATACTGTGAGAATTTTTCCTTTCAGTCTCCTTGATAAGGAACTATGAAATTGTATTGATAAAGAAACTTAAGACAGCCTTAATTCTCCACAACTGAAACCAAACATCATTAGGACAGATATGCTTACATACAATACAAAATACTCTATAAAGTATAGAAAACGCAAGAGCATCAACTTCATTCTTTCATGGCAAACTCATCATGAAAATTGATAAACATCATAGAAAAAACATTCACCTTCTTTGGCTTTCTTCATAAGGTCATCATCTTTGGGGAAAAAAACCATTCCAACACCAGTGTGCAACCTATCAAAGGAAGCAATCCCTTGCTTTTCGGCCCAATCATTAAACAGCTCCCAGGGAATTGAAGTCATTAATCCAGAACCATCACCAGAATCATTATCTGCTCCACACCCCCCACGATGTTCCATGCAGCCAAGAGCTGTAAGAGCATCCTTAACAATTTCATGTGATGCCTTGTTTTCCAAATTGGCAATAAATCCAACTCCACATGCTCCTCTTTCTGAAATTATATCCTCCAATTTGACAGCCTGCTGAGCACAGACTTCAGATCACAGGCACATGAAATAGTTCATTTCACCAATTATAAAAAATTAAGAAAACATCAGATAATAATGCAATAGAAACTACATATACAAGAACCAAGGCAAAAAGATGTGGGGCAAGGAGGATCCAATAGCAAAGGCTAATCATGACAATTAATATCAACACCATGTAACAACAAAATCCTTTTCCTTGTCTGCTGTTTTTCAGTAAATTCTCATACAAGTAAAAATGCAAGTAACCCTGCAGGCTAAAACTCCAAAAAAAAGCCCTGTGTATTAATTTCTATGAGACATTCTGTAATAAGAATTCACCTCCATCTTTTGACTAATTCTCAGCCTCCAACATATTAAATCTGCTCTTGCACCTGATACAATATCCAAAAAGTACTTCTACTAGCAAAAGCTTGTAGTCTTGCATTTCAGAGTAAGCTCATGCTTGCATATCCATTCAATCTAGTTTACTAAGACGTTGCAACTTTTTTTTTTTCCTTTTTTGATAAGAAACTATGAATTGTATTAGTTGAAAACTATACAAAAGAGGACATGTAGTCCACGGAAGTAGGACTAGCGTAGACAAAACTATACGAAGTTTTTCAATCAATCCTACACATTTGGAAACCCAAAAACATCCCAAATCAACATGTAACACCCAAAACTCCCTCCCAAATCCCAATTCAAATAAATGAAAAAGACGGGTATCATGAAAGTCTTTTGTGACAGAAGCCCAAAGAGAAGCTAGAAGCCGAACTATATCCCACAAAAATTGAATCTCTGTCTCAGCAGTATCTTCATACAATCTTCTATTTCTCTCAATCCGAATTACCCAAACCTTGCAACTTTTATTAAGAGTAAAGTAAACCAAATTTTTATTCATTAAATGAGAGGACTTAACATACAATTTTCCAAGAATTTGTTACACTGCCAAACCTTTACCTTCTAAAGAGCTACTGAGAGTTTGCCAATATGGAACAACTGGAGGAAAGGAGAATGCAAATAGCACCAGGGGCAAATCCAAAATTAGCATTGGAGAATGTGAACTAATAAAGGCTAGTATAGTTGTCAAATCTATTTTCTTTTTCTTTTTTCTTTTTTTTTTCTTGTTTCTAAAACTTGTCTGCCCGAGTCACCTCTGACTAGGCCCCTGCATAATAATCTTATGATTTCAACAAATGATTATAGAGCAATTGAACCATTTTGCAACACGATGTTACGAATTTACTAAAACAACCATTTGTGAGATGACATGTATTTTAGGATAAAACTAACAAGATAAATATTTTTTGAAAAGGAAATGCTTAAAGGTTAATCAAACAATCCTGGTTACAGGAAATGAACCATTACTTTGAACTTCTCTTGTGATATATGTTACGCAATAAGAATAAAACGTTAACAACTTTAAATATGATAAAGCAAATTTCTAATCCAAGTTTATTGAATAGAAATTTGAATTTATGGTCACAGGCTTATACCATGCAAATTCCTTTTGGAGAGACACAGAAGAGAGTGTAAATATGCAGAATAGTTTTTTTTGATACCAAGTTAACAAAGATAAGACACAGGATCGGCAATTTCTACAATAGATTTTTGGGTTAACATTGCTAAAAAGAAATTTCATCGTTTAGGTTCAAGATAATTTTATCTGACTTTCAACTTTTAATAAGGCTAAGGGTTACCTTTAATTTTTCAATATTATGTTTTTTATGCAAGTTTCACAGAAATTATTTTCTGGTTTGATTCGTATTTGTTTTACATTTGAAAAAAGATAATAATTGTTTTAGGCTTTTGATTATTGTTAAACTTTAACTGTCATAGGATTTGAGTTTTTTTTAAATTAACTAATCTAAATAGGATTAGGATTAACTAGTTATAAAGAGAACTGTTATCTTCACAGTTTTTCATTGTTGTTAATAAATTCAGAAAATTTCCTTTGAGAACTTATCTTCCAATGTGTTTGACATTTTTCTGGTCAATTCAAGAGAACCCCCCGGGGATTTGAGAGTATTCCTTGTAAATTCTAGTTATCCAACTGAAACACAATTTAATGGGAATCATATTTCACTGTGTCAATTTTAAGATGCCGCAGGAGAATTTTCCTATTAAACATGTCCAATAATTTGAGAAATTACTTTTAATGAAACCTATAAAAAAATAAAAATAAAAATCTAATAATTAACTCTACTTAATAAAAACCAATGACAAAACCATGCATAGAAGACATATACAAAAGAAGCCACCCTACATCCAAAAACATAAATCCTGAGAGCTAAAGCATAAAGAGCAAAAAATCAAAAATTTCTTCAGAAAATACGGTTGAAGAGTCTTTTATGCAAATAGAGTGTGAAGTAGTGTAGCTCTTTGTTCCAACACCAATTATTCTACCTTTAATACTCCTGGCATTCATCCATCCATAAGCACCAAAAGCACAATGAAGCAACTATATGGTTCTTAGATTCTCCACTACTTTAGCACACAAATTCACAAGCAACAGTCTCTTGCAATTAATAGTCAACTTTCTAGATGTCCTCAAGTTTTGCAGGCTTGCATTCTCAACCTGAGCTTGTGAGCATTAAAAAAATAATAATAGAAAAGGAAAAAAATCTCCTTCTTAGAACTCCAGTATCAATTTCTAAACGCCAAAAAAAAATATACCACTTGGATTTTGCAACTTATAAAATAATCCACTACACCCAATCCTCCTACTCCCTCAAACCCCAGTCCATGCAACCAGTAAAAGATAAATAATAATAAACTTTAATGTAAATTTAAAAGTTTTTTAAAAAAATCACCTATCAAGCTCTTCCTCATGGAAGGATCAAGTAATTCTAGGTTTCAAAGTATCGTCCCTATAAACCCACTGGAAAAGTAGCAACAGAAGCAACAGAAATATCCCCATACTCTGAAAAATCAAAAGAAAACGAAATGGAACTTCGAGTGGCAACTTCCCACATCATTTATGATGCCAAATTAGAGTCAGCTACCATCTCCCATCCAGAACAACCCTCATTAGCGAATTAGCTCCTTAGGTTCAATTTCTAAAACAGCAATCTTCTCTTGCTAAATTTTCACATTCAAAAGCAACACTTTCTAATCTTTAAAACATCAAAATTATTGGTCTTAATTTCTAAATCATACTCAACTCAACATAAAAATTAAATAAAAAATAAAAAGAGCTAAATGAGCTGAATTTTTTAGCTGGAATAACATTGAATTGGAAAGCAAATACTTGTAGTTGAACTGGAATAAATCAGCAAATAAAAATAAATAAAGGCCCCTCTTTAACACTTTGCACTATTTAGTTGGTTAACTGAACAGGACAGGACATCAGTTTTTGACAAGAGACAACACCATCTCGCAGTGCGCAGTGCAAGCAACAAAGAACACTTCAAATTCAAACAACCAGAAAACGATACAAAACTCCGAAATCACAACAGTCAATGTCATAATCGCTCAACTAGAACACGCAAACTGGTGAAAGTATAATAAATAAATAAAATAAAACCCACAGCAGCGTTTGGTTATGTCCGAAAATCTAGCACACATTTTTCCCATTTTCAAATATGAGAACCAAACAAAGCCTAGGAACTCACAAACACTCATCTCTCTGTCATTATCACTGATGATGAGAAAACAGAATTGCAAAAACGAATGTCATAGCAGCCAACAAACAAACACACCTTCGGTTTGGAGTCAGATGATTCATCCGAGCGAAAAACGACACGTTGAAGATCGAGCACAGCTCTAACCGACGATGAGGAGGCTTTCCTTCCATTAGTAACAGCAAAACGAGAAACGGAAGTTTGATTACCGGAAACACTGATTCTCCGTCTGGTTCTCCTGGATTTACAATACAATCCAACAAAATCAACGAAAAAGGGGTTTTGGCTGGACGGGAGGACGGAACTTGGCTTCGTCGTTGAGGCGAGAGGAGCGACGGGAGAGAGTGGTGATCGCAAAGCCATGATTGGATGATTAGAGAGGAGAAGGAGAAGGAGAGAGAGTCAGGAGAGGAGAAAATTTTACACAGAAAAGAAAAACAAGAAAAGAAAAAAGAAGGAAGCAGATATGAGGATGAAAGAAAATGTAAGTCGATTTGAAAGAAGATAAAATGAGAAGAGAGGACCGGAAACACAAATGCAACCACAACCACCCGCGCCTCTTCTCTGCCTTCTACTACTACTACTTCGTCTTCGTTTTTATTCGATGTGTATGCATCACTATGTAATATTACTTCCATACCCCTCAGTTTTGGTTAACGTACCATCTACGTCCTTAAGCTTTAAAATCCTTTTTAACATGCGTGATTTTGTTATAAATTCATTTCATATCGTGTCTATGCCAGACAAATCCATGTCAAAATTATTTTCATAATAATAATTATATATAAAATAACAACACTCATTCCAAATTATATCTTAAATTTTATATATCAAAGATATGTATTCAATTAATAATTATTAAATAGATAGATTGATATTGTAATGAATTATTACTACTACTCTTCTATATATACAATCAACTTTTATAACCTAAAATCATTGGATAGGTGAATCACATTCCATTTATTAATTTTTTTTGTATTTTTACTTACTAAGTAAATTTATGCCACTTTAAATTGTATGTTTTAAGTTGTACAAGTTAGTTGTATAAATAATACTAGTATTACAAACTTTATATAAAAACTTTTGCATACAATATGTCATAAGATGATTGAAATAGTAGATATAAAAAACAATTTATCAGATAAAAATAATGATATATATAAATAAATAAATGATATCATATTTATTTGTATATAAAGTTTGTAAAAGTAACATTACTCTAGTTGTATATGTAGTATGAGTAATGCTACTCATACAAACTATTTATACAAACTCACACATACAAACTGATGTGGCATTCCTATGTGATCAACACATCATCTATGTTAATTAATATCATTTATTATTAATATATATTTATCAAATCAATGCATTTATTTATCAAATCATATTATGTCACTTTAGTTTGTATAGGTGAGTTTGTATAAGTAGTTTGTAAGAATAGCATTACTCATATAATATTATCCTTTCACAATAAAATCATCTTTAAAGAGTAATATATGTACTTACGTATAAAATATACATATTGAAAGAACCGATATCTTAAATTCTTAATAAGAATTAATGTCATACCTAAATATAAAAGATACATATTGAGTGTCCATATCTATTCCTTCCAATTGTATATTTATAAGTTAATGTCGTATCTTTTTTGGTATAGGATTTAGGATAAAAATTTGAGTGTATATCATTATCCTTTTCACAAAAAAAATTAATAATTTAAGAAATTAAAAAAATAACCTAAATTAGAGGGGTGTGTTGAAAATAACACAATAGTTAAAAATTTAAACTTATAACCACGTCTAATAGACCAACAATCTGACCTGTGTTTTCTTTTTCTTTTTTTCTTTTTTTCTTTTTTTTGAGGTGTTAGTTTTGTTGTTCATGTCCAAAGCTTGAAATTTGACATGTTCAAAAAGACTTGCTGGCTATCGAACACTAAAGAGTAAAAAAATAATTGCACACAACTATTATTTTGTCAAACTAACATAGTTATGACATTTAAATTTGAGAAAGGATGGGAATGGATCTTTTAACATAATTTTTGAAATAAAGTCTTAACACAAATTTATAATTATTGACCTTACCGAATCGAAAGATTGAAAATCAAAAATAAAAAAGTTTTATTAGTATTTATCGATTAGTCATCCATCTTCCATTGCATTATTAAGATTAAAAGCTAAAAATTTGTATCTATTTTCATATAAAAAAACAAATGTATCAAAAGAATCCTTTATATTTTAAACATCTGGATTTTTTTAAATAAAGCCTAAATTTTCTTTTTATTAATTCTTTCAATAATTTAACTTCCTCAAAAGTATTTGAATAATATAAAATGGAAGGACTAAAGTGTTGACTTCAGTAACTTCTCTGGGTCTAAGGAGATCCACTCGAACTTCAAAGGCGTCGGTCAACTCCCGCAGAACTAAAAGCTTTTCACTCTTTTAAGTTATTGGTTGTTGTTTCCCTTTTTTTGGTCGACCACTGTATCCCGCATCAAACGATCTCATCCACACATCATTTGTTCCACTGTTTTATTTATTATTTTCAGCGACCGATTGAGAGCTGATCTTTTATTAGGCAATTTAATTTCGTTAGAAATTCAAGGGATAAGGATATTTTATTAGGCAATTTAATTTCGTTAGAAATTCATATTTGCAGTCAGAATAACTATATTACTGTTTTCTAAGTATATCTTACTTGCTACTGTTATAATATGATATATTAGATTTTATTTTTATTTATCTTCTGATCCAAACAGAAATTAAATATAATCTATTTTGGTGTTAGCATGTAGAGCTTATAAGAGAAAAGATTCGCATAGTAGGCCACAAAAAAATTAATTGAATAATGCTAAACTTATAACATCCATACAACTCAAACTCTACAATCTGATATGATAATTTATATGGTAAAAATTTATTAAGAAATGAAAAGAATAAAAAAAAATGATAGAAGCTATATACACTTAATTGCTACTGTTAGAATATGATATATTATATTATATTTTTATTTATCTTCTTATCCAAACAGAAATTAAATATAATATAGTTTGGTGTTACCACGTGGAGCTTATAAGAGAAAAGATTTGCATAGTAGGCCACAAAAAAATTAATTGAATAATGCTAAACTTATAACTTCCATACAACTCAAATTCTACAATCTTATATCATAATTTATATGGTAAAAATTTATTAAAAAAAAAAAGAATGGTAGAAGCTATATCTTCAATAGGATTTTATCATATAACTTGTCATATTAGGTTGTAGAATTTATGTTATATAAAAATTATAAGTATAGCTTTACTAAAATTAATAACACCTAATCAAACAGAAACAATTATTATAAGAAATAATAAAATAGTGTAATACGCTCAGTGAAAAAAAATGGTAAAATAATTATTTCAAAGAATTATCTTGCCAATTATGAATATATATATATATGTTTTATTTATTTATGTTGGTTAAACTAAACATTAATTTATTTAAGCTCTTAATTTTGTAAACTTGTAAATTTACTTCTATGACAACTCCAAACAAATTATGAAGCATTTTTTTCATAAAACCTAAATAAATTTAAATGGATCAATCAAATTTAATAGTATATTCCTTTATTCTATTTTAACTTTGAATTAAAATCTTAAACCAATATATATATTGTTATCAAAGCTACACTTTGATTTTAGAAAAGTATGAGAGGAGCTATAAGAAATTATGCGAAAATACACTTGACATCAAGATCTGTAATTAATGAAAAACTAAATTACACACAGAAAGAGATACCTTATTTAGCATGGTTCGACATCAATTGTCCACATCGATGGATAAGGAGATAAAATCACTATATCATAAATATACAAGACTATAAGATAACACACAAAACCTCGTATTATATTCAATATCTTACACTAGAAAGCCTTTAAACTATTATACGTTTCACTTGCTCACTCGATGTTATTAAACCATATCT
This sequence comes from Boswellia sacra, assembly GCA_013180625.2. Lineage (NCBI taxonomy): Eukaryota > Viridiplantae > Streptophyta > Magnoliopsida > Sapindales > Burseraceae > Boswellia > Boswellia sacra. Next base: position 838,060 of record SNVD02014502.1, read on the forward strand.
TTTGCAACTCTTCACATATCCTTATAAAGGTGTTTACTGTTATGTCTAATATCACTCTCATACCTAGAATTGATTCAATTCTTGTATTTATAGATTTATTAAGGGATGTTTTATTCATAATAGGAGTAGGTCTCATATTTATTTAACAACTATAATTTTCTATTCCTTATACTTTTCATATTACTTGTGAAAATCAACTTGAACTCAGAAACGAGCCACAAATCCCACTAATTGCCACCTTGACAAATATTTCATTTAAGCGACAGACATGATGAAAATCACATTCACCATCACTGCATCTATGTAATAGTGCAATCATGAAAATTTCACAAAAAAATTGTTACTCGAGAATTACTCCATCTACAACTTGAAATTGTTGTAGCCTATCTCTCTTGGTTGTATACTCGATCTCGAAAAATCTTCTTCTAGCAATTCACAACCCGGAGCTTTGATACTAATTGCAAGAAATTATGTGGAAATATATTTGACATCATGATTAATAATTAGTGAAAAACTAAATCATACACACAAAGAAATACCATATTAACATAGTTCGACATAAATTGCCTATATCCACGGATGAAAAGATAAATTCACTAGATCATAAATACACAAAAGTATAAGAGATAACACACTAAGGGGTTGATTGTTTTTTTATTTGAAATCTGAATACGTTTGAATTTAACTTAAATCTTAATAGGTCTAAATATAAAAACCTAAATGATATGTTTGTTTTCTATTTACTAATATCTGATTCTATGTCTTAAATTGTTTGTTTTTATAAGCTAAAAATATCTTAAAATTGTTGAACTGACACATATGTCTTTACTTTACAAGTTATATAAACATATGCATATAAAAACTTAATAAAATTAAAATTGATTATGTAAGTAATTGGTAAAAAGTAATATATTTCTAATTTATTTTCTTATAAATCATATGAAAATTTTAAAAATAATATATATATCCATGTAATTTTATTGTATTAATAAAATAATTGTAACACTATATTAAAATTAATAAATTAAAGAAATATGAATAGTATATGCAATATGTTAGATGAGTGAATTATAATAAAACAAAAGTTTATACAAAATGGGTAAGGATACAAATAATAAGGATAACTTAGGAAATAAATTAAAAAAATTCAGATGTTTTTATATTCAGATAAAAGCTAAATATTTTAGTTTTTTCTATTTAGATGATTTTATCTGATTCTCATAGTTAAGTTAGAAAATCAAGCAACTTAAAATATCAGTCATATTCTACTCGATGCTTAATACTATGAAGCCCCAAAACTATTATACCCAATGCCTAATACTATAGAGCCCTAGTAGTCTATCCAATGCTTAATACTACAGAGCCTTGAAAATATTTCTCGTTTCACTTGTTCACTCAGTGTTGTTTTAACATCTCTTTGACAACTCTTTGCACATCCTCAAAAAGGTGTTTACCTTTATGTTTAATCCCTCTCTTATACCTAAAATTGATTCTCAACTCTTTTATTTATAGGTTGCTACTCCTAATAAGAGCAGGATTCTTATTTATTTAACAATTCTAATTTCCTATTCCTTATACTTTTCTTATTGCTTGTAGAGGTTAACCTTAATTATGAAACAGACCACAAATCCCAACAGGAGCATCATATAAATGAGAGATAAATAATAATATTTTGATAAAATAAAATGTTTCGTTATATACGAAAAACCATAGATGAATTGTATGATTATACTTTTAAAAATTAGATGTGTGATAAAAAAATTAGATATATTTTGATAAAAGCCAAGTATTTTCATATTTTTCATTTAGATTCAAAGACTCAGGCTTAAGCAAAATAATAATAATAATAATAATAAATGATGATCAAATTGAAAACTTCGAATAATTAAAAAAAAGGCTTTTACTACAATACTCCCCAACACTTCCCTTTAGAAAGCACGTAATCTTACATCCCATTTTAAAATAGCAAAGAATAATATTTAAATAAAAACATGTGATAACAAGTTAATATATATAATGTTTTATTTGTAAATGTAAGAAAGAATTTAATGCCAAAATAAAATCTAAAACTATAATATTTGAAATGTAAGATATGACAATAAATGTTTTTAACATATCAATAAATTAAATTTAGTAAAAAATAAACTTAATTCTTTTTTGTTAATAGATTCAATAAAATTTTAAATTAATAACTTCACACATTATATCTTAAGATCGGGAAAGTATAATTAAAATATCAAACATTATATAATCTGATTAAAAATACAATTAATATTTATATGTTAGTAGGTTTAAAGCCCAACTCTATGCTTATAAAATTAGAGCATAAAACTTTTGTCCCAATTACATACAACGATGTCTTGTCTTCTGCCACATCACACCGGTTCGATTAACAACATTAAGCAATTGATCCTCTACCTAGCGCAACTTTTTATCTTCAACTGGGCCTTTTTCCTTGGGTAATTCGGCTTGCTTGATCAATTTCAATTAGAATCATATTCTTCTCTTGATCCTAAGCCCGCCATCACAACGTTCTACAGGGTCACTCCACCTACTATCTTCAACGCTGGCTCTGATAAGCTTCTCATCAAAATGGTGGAATGATCGAGGTCGGATCCTAAGCCCGAGATGCTCAAGGTCAGCTTTGGATCGAGACGGTCAAGTCAAGTCCTGGACCCCGAGATACTTTAGGTGAGGTTTCAAGCTTGGGTTGCTCAATGTTGGCTTCAAATCCCGGGCACTTAGAGTTAGATCACCTATAATGATGATGATGATAATAATGATTTGGATGATAATTAATTAATTAATGATGAATTATAAGATTTTATTGATTAATATTATACAATTTAATCTTAAAACCACTTGTTTTGGGTATGTTTGGAGCACCTATATCGTATAGTATTAAAACTACATAGTTTTGACTTGTTCAGCTGCTAATTTTTAATATAAAGTAATAATAGTACTAATAATTAATAATTAATAATTATTCTAAGTGAGCCTATCTATGAAAGGCGTGGGTAAAGTTCAAACTAAACTTTCTCCCAACAATACCGTTTAAAGATCCAGAAATGTCAAGTCAACCCCAATTCTCTTATAATTGATATTTGAACCCGCATGGGCCATGAATGTGCTAGTACGTTACAATCTCTATCCAGTCACCCTTGACAAGGACTATTTTTTTTTTCCAAAAACGCGAGGACAATTGATACTTTATATAAAAAATTGTAGGGGGCAAATCGTCAATAACCTTAAAACGAGCAATTGTTGGGACTTAGGAGAGTGTGCACGCTAGTATGAACAAAATTTCTCTCGTTCATAAGTAATCGTACTTGTTTAACACATCCTGGTTTCTGATGTCTCGTTGACCAAAGAAATAAAAAAATAAAAAATAAATAAAATGGTGTTACAATGAGGTGTCATCGTGAGGCAGGCTCCAGAAAGGACGTGACTTTTGGAACATTGAAAGGGGCAGGCAAAGCCACTCTGGCTTCCGTTTTGGCTGAGTTGATGGGTTCTCATTTCTCATAAACAATAGCAGCCTCATCATAAGCTATCACCAACAAACTAACTTCGTCCACAATCCTGAGGCTGAGGCTGAGGCTGAGGCTGAGGCCGAGGCTCACCTCACGACAAAACGCAACCATTGAAAGCGATCACTACTCTTTAATATTGCTGGAATGTCTTTGAGTCAATTTCCCACGAATTTTCCATTCGGAAACCGAGAGTTGCCAGTTACAGGTTCCACTTCCACCTGTCTTTTCGATTAACAAACAAAATTAAGGTTTTTTTTTTTTTAAGTTTTAACGAAATCATAATTTCCTTTTAATTGATTAACCAAATATTGAGTTGTTGATTAAGTGTGATTGTCTTTCCATTTTAAGTTTGGATGTGTATGCGTATTTGTTTTTTTTTTTTTTGATTTTTAACTTAAATTTGACTCTCAGATAATTTCATCTCAATATAAAAGTTAAAGGTGCTTTTTTTTTTTGTTTGGAATCGAAATAGGTATAAATTAAATTGAAATCTAAATAGGTATTAATATAAAAATCTGAATAGTATATATAGATATTAATATAAAAATCTGAATAGTATATAAATAAGTTAAATGATCATTAAATAATTTTAAAAATATAAAAAAATCATAATATAAAATTAAAAATGAATAATAATGTTTTAAAAATAAAATATTAGATATATATAAATTACTTATAAATGGATTTTATAAAGATATTTTAAAGAAATAGAGAAGTAATAAATAATTCATATATTTATATTTTAATAAAAGTTAAATTTTTTTTTTTAAATTCATATCAAAATGTCCTTTTTTTGGGTTGTTGGGGGGTGGGGGGGTTTGTTTGAATTTAACAGTTTTAGATATTATTAAGGTAGATATTATTAAGGTACTTTTTTTTTTTTTTTTACTTATGTCAGCTTTTCAGACAATTTGATATGAATAGAAAGAGGTAAAAATTTTAGTTTTCATTTAAATACGAATATTTGAATAATTTATTTATTGAGAATATTTATAATAAATTTAAATAATATAAATAAACAACAAGATATTAAAGAGATAATAAAATATGAATTATATTAATATATTAAATAAATAGAACAAACAAAGAGATAGAATAAGAAATATGTGGTCTGAGTACTTGGGAGGCATGTCGAAGGTATTGTCCTAAAGCCAAAGAGTCCTCCCCTCATGCAGGTCAAATCAGTACTCAAAGGCTCCAAGATACAACCCAGTGCTCGCAGCCTATCTTCTCGATGAGCACGATCACTGGAAGAAAATAACTTGTCTTCATGTGTCGCGGTTGCTCAAAATCATCGAATACTCAAAATATTTTATGACTTTGTTAGAACCTTTGAGACTCCTTTATATAGTAATCTCGTAATTTAGGTAACTTACAAATTAATTCTTGTAACTCCTAAGCCATAAGTTCTTAATAAAAGCATGAATGTTACAAATAATAAGTGTCGTAACGTTCATGTTTTTATTATACTTGTAACGTATGAAATTAATCTCAAAATAAATATTGTAACTTATAATGTAAATGTTTGTTTTAAACCTTTTATCTCCAACATTACTTTCTCCTGTAATTTTCTAAAATATCTTTATCTAATTTATTTATTACCAATTTGTATATAACATAATATTTTGTATTCGAAATAATATTAGTTATTTCTAATTTTATATTATAGTTCTCTAGATGTTTTCATTAAATAGTCACTTCATTTATCAATATATCAAATCAACTTTTTTTAAGCCAATTATATACATCTGTAAATATTGATATGCAAATAATTCTATTACATCAAATAAAATCACGTGTGAAAATAATATATATAAAAATAATAATATATGTGTAAAAACATCCATTTTTAAACATTTTAATTCAGATGGCAAAATAAAAAGATAAACATATTATTCATATTCGAATATTTATGCTTATTTAGACTTTAGTTTAATTCAATTCTATTTAGATTTTAGATAAAAAAAAAAAACATCCCATTAGAATCATAATTAACTCCAAAAAAATAAACACTTTAAAAATGTCTGAAGTTTGAGATTGAGTTAAATTCAGACTTCAGATAAAAAATTAATAAAATTTATAGCTTTTATTTGAATGACAAAACATCTGAATGGATTATTTGATTTATTGTTCCAAAATGATCTTATTAAATCTAATTATTTCCAATTTTGTAAATCCTTTTACTTATTGTCTATTTTTTTAAACTCTTTTAATAAAATTAAAAAAATGCCCAAAATTTAAGTGTGGAGTGCAAAAATGACTATGTCGCTGAAAATTTGTATAGCATGACCTTCTATCGAGCGTTGGACATTATAGGATATTTATTGGACATCATTAGATATTGTCGGACACTGTTTGACACACCTGTTGGACATGGTCAAACATTGTCTGATACACCCATCGAACACCTTTGGATGTCGGACAGACTTATAGTCTATAAATTTTCAAAGATATGATCATTTATCAAAGAAGCCCTCATGATTTGCAGTTTATTTTAATTTTTCCTTAACTTATAGCAACTCATCTCCACAAAAATTCATCTTCCTAATTGCAATTCACAAGCCTTTAATCCCCTCATAATTCTTTATCAACTTTTGTCAGCATCTAATCAATTTTTTTTTTATTTTTTTAGTTAGTTTATTATTAGAATAAAATTTTAAATACTTATTCATTATTTTTTATTATATAGTTATTTTTTATATTATAAAAAATAAATATTAATTACCAATATATTTTGTAATGGTACTATAATAACTTCATTTAAATTTTGTTTAATTGACTTTTGCAAATATATTCTTATGACATATAAAATATACAACATATATGATATTCAATAACAACATATGTCAAATTATTAGTTTTCAATGTTTTTTAGTTATTAAAGACAAAAAACTTAACATTTATTATCAAATCTTGAAAAATAAAAAATAAAGATATCATTCAAAAAATGGACACCTCCGATGGGGTGTTTGCTTGCAAGAAAGAAAAAAATGGCGGAAAGGGAAAAATAGGAAAAAGTTAAAAAATGAGGGAAATGACAGGTTGGGGTTGATATTTTCCTCTATTAGTTTAACAACAGAATTATAGTTGGAAAGGAATCTTTCATAAATTAATTGGACATAAATATCCTCAATATTAAAATATTTGATATCTATTATTAATTATAAAATTTTAATCTAATATTTACATAAATTACTTATTTTTGATCAAGTTAATAGAATAATAATTTATGTATTAAACTATTATAAAATTTAAAAAAGCATATTAAATTAGATTAAAAATACATATTGATATTTATTATATTAAATAATTAATAGTTATTACAAATATTAAATATTAAAATTTTTCCCTAAAAATAAATAATCTATATTAAATTATACTATAATATTACAATATAGATCTGTTAAAATAGAATATATTATATTTCAAAGGATGGCTCATTAAAAAAGAAGGGTGCATGAAATACATGTTCGGGGTTTTTGCTTTTGAGCGTTGACTTCTTTTTTACTTCTTTTTTGCTAGAATGTATTGAGTATTTTGTATGGTCACGATATGGGTGTGACTTTAATTGCCTCCTAAAATTACAGATCAAGTAACCGACTGTGAATTAAAGTTACAGATCAAGTAACAGATTCTGAAAATTGTGGATCTAGTGCTATTTGCAATTGACAGTTGGCTGATCATTTGTAAACAAAATTTTAATAAGGCAAATGGCACAATGAGACGAAGCCACATTTTAGAAGTTAATGATCACGATTAAAGATAAAAGCTATAAGCTCTGAGATGAAGCCACGCGTCAAGGGTTAATAGTTAGGATTAAAAATGCAAACTATATGTTCTGCCTATAAATGGAGGTAAAGTTGATTGGTATGGGATTTGAATCTTTAACGAAAATCCCAAATATCTTTAAACACTTCCCCGCTAGTTTTTTCCTTCTCCTCTCTGATTTACTTAAGATTCTTCAGCTGAAAGCTAACTCAACACTGATTTGATCGGCAGAGGGTTAGCACTGTTGAAAAATACGGCATACTCTAACTTTAATTTTGCTGTAGCAAGGAGCATAATTTATGAGAGATTCGTGAGCGGTCGATCGAAGCAATTGCCAGAAGTGAGGAAGTTCAACCTATGCTATGGAGTCTCAAACAGAGCCAGATGCTTAGAAATATTCTAGCTGCATGGAGACTAGCTAATTAAATCGTGTCTTGTTCAATTCACGTGATTTGGTTTATGAGCACTGCAAGGAGTTGTTAATGTTGACTTGAGATTTGGACACTAGATTAGTTCATGATTAGATCTGAATCCCTTTGACACGATTAATGTGATAAAGCATGTAAGTGAGAAGTTTGAATTTAATTAGACTTGACAATAAGCTCTGTTGATCATTTGAGGGCATGTTAGTAATGAAACGGGAGGTTTCATTAATTGATTTGTGAAGCATTGATATTATTTTTGGTTAAAATCAAGCCCTATTTAGGTGTGGCATACAACAAAACAAGCATCAACAATAATTTACGAAACATCATGCAAATTCTTAACTCAGACTATTTTACAATATAATGAAAATTAATTATTTAAAAGCTACAGATCTCAATTCACCATTAGGTAAAAATTGGACAGGATTTGTGAAAGTATTGCTTTTATGCTTGGCCTAGTAAGATTAGAAAAGAATTAGATCTTTACACAAGGGTGGAGCTACGTTTTCCCCTACACATCAACACACCGCACCACCCCGCGGGCCCCGTCCAGTTCTCTGATGTTCATGTTGCTATCGGTTTAGCCCCTCTAATTGTTCTTTTTCTTTTAATCTCCCTGATTAATTTTAATTTCCTACCGATGGCCCCCTTAACAATCAAATCCTGGCTCGGCACCTGCCTTTCGATGCATTACCTATATCTGTTTCAGAATTGATTGTAAACTAGAAAATAACTACCTCTAGTTTCTATTAATTTACATTTTTTTTATTAGGTCAAGAAGAACACTTAAAAGAGCTTTTATTTAATGGGTGAGTACTCTCTCCTTATCTCAATTAGCTAACAAGATACTTATAAGAGAAGAGATGGATTTGTGAATTTAATTTGAAACAACAAGGAGCTTATTGATTGAGAGCCCTTAATTTTCTCTAGCAATGACGATAAAAGAAGATAAAAGAGAGAGAAATTATGCTAAGCATCTCATTTAAAACAATTGATTTCTCTAAACATCACTACATGACATTATTCAGTTAAAGGGACATCAAAAGTAGAGTTTGAGTTTAATCCTATATAATACAATTCCTCAAATATATACAAAAAAAAAAAGTAGAAGAAAAAAGCCAAAATTCACATTGAAGCTTCTCTGGCTCTCATGGACAAAAGAATTAATCAAAGATTAAAGACTCAACCTAGACTTTTGGTGAAGCAATTCAAATGGAAGAGGAATTAATTGAAGAGGAAAGAATTAATCAATTTAAGTTAGTTAAAAGTGAACTTTGTCGTCAGCATATGTATTTGTTCCTTCCTTGAGTGACAATTAAAATGGCCACAAATGATATTCATCCAATATTAGCCAGAAATAATGATAGTGTTGGCTTTAAGTTGACACCCATCAGGCACGTACCTTCATTCTTCAGCAAAAACTTTGTATATGAAATCTCGAAACCGTCTCGAATATTGCTTTGGATCAACAGCTGATATTGAAGTGGGATCATATTGGATTGATTTATATGCATGCTCGAGCTTCTTGGTAATGTCATAGTCCTGAAGTATGTCTATGATGCCAAAGAACATTATGACTTCATAATATTCTCCAGTTGGTTCTCCCACCAGTTGCAATTCATAACCGCTTCTTCTAATAGTCCTTTCTACAAGTGTTGGCATATTTTCACCCAATCTAATACTGGCCCACCTACAATAAAACTCAATTAATATGCTGTGCTGGATTTCTTTTGTAATTTGGTAGTAAATACTCCAAAGTAACTCGATCTCTCTGTCTACAAACATATTATACATGAAGAAAACATATCTAAGTCCTAAGGTGGTGTTCTAGTCATTATTTGATTACATTAAATAATATTATACTTAAATTTCTTCCCAAATTTTTATCCTAGACTATATGTTAAGTGGTATGTTATTCCTGTATCATGCCCTCTCCATATCAATCTCATATCCACGGACGGAGCTAGTAAGAGATAAGTAGGGGCAATTGCCCCTCCTTACATTTTAGAAAAAAATTAATATGTAATTTCAAAACAGTCATAGATGTTTTAAAAATTTTCAAATTGACCCATAATTAAACCAAAATGTTCATATTTCCCTTTTTCTTTTTCTCTTATAAAGTAAAAATTCAAAAGCCTAAACTTAATAATTTTTTTGGTTAATTGTTAATAACTTTAGTTGTGGTTCATGAAATCTATATTAATATTAGAATTTGATATCTACTGGGAGTTATATTTTTTATTTATTTGGGATGGATTTTGTATTGTTAAACATGGTCAATCTATATACATTAGAAGCTTTGGGAGAATATTATGCGTAACAAATTTTGTGAAAAGTGATTTACAAAAATGGGGATTAAAGGTTAAATATAATGATTAATTTAATGTTAATATGAATTACATTGTACTTAATGACAACAAACAAATTTGTTGGCACATAATTTTTTAAAATTTAAAATCACGTTAAAAGCGATTTTAATCGTATTAAATAAATTTAAAAGCTAAATTTATGATTTTTGTTAAAAAATTTATTTGAAATTTTACCATTGATAAACTTGCCTCTCCTTTATCAATTTTCTGGCTTCGTCTATGCTCATATCCTACTATCATTCATATTACCATGCCATATATGTCATTAACACATCATTTAAAACAGAAATCTGGGATTAATTAACAATATTAATTGCAGTAACAGTTCTCGAGTCATACTATTAAATATATTGTTCAAATTAGATCATGATAACTTATAGTAATGAGTGAGAAAAGATTAACATAAATGGCTACGGAATTGAAGTAGTAGTTAATAAGTTACTTCAGTTGATTACTTATTGAACCACTAGGAGGAAAAGTATTCTCAATTTGTCTGGTCCTTCACACTATACTTCCGTAGATGTATAAAAATTAAGCTTCAATAGAGTAATAATAAGAAAAAAATAATAATTCTGTATCTACGACTCATTTGCAACTAACCATCCCTATAATCTATGTTGGTAAAATTCTACTTGAGACATAATTATCATGTCATGGATTATGACTTTCATTATTTATTTTTTTCAGTGAAATTTTTGCCATTTTAAGTTGTAAGAAGTTGTATCGTAGAATTTAAGTATAGAACTAGTATTGTTTTAGAAAAAATACGAAGATGGTTACCTTTCTGGGTCTAGTAGAAGTTGGTCTATGTCTACTCTAGAAAGTCGAGGAACTGCTTCACTGTCAGGATCACCTATTAGGAAAAGAAAAAAAAAAATCTATTAGACAAAGAATTCTATCAAATCCTCATTATACATACTTAAAAGTATCAAACTAAAGCAACCTGTGGGAGTTTGATCAGCTCCAGAAGGTATGAGTTCCCCATCAGCTGTTGTTTCTCTAAAGTGAAGACCCACCAGAAGACTATAGTCCATAATTCTCTCTTGCTCCAGAAACTCGCAGTCTCTATCAATTTGCCTGAACAAATAAAAATTAACTAAATTGAACAAGGACGACAATTAAGGGAGAGCTCAAACTGAGGAACCAATAAAGGTATCAGATCTTTACAACCAAGCAAAGTTGTTATAGTTTCACCTGCAAAATTCTTGAAACCATGACTTCTGCAACCTAAATATGAAATTGAGATCAAGATCTTTCAAAATAGTTGTTTCATCAATCTCTGACTCCGGCTTCTCTGTTTTGCGACCTAGGGAAGATCCTTTCAAGTCGTAGCGCCTATTGATTTTATATTCTGAACAGAAGAGATTTCCCATAATGACAAACCGCACCTGGGTTAATATCAAGAATATACAATTGGTCACTCCTCCTACTTTTTTAAATTAAAGAAGATTAATGCAAATGATCATCTTATGCAGCTAATAGCAATCTTCGTAAGCAGATGCGTATGAATTTACGAGAAAGAATTGCAAAAATGGACCCAAACTTTGGGGATTGTTGAAAAATGGATCACCTTCTGGATTTTAATTGTCATAACCCTCTTTGACTGATAGACAGACCGAAGAGGGACCTTTTTTTCAGCTTTATGATATTAATGTCCAACAACGTCAGACAGTGTCCAACAACATCAGACAGTGTCAGACTATCTATTGTCCAATGTCAAGTATCAAATAGATATGACTTCTATTATCCAATGTCAAGTATCAAATAGATATGACTTCTAAACTTAGAACCTAAACTATTTTTAAACTGAGTCCCTTAAATTTGATTCTTTTTTTTTTTTTTAAATTTTCTCTATATAATAATATTATTTACATGTTTACCTTCCTTTGGATTGGGCCAGTCAACTTCACACAGTGCAGACCATAAAATCTGGTCACCAGCGTATTCTCAAAGGCTCGAAAATGATTATAGTAGGCTGGAAGCATCCTCAAAAGCACCTGTACCATGAGATCACCGGGATACAAATTGATTTTGGTGTTAGGTACTTATTTCATGCAAACAATTGGTAGGGATATTAATAGAGCTTACTTTCACTTCTGACTTCTTTATTGTCTTTATCATGTAGCGATCATCATGCGTCAAGTAAAAAAAGCTGCCACTTTTACCAGGAGAGGAAAGCTCCCGAAGGGCATCGTTCCCACAAATAGATATCATGTAATCAGCCGCGTCTACGTTGAACAATTTTCTCAAAGTCCTAACATGAACAATCATGGTAGAAAGTGTTACGAAAAACATTGACAAATGAAGGATACATAAGCGGATTGCATGCAATAACCACTTCATCAAGTTTAATAACTAGATTTAATGATAATGCTATACTTATAAAATCTTTATTCAAATCATAATATGATTCGAAGCATAAATTCTAATAAAAAAATGAGACCAATACCAATATAGATGATATGATAATCATGTAGGATCATTTAATGTTACATTTATTTTATGTATATCGAAGTAACACATGTATATAATATTTAGTACTATAAATTGTGTAATACTCCATAAATTTTATAGTATAATATATATTTCTGTATTGTCTAATTTTAATAAAATATTTGAACACATTTACAAATGTTATTGTATAATTATTATAACTAACAATTCTATGAAGCAAATAAATTAAAATATTTTTCATTGCATGCGTTCTATGCATTTTTTTTAAAAACAATATCTCAGTTATCTGTCTAAAAACTACAATCCTTTTGGCCATTGAGGCATTGGCAATGCTACGGGCATCAATTTCATCGAATACTAAATCGTGTAGTCTATGAAGCGGTAACAGAAAAATAGAAATAATGAGTCATGGTGTGGCCATAATTATGTCGAGAATGGTGATGTCCATTAATTGTTAAATGATGTTGTTGGTGCATTCTTCATTGTGCTCAACACGACTATGACCACACAACGACTCATTTTCTCCTATTTTTTTATCTCATTGTATAGATCAAACAATTTTTAGTTTGTATCAGCCATGGTATCTCTCAATGTGTTAATCACAAAAGCTTCATTGGTGACCACTAACTAAAAATAGTAATGGTGTGATCACATGAAATAACTATGAAATTATGTTATTAGTTTTTATACTATAGTTTCCCTACACTTGGCAATTTTTAAAAACTTATGGTGAATCAATGATATTTATCTATAGTAAAATGTCAAATTACATTGTCCAAAATCTTGATTTTTCAAACCACTGTAGTACGTTTTGAAATTTCATGATATTATTAAAATTTTATAGCACACTTTTAAACTAAGTTTTGTATTTTTGTTGGAAATCTAGAATTCGTAGGAATGTTGTTGATATCTCTTATATAATTAAGTTAAAAAAATTTAAAAAAATATGGTTAAAAAGACATGTCGATTGACAAACTATCTTAAGCCAATGAATGCGAAAATATGCTAGCTTTGAATTATTTCTATGTTAATTAAAATTGTGAAACTTTGTATTTTTTTTTCCTTTTATGAAGAAGTCAAATATCTTTAAAATAAGAGACGAGGTCAATAATCCTTGGAGATGGTGGGAACGAGTTAGTAATCAAATTTCTCATGATAAAAAGAGAGTAAAGGAGAAGTAAAATGGTACAACAAGTTCATACCTGAAAACTAATGGGCAATAATCCTTCCATTTAAACTCACATGATTGGTGGGGTGGAGTATGTTTAGTCCCTTCTGGTGGAAATTTTGTCCATACTTTCTCCTTGGGGTCAAAAGCTGAAGCCTTCAAATCGAGGGATGCAGCTGGACCAGGCCTTCCCACAGAGTGCCTATGAAATCACTTCAACATATTGCTAATCAATGAAAAAGAATATCATAGAAAGATATATAGTTTCCAATGGATGCAAAAGAAATCAAAATCATTCATTTTTTTATCCTTTACAATCATTAGTGGTCTTTCCTAGGTGTACCCTAAAGCACACCTTAACATATATAATTCATAGAAATATAATAGTAAAGCTAGGGTAGAAAGGAAAACATTGTAGAACCTATGTTGTCAGGCTTGGAGCACTCATGTGATTACAATGATGATGATTTTTTTGTCAATCAATCTAGGTGGAATCAACATTTTGAAATTTGGTTCTATGGAACACAAACGAGGGTCACGTTGCATGAGATAGAACTATCGCCAATCGTATATAGATAATTGTATGCTTACATACAAACTCTTTTATATAAACGCATTCATCCCATTCAAAGAACAAAATTTTGTAACGAGACTATCTAAGTGGGAGAGGGATACAATTGTATATGCAGTAATTTACAAAGCATACAAAACCAAAGCGAAAAGGTGAGCGACCCAAGAATAAAAATCATCCTACTCAATAAAAATAACACTTTTATGATCCAACTAAAGTTAAGGCTTGGGCAACATGTGGTTAATATTGAATTAAAAAAAAAATCAACAACTTTAAATATCTAACAGACAAGGCTATTTACATAAAAAAATTCATATCCATTATTCTATGTACACTTACTATTGGAATTTTAAACAATTAAATTTTCACCCTTAATCTTCCAAGTTTCACAAGATTATCTTACATAATCAATGCAATTAAACAGATAAATGTTTTAATCAAAAGTACAAAGGAACCAAAAAGAATATTATGAAAGTTGATTAAACCATTTCCTTCAAAAAAATGCTTGTATTTAATATCTTACATTGCTTATGGGACTTTTGTTTTAAAAATCTCCTATAGTATTTTTTTTCATTCGATTAAGGATTTGTCTATAAAATTTATGTTGGGATATTTTTGTGATTATGAAAATGATAGGAATAAGGTCTAATTTATAAAATTTAGTTGTGGAATGTACATAAAAAAATTATAATTAAAGAGTATTTTTTCAGGCGCATTTAACAACCAATATATGTATTTAAATGAATGACTTAATGATGAAAAAGATATCAACCCATCAATATAATATCATCTTTAATTGAATGTAATTTTGTAATTGATGGCAAAATTATTAAGAATACTGTTAGGGTAAAATTTATTGCCTCAAACCAATTACAAAATGAACGACATCTAAAGCGAAATATAACAACATATTAATTTCAAAAGAAAGCACAAGATAGATCTAAGATTTAAATTTCGATAGAATGGCTTGGGGAAAACTGGATACATAAATCCAGAGCCCTTGTCAAAGTATAATAATATTTCGTATTTTATTGCTTTATGCTTTCACTATGTTTTTTTTTATCAATTGTTTATTTAAAAATGATTATATTCTAGTTTTATTGGAGTTTTGATTCATTAGAAAAGACAGAGAAAAATGTATTTAATAACAACTTTTTTAGTAGAAAATTTTTTGACCAGTAAGCTACTAACTAAGATCAATAAAAGAATTAAAATAAGAAGTTAAATAAATTAGCTATATATATTCAATATCAAAGAAGATGTATTTAGAAATTAACCTGAATAGGAAAAAAAAATTTAAACAAAACATATTACCAAAGAAGTTACAATTACTTAAGTTTGTGTAAAGATTTAACTGAAGCTTTCATCTAAATTAAAATTTTCTTGAGATGTGAGTACTAAATTTTTTAAAAAATTATCATTATAAACTGATGTGATGTAAAAAAGGATAATTGATAATCGAAAAGTAAGATAAATAAAATAAATATTTATTAATGAAACAAATATGATATATCATGAAGAGTTCTTATTATAGTTTGCAATCGTACGTGGTAATTAAATACAATAACAATATATATATATATATATATATATAAAGTTATGAAAAAGAATTACTTTATGCAAAATGATAAAATATGTAATTTAGAAACAAATTAAAATAAATATTAATAAAATAGATGCCAGTGAAAGCTTCTTCTTCTTTTTTTTTTTTTGGGGGGGGGGGGGGGGGGGGGGGGGGGGGGGGGGGGGGGGGGGGGGGGGGGGGGGGGTGTGGAGGGGGGGAGGGAGAATTTCCAATTGATCAATCTAGCTTTAGTTACTCAACTTACCTTTGGATTCTAGAAATGAAAATGCAGAAAGATATATACTGGTCTTTTATATATTAAATCCCATCCTTTCTCTCTTATTGTTGTTATGAGTTGTGAGCAATGATCTCCAAGAAGATTGAAAACACAACATATATATTGTAGCATAATCTCGTTAAGTAGCATAATAAAAGCGTTGTTCATAAGCTAGCCGTGTTGTTCTAATTTAACTGACATAAATATGTGACAAAATTAACCAACGAAATTAACGAAAATTCAAACCCAAAAAATATTACAGAGGATCACTAGACTAATTTATATATATAAATCAAGCAATAGAAATTAGAAACTACCTTATTCCCAGTTGAAGGTTGAGCATGAGCTCATAGTTTTTGTGGCCTTTACTAATTGATTCTCCTTGCTTTTTTCCAGCTTTTGGCAATCTCAATGGCTCCAAAGGGATGTCCTTTTGATTTCCATCATTAGGAGGATGTTGACCCAACAAATCACCATTTGGAACTCTCTCAATGGAAGGATTCTCATCTCCAATATGATAATAACAATCATCGACCTGATCCCACATATTCATCCTATCAAATGGCTTGTCCAACCCCACGCTTGCCCTACCATCAACTGACATCCTTCTAAGCTTATCATCACCTTTAGAAGAATGCCATACTGCAAGCTTCTTTTGTGATGGCAAGACACAGACATTTTCTCCAGGGGGAATACTGCAATCAGATAAATCCACGTTGTACACATTTTGAGGATCCCATTCCCTATTACTCTCCAACGAAGAGTCTGAAGGGTAATAAGTTCCAGTTTGATCATTAGGGTCCTTACTCCAATTCCCTACATAATAACTCTCATCAGGCCATTTGAAAGTTCCATCTCCTTTAGGAAATCCATCTTCCCAATTACCTTCAAACGAATTCCCATTACTCCATACAAATTTACCTTTTCCATGTATCACTCCTTTTCTCCACTCACCAATGTAATAATTCCCGTTCTTCCATTGGTATTTCCCATGCCCTTCCTGCATTCCACATAGCCATTCGCCATCGTACCAATCTCCATTCGCATAACTCTTAATTCCATTCCCATGTTTCAAGTTCATCACCCATTGTCCCCTATAAGTGTCCCCATTTGATCCTGTGTATGTTCCTGTGCCATCCATGTATCCGCTTTTGAACTCTCCCTCATATGTAGCTCCTGATGGCCAACTGAACCTTCCTCTCCCCATTGTTTTCCCTCTAAACCATTCTCCCATGTACATGCAACCGTCAGTCCACAAATATTTCCCCTGTCCATTTGGCAAATTATCAACCCACTGTCCTGTATAGTAGTCTCCATTGGACAAAATTTTCTCCGCAATGTATGTTTCAGCTGTGCTGCTTTTGATGTCGGGGTCTTCCTCATTTTCATCGTCTGCATGGGCTACAGATATCGTCCCAAAGATGCTGTGTGCCCGCTTCCTTGCCGCCTGTGTTTTGCGCATCGTAGCCTCCCATGCGCCCCTTACCATGCCACTTTGTTCTTTGCTCATTCTGAACTGTAGTGATCTAATTCCTTTTAACATGCCATATTAGGTAACAGCATGCATGCATGAAATTGAAGATCGATGTTGGTTTGAGAATTTGAGAAGATTACAAAAACAATCTACACAATATTCAACTCAACTCTATGAAATAATAAATTTATTGGCTAACAAGCTAATGGTATTTGTTTAATTTAAGGGAAAAAATGTTGCATGTTTGCATTTGAATGATAAAATTGTATTAATAAAACCAACATGCTTTGGAAAATGCAGCAACAATAATTTTTTTATCATAAAATAGCTATAAATAATGGTTCAATTTTTTTTTTTTTTCTACTTCTGTTAAGAAATCAGAAGAGCTTCTGAAACTAAACAAAGATGGATGTCTAAGTCAAAATTTTGCATTTCGCTATTTTCAATTATAGAGGTTACTGCTATGTTCACTGATAGTGCATCAAACTTTCATACAATCATGATGGAATCTGAACATGTGTCATTAATTAGTTAGCTTCTTCGCTTATAATTTTTTTAGTATATTTAACAAAAATACTACCAACAATTTGATGGCCCAAGAAAAAGTTAGAGGAGCATTTCTCTCGCCCATGCTTCTAGAGTTTCTTTGTGATTCAAAGAGACTTGTTCTTCTCTCTCGTGTCTGAAAGACCTGACACTTGGAGGAATAAGCGATTTTGTTGCACTGTTTCTTGAGCAAAAATAGATCACTTCTTTAGGTTTTTATTAAGTTAATTTTCCCCTAGCTAGTTGTTGATGATGATATATATCATCTTAACCTAGAATGAGTGCTTTCTTCTTTCCCATATATTTTGCACATTGATTTCATAATTTGAAATTAAGACACAACTCTCAGTTGGATGTGGATGATCTAATTATGTGAAGATTGTAATTTAAACTACTTAGGACGTGGGGTTATTTGTACGTAAATAATCACTTTATATATTATTTTTAAATTTTAAAAGAAGTTCATTAATATATAAACCTTTAATAATACCGATAAAACTATTTAAATAAACAATACAATGAAGTTTACCCTGTATACTCATTTCCCAAGACGAAAAATCGTAATCTTGTGTCTAATCCTCCTATTAACTGGTTCAACAACAAAAGTTTTCCCCATTCGGCAAAGCATGCACCCGAAGCAATTTATTTATTTATTTATCTATTTTTTATATTTCTTGAAGAATTTCAAGTTATCGAAATGAGATCAACTTCAAATATATATATATAGGCATTAAATAAAATTTATTCTGGTAAATTCTTATGCATTTTGTAGTTCCTAGATTTTTTTTTGGGGGAAAATGACTTTTTATTGTTGGAATGATTATTAATAATATTGATAATCTAGATAAATAATGAGTAATATTAGACTTACAACATTCATATAACCTACATTCTATAACATGACTTGACGGTCTATATGATAAAAATTAACTGGAGGAGAAAAAAATAAAAATGAATGAGAAAAATTACAGCTCCAATAGGATTGTGTGTCACTTAAATTGCCATATCACGTTAAAGATTTTATGTTATATGAATATTGTAAGTATAGCATTATTGATAAATAATTAATATTTTTTATTTGTGTTAACTTATTTAACGGTAAGGAAATTATTAAAAATAATAATAGGTTTTTAAAACAATTATTTGATTGCAATTAATTCTATCCTTCAAATATTTAAAGGGGACGTATAGCATGTAAATAGATTATGAGCTGATGTTGAAGTTAGACAGTAATTATAATAATGAAATCTTTGTAGGTATTGTTGGCTATAATTGCAATGATAGATTTGGACCTTGTTATTATACATTATAAGATCTAATTATGTGAATTTTTTAATATTAAAAAGATACTTTGTAATGTGTGTTGAGTCTCACTTTACAATTAAAAAAAAAAAAGAAAAACAGATTTGTCCTAGGGAGGAAATGGATGAGTTACAAAAATGCCCTCTGTCTCTAGAATCAAAAAGAAATGTCTTGATGTCCTTGCCTTTGAAGACTTTTGTCTGAGTTCAAGAAGTTGGTTTATGTCACCTGGAGGCCACTGGTTGACCAGGAGATGCCACGTTACAGATATTTGATAGTAAACTTTATCATGAGGGAACACGTCGAAGGTCGTCCTCTAAGAATGCTTAGTTTCGGAAGCAAACAAGAGAGATGAGTGATGCCATGTTGTAAGGTTGACTCTTGGACAAAAAACTGAACTTTAATACCTTAAAGCTTGCACGAAACCAAAACGGGAGTTACTGCATGAAGAAATGTATTCGTAGTCCCTTTGGTTTACAAAGAATCCATACAATTCTTTCAAAATTATTTTAGTACGTATACGATAAGCTATTGCATGGAGTCCAAGCATCACTTGCTCTTGATTGTACAAAAGTTTAAATCTTTTTTACTAATGATTTTGATTTCCACAATTTAAGTATATATACTATTTTATTTCTCGTGAAGTTGTAGTGAATTTTACAGTGTCACCCTTCATTTATTTTAAGTTTTTACCTATTTGATAAAGAAAAAAGATTTTTTGAAACAAAATTAGATATAAAATTTTGATTATTGATCTACAAAATCTAATTATTGAGATAATTGATAAATTAATAATATTAAATATAATTTTTTTAGTTTTAATATTAATTATTAGATTTTGTGAGATCAATGCATAAAAACTTGTGTTAATAAATTGTTCAAACTATTACTTTCTTTTAATAAATTTTGTCTCAACTCATATAATATGAAATATTATTGTAGATATATCATTATTTGTGGAGACATATTAGGGAAGTGAAATAGCTAAAAATCTAGAAGTTAAGCCCTCCATCTTTATCGGTAAATTACTCTCTATATGTTCAATTTAGTAAAAATTCTTTATTCAAAATCATGAGTGTTTTAATCTATTTTTTTCCTTACATGCAAGTAACCCAACCCATGATATTATTATTAATAAAAAATAAAAATAACAATAAAAATAAAAACTAGATTCTCATTGCAAATAGTGAGTAATATATGGCTCTTGTTTCTTGCCGCGAAATTGAAACTGACTACTTTGAACATTGGCATGCTCCACATCCACCGTCTTCTCCACCTAAACCCCAAGCCACCATTCCCACTCACTTCCTTCACCGCCATCAAATTCTTCTGCTCCTTCACACCACCTTCTATCACACCGCATCTTCTCAAACAATGCAAATCCTCAACCCAAATCTCCCTTATCCACCAACAAATACTTGTCCGAAACCTCACCCACCAATTCCCCACTTCCCTCTTTATTTCCGCCTATATTTCTCACAACTCTCCTTCCAACGCCTTATCCTTCCTCAAGCACCTTCCACCCTCCGCTTCCTCCGTCTCCTGCTGGAACGCCCTCATCCGCCGTGACGTTGCCCTGGGCCTTCTTCACAATGCGCTTCTTCTCTTCCTCAGAATGATGTCTCTCGAATGGAAGCCTGACCACTACACCTTCCCTTTCGTACTCAAGGCCTGCGGCGACCTTCCCTCCTTCCGCTGCGGCTCTTCTGTTCACGCGCTCGTTTGTGCGAGTGGGTTCGCTTCCAATGTGTTTGTTTGTAACGCCTTGGTGGCTATGTACTCCCGCTGTGGTATTTTGGACTATGCGCGACAGATGTTTGATGAAATGCTTCAGGGGAGCATTTGTGATATAGTTTCGTGGAATACGATTGTGGCAGGTTATATACAGAGTGGGGATGCTGAAACTGGGTTGATGATGTTTAATAGAATGGCTGATGATGTTAGAATTCGCGCGGATGTTATAAGTCTTGTGAACGTGCTTCCTGCCTGCGCATCACGTGGGATGTTGTTGAGGGGTAAGCAGGTGCATTGTCATGCAGTGAGGAGAGGGTTGTTTGAGAATATTTTTGTGGGAAACGCTTTGGTGGATATGTATGCAAAGTGTGGAAAGATGGAAGAGGCAAAGAAGGTTTTTCAGAGGATGGAGGTGAAGGATGTGGTGTCTTGGAACGCCATGGTTACAGGGTATTCTCAAATTGGTAGCTTTGAGGATGCTATTGGGCTCTTTGAGGAGATGAGGAAGGAGAAAATGGAACTGGATGTCGTGACGTGGAGTGCTGTGATTGCTGGATATGCACAGAGGGGACATGGGCACGAAGCATTGGACTTGTTTAGACAAATGCACTCTTGTGGATCGGAACCAAATGTTGTTACTCTTATGTCACTTCTTTCGGCCTGTGCATCAATTGGGGCCTTGCTTCATGGGAAGGAGACACATTGTTACGCCATAAAATCTGTTCTGAGTGTAGAGATGAGTGAGTCAAGGAATGATCTCGCAATGATTAATGCTTTGATTGATATGTATGCTAAGTGCAAGGAAGTCAATGTGGCACGTGCCATGTTTGATGCAATTGAACCAAAGGATAGAGATGTTGTTGCCTGGACTGTCATGATTGGTGGTTATGCTCAGCATGGAGAAGCTAATGATGCATTAAAACTTTTTGCTCAGATGTTCCAGCAAGATAAACCTATAAAGCCAAATGCTTTTACTATATCATGTGCTCTTATGGCTTCTGCCCGTTTGGCTGCAATTAGATTTGGTAGGCAAATTCACGCATATGTGTTCCGGAATCTTTATGAATCAAAGAATCCTTTTGTGGCTAATTGCCTGATAGATATGTATTCAAAATCAGGAGATATTGATGCCGCTAGAGTTGTATTTGATAGCTTGCAGCAAAGAAATGTTGTTTCTTGGACATCCCTAATGACAGGTTATGGCGTGCATGGTCATGGTGATGAAGCTCTCCGGCTTGTTGATGAGATGAGGAAACAAGGTCTGGTGCCTGATGGTGTTGCCTCCCTTGTTGTGCTTTATGCTTGCAGCCACTCAGGAATGGTTGATCAGGGATTAAAATACTTTGATCGGATGAGCGAGGAGTTTGGTATTACTCCAGGGCCTGATCACTATGCTTGCATTGTTGACTTACTGGGTCGTGCTGGTCGCTTGAATGAAGCTATGAAACTAATTGAGGATATGCCCATGAAATCGAGCCCTGTAATATGGATGGCATTGCTTAGTGGTTGTAGGATTCATGCTAATGTGGAACTTGGGGAATATGCTGCAAACCAATTGTTAGAATTGGAGTCACTGAATGATGGATCATACACGTTGCTTTCAAACATATATGCAAATGCTGGACGGTGGAAAGACGTGGCCCGGATCAGATCATTGATGAGACATACAGGAATCAAGAAGAGACCTGGATGCAGTTGGATACAAGGAAGGGAAGGCACCACTACCTTTTTTGTAGGTGATTGGACTCATCCACAATCTAAACAAATATATGAGATCCTTGCAGACTTGATTCAACGCATCAAAGACATGGGGTATGTTCCAGAGACAAGCTTTGCACTCCATGATGTGGATGATGAAGAAAAAGATGATCTTCTTTTTGAACATAGTGAAAAGTTGGCTCTTGCATATGGAATCCTAACCACAGCTGCCGGAGCACCTATCCGCATCACCAAAAATTTACGCATCTGTGGTGATTGCCACACTGTTTTTACCTACATAACCAAGATCGTTGAACATGAAATCATCTTGAGAGACTCAAGCCGCTTCCATCATTTCAAGGAAGGATCTTGCTCCTGTAGAGGCTATTGGTGATGTCGTAATGCTACATGTCCAGGTGAGTAGTTTATTGTTCTCATGATTTTGCAATGTAAATTATTGTTATGTATTCTTATTATGAAATTTGAAATAGTTTACTTTTTCCTTGACACTGCATTGAATGTCTCAGTTATCCAAAGATTTTACTTTTTTTGGTTTGAGGCTTTTCTAATTGAAGTTGAAGATGGGGCATTTAAGGCTTGCACCAAGGATGGATTCTGACTCACTTATTCCTATTTGAAAGGAGGAAAATTTTTGTCCCATCTGATGCCTAAGAGTGAGAATGTGGAGCATATGCTTTGGCTAAAATGTGCACATCTGAGTGGCTGTTCAAACACTATTGCTAAAAGAAGTTGAAGGAAAGCTTGAAGAGATATACGTTTCCACTTGATTGAAATTTTGGAGGCAGAGAATGTAGTTCTTTTGAGTTAAGCCTTGTTAAGAGATTGGTCCTCTAACAAATTCTAAGTACTCATTCTTACACTCAACTAAGCTCTAGATGTGAGAGCTGTAAGCCATCCCTCTTTTCTGCACTTAAGAATGCTTGTGCCTAATGTAGTTTTTTCCATTACCTATTATCTAGCGGCTTTCCAATTGTTTTTCACCAGGTGATGTGCTCTTTCTGATGGGATTCCATATTTAGGTGCCTCCTTGTTGGTGGAGGAGCCTGTTGAAGCCATAGAACTTGTGGCCGGTTTCTTGTTCTCATCTTAAACTCGCTTCAAGCTGCTCTAAATTTTCTGCAAGAGAGAAGCTGCCTCCTCTCTCCTGATGCACAAAAGGAATCCTCTGTTACTTCTAAGAAACATACTAATATCGATTACAATTAATTGAAGCAAGAAGGTGCTGTCTCACTCTTGGCAGGCATGGAAATTGGAAAGTTCATAGCCAAGGGAGTTGGGTCTCTGTCAGATAAAAGCCTTCAATGAAAGCTCTCTCCTGGATACATTGTCCGCGGCTGGAATTTCTGCAGGTTAGTATCTGTCACACCCAAAACATAAAGCCTATATGAAATTGGCTCACATGATTGTATATCACTTCCTTTTTCGTTTCCTATGATTAAAGTTATTTTCTGCTTTGTTCATTGGATTCAATGCTTTTGTTGCTGGTTGCTTTTTTACAGGAGAATCAGTCTTGAGGCCACTGCTAAGGGATTTATTTTTTTATTACTTTGCCAACCATGACTCGCTTGTGGCCTTGAATAATTGGTGAATAAAAGTTGAGTATTCAAAATTTTCTTTATGACTGATTAAAAAAAGAAAAAACATGGACACCTCCTCCCACTTCCAGTATGAACTTTCTTTGCTTGAATGATAATGAATAGATACAGTGTGAGACAATTTCCAGGGTTTTGGGATCATATCTTGGATCAGAGAGAACTTTAGTACCCTTAGTGAGCATTTGAAGGATCAGAATCTGTCTTTTTACAATTCTATAGATGATTGCACACTTTTTTGATGCACATTTTAATTGAATTAGTCTATTTACAACAAAAAAAAAATAATAATAATAAAATAAAAGGAAGTCCTTTTCCTCCTATGCTGTATACCTTGGCTGAGGTTGGAACCATGTATACAAAGAAGGAATATAGAGGAATACATGGACAATCTTCAATGCTACACATGCAGCGTCTATGGTTCCAAGAACTCCTTTTTACTTCCTCTTTAAATCTTTTTTATTTTTTATGCTGCATATTTAAAAATATTTTATATTTCTTGGACCAGATCAAACAACATATGCATTGGAAACATAACTTCACATGAGATAAAGGTTTTTCAATTGCTATTAATTTGTTTAAGCATAATTAGATAACATTGAAGTCTATCTCGTCTCTTTTGATGTTAGGATAATGGATTCTCAAATGGGTAGTATGAGATGAATAAAGTCTGTCCATATCGTAGTTTTGCTCCAAACTTGGTTAATTTATGGAATCTTTTATGTTACTCATTTGAAAATCCAACTATTGGCAAAACATGATAAATTATGGTAAATTAAGTGTTTTGCAAGTATTAAAGAGATATGTGTCAATGAACAAATGAAACCAAGATAGTTTGAGATCTAGATTAGTGCAAGAAATGGAGGAGAGAGAGTCCAATAACTTTATACTTGCCCAGTCTAGTGCTAGGAATAATTCGGCCAAGGGATCTGATTTAATCAAGGCTTTCTAGATACTGTGAGGAAGGAGGTTGAGAATTGTGATTGCTTGCAAGGTAATGAAAATATATATATAATTATTATGTACATGGGTTAGTTTTTCTATAGCTGTTTAGATTTGGGTTTGTATTAATTGGATCTAGGGTTGATACTGCATTTTGTGTGTTGCTGTGCGGATTTGCTTATTGGGTGAATTTTGTTTTGTGGTTAGCTTGATATTTAGATTTTAGGTAGGTAACTATCCTCTTTTGAGCATGCTTGTTTATTTTTGTATGTTGGAGAATGGATGTTAATGTAGCCATATCTAGATTAGAACATGTTTCATTTCTAGTTTTAACTAGTATTAGGTGGTTGTTCATTTATGTTTTCAAGTAATGCATTTTCGTCATTTTCTCAATTGTTTGCTTTATTTCCTCTCCTACTTCCTTTGCACCTATTAGAATTGTCTCATCTGTTTGCAGCATTTGTTCTTTGTCCCCATTTTGGTATCATTTAGAGAATCACTCTCTACAAGAAATCTTTTTCTACCATTCCAATTCTCACGACAAAATTCTACTCTTATGCATTTGCTCTTCAAAAGTTATCAGTTGTGCACTTATCTCTGGCCACGGTTCCTGCCTTTAAACTTGCCAATCTGGTATGCTATTGTTAGCACTCTGTCAATTTCTTTTGACAAGCTTTCTTTTTTTTTTTTATTCATTTTCATTATATTATTTTAAATTGTTTAGATAAAATGCCATTTTAATTCCAAAAGATGCCATTTTATGTTCCAAATGAGCTTTACTAGAAATCTATCATTATGCTTTAATGTGTTTTGAGTCAAGAAATTGACTTTTTTTTTTGGTTGAAGAAATGATCTTGCATTTGGAGGTTGTGTTTTGTTACATAATATTATTTGAAAAAGTGGAAATGAATTGACAAGCTTATTGCAGTGATGATATTGTTACACTAGCTAATTCATGATGATAATTGTTATATATTTGCTCACTTGTCTTTCTCTGAGTTTAAGAAATCATAAGGCACTAATTGCTGAGGACTTCTCTGTGTTCAAATAATATATGACTCATTTTCTGTGAATTTGTATTTAGGCATGTTTCCAAAGTGATGTTGAAACACACTTTCCTTGAATTGCGTATAAATAATAAAAGAGTAAAGCAAGGGTAAACATAGTTGAGAGAAAGGGCCCTTGCTTCGCTTCCTGTTTCACGTTGCTGCGGTTAGATTCTTGAAAGAGAAGTCTAGGGTTACGATTTTTTTGGAACTCCAATTGAGCCCGATCCTTAATGTCCTCCCTGCTTAGAGTCAGGGTAGATCTTTTTATCATGTCGTTGCTGTGCCATAGGGCGCTAGACTGTTGGTCTATTGCTATTGAACTGACAGAGCGAGCTATAGCGGAACCCCAATAAGTTTGTTTGGAAAAGGTATGGAATATTACTGTTAATTTAGAGACTCGTTAAGAGTCTCGCCAAGGCACGTAGTCTTGCTTTTTTTTTTTTGTAAGAGCTTATTTTTATTTGTGACACGTATATGATTTGTGTCTGACTAGTATAGTGCTTTTGTTGCCATTGCTCATTCTTCCTTGAAGTCGTAAAATGATGGTGAGGCAGCAAGGATCCCTAAGTGGGAGCAGGCCATGTTTGAGGAATTGCCAGTCATATTGTAAGTAAGATGTGATTTTGTTCCAATCTTGTTCTTTGTTTCTGTAGTATTGCTGTATTATAAATAAGCTGTAAGCGAATGTGTTGCTGTCAGTTAACTTCTTTGTTTGAGTTCAAGAATTGGGTAGAATTTTTTTTCTAGAAGACTGAGCTCTGATTGCTGCAGAAATGGGCTCGATATTCGTGAAATTTGCACAGAAAACTAGCATTAATTGATAGAATGTGATGGACACTGCCTGATGGACTGTCTAAGATCAAATTTGCTTGAACTGACATAAGTCTTCTATCCTCTTCAATGGTCGGCATGATTTAAATTTGGAATTATTTACCTTTGTGGTCCGAAGGCAAGTGGGGGAATCATATCAAATAATCATAGTGGGAAGCTTAATAAGTACATATGTGACTTTTTTAGTATTGACCAGGTGGTGCATAATTTTTCTCAAGCTGATAGAGCTGTTCAGTTGAAACCTTCAATTAGATTTACTTACTCTAGGCACTAAAAGTTGGGAATATAGGGAGGACAAGGTTGGAAATGTCTATATCTATTTTTCTTGTTATCTTTTTTGTTTTGGATAAAGGCTGGTTGGAAGTTAGTTTTGAGTCTGCTGAGCTGGAGAAGGTGAGTTAGGTAGAGAGTATTAAGGGAAAGCAAGGAGAGAGGATATGGGGAGAAATTTACAATAGAATTTTGTATAGCCTAACTCTTAGGAGAGCTGGCAGGCCTCTCGAAGAGTCTGCTACACTTTTTTAATAGAAGTTCCTCTATTTCTAATTTCCAAAAAAGAATCTCTAAGCTGATAGTTCAATATTGTATTTTATCTCTATTTTTCTATACAAATTCTGTAGATTCTTGTGTTTGAGAGGTGTGTTGTGTTGTGTGTGAGTTAGAACCTTACCATTTATGGTATCAGAGCGGTTTTTTAGGTATAGCTGGAAAGAAGGGTGAAGAAGGGTGGATAGGTTAGAGGAGAAAGTCCAGTTGGTCCAAGCAAACATCGCTGTGGTCAAAGAAAGAATAATGAAGGTGCATCTTCTGGAGCAGAGCATGGCGGCGATACTGGAACTATTGGAGGTCATGGTAGCAAAAAACAAAGAGAATAGCATTGATCTACGCCAGCTTCAAGATAGAAGATATTGACCGGAGATGATGAACAAGGGTCATCAAAGTCTTTTAGAAACATTTTTTAGAAAGCCAAAAAGGAATTTCTAAGTATTTCCTTACTCTTTAGCAAGAAACCATGGTAAAGGAGCACTGTCAGCAATTCGAAAGAATCGCATCGTCAATGGAGGATGTACTGGAGCACATTCTGGAAGGGCAGTTTATCAATGGCCTTTGCCCTAAGTTAAAAGCTGAATTAAAGGTTTTCAGGCCTTTTGGACTGGATCGTATAATAGGCTTGGCCCTAAAGCTTGAACATAAAAATTTGGCCTTGAAGATAATTGTATCTGCTTCCAACGAGAAGAAAGGAATTTCCAATCCTGGATATTCCTTGATGAAGAACTCTACCTCTTCTATCGACTGGCCAATAGCAGTGTCGAAAAAAAGTCAATGGAAACATGAGAGAAGTCTTTGTTATCGTTGTGATCTGAAATTCTCATCTTGCTTGTTATCAGATGCTAAATTACAAGCTAAACATGAGAGAAGTCTTTGTTATCGTTGTGATGAGAAATTCTTACCACGCCACTTTTGTAAATTCAAGGCATTGCAATTGATGGTAGTTCAAGAGGAGGATGAGTTAGTGGAAAATGAAAGAGAAGAATTAATTCAAGAGGTCAGCGAGTCAAAGGAAATGGAATTAAAGAGATTGGAGTTGTCAATGAATTCGATTGTTGGGCTGTCATCTCCTTAAACTATCAAGTTAAAGGGAAATCTATACGGCGAAGAGGTGGTAGTGCTTATTGATCCAGGGGCTACTTATAATTTCATCTCTAATGCTTTAGTCAAGAAACTGTCCTTGCCATTGGAAGCCACCACCGAATATGGTATACTGTTGGGTGTAAGAACACCGACAAGAGAGGGTTTGTCAAAATGTGAAATTGAACTTGCAAGGGCTTACAATTGTGGAAGAATTTCTTCCATTAGAGCTGGCTGGATCAGATTTGGTACTTGGAATGTTGTGGTTGGAGAACTTGGGAGAAATTAAATTTGATTATAAGGCTTTGAACATGGAGTTTAAGATTGATGGGAAAAGGTATTATTGCAAGTGGATCCAGGCCTTCGCAAAATTCAGGTGTCTTTGAAGTCGTTGATGAAGGCAATAAGAAATGGGGGTCAAGGAGTTTTACTGGAATTGAATTCTCTAAAAGTAGTGTCAAATTCCAAGCATCCAAAATTTCCTGCAGAAGTGAGTGAACTACTCCATTAATTTAAAACAGTTTTGGAGATGCCACGAGGATTACTCCTAGTAAAGGACATGAACATGCCATTTTGTTGAAGGAAGGAAAACATCCAGTAAGTTTGAGGCCATACTGTTATCCTCAAATTCAGAAAGATGAAATTGCGATTCTTATGCAAGAAATAGTAGCAGCTGGTGTGATAAGGGCTAGCAGTAGCCTATTTTCCAGTCCAGTGTTTCTAGTTAAAAAAAGAAAAAAGATGGAAGTTGGCGATTTTGTATAGATTATAGGGCTTTAAACCAAGTTATGGTCCCATACAAGTATCTTATTCCCATTATTGATGAGTTATTAGATGAATTATGTGGAGCATGTGTGTTTTCAAAATTAGATCTCAAGTTTGGAAACGCTCAAATTCTAGTAAAAATCATAAGTATTCATAAGACTGCATTTCGTACACATGATGGGCATTATGAGTTCTTGGTGATGCCTCTTGGACTTACAAATACACCATCAATGTTTCAAGCTCTAATGAATGACGTTTTTAGGAGAATTTTAAGGAAGTTTGTGTTGGTTTTCTTTGATGACATCTTGGTTTATAGTATAAGTTTGGAGGATCATTTGAAACATTTGTGGATGGTATTGGATACTCTTAGGTAACATCAATTATATGCCAACAAAAAAAATGCTTGTTTGCTCGAGATCGATTAGAGTACCTTGGCCATGTAATTTCTGGTGATAGGGTTATTGTTGACAATTCAAAAGTGGGAGTGATGCAATAATGACCTACTATTAGAAACTTGAAGAAATTAAGAGGTTTCCTGGCTTAATCGGATATTATAGAAAGTTTGTTGAAGGGTATGGGAAAATAGCTTTTCTTTTAATAGTAACAACTTAAAAAAGATAACTTTGGGTGGAATGACAAGGCTGAGGAAGCTTTTCAAAAGTTTAAAAAAAAAACTATGTCCACTGTTCCGGTTTTAGCTCTTCCCGATTTTAACCAACCATTTGTTATTGAGACGGATGCGTCTGGGGTTGGTTTGGGGGCTGTTTTGATGCAAGGATAGCGACCAATTGTTTATTATAGTCATTTACTTTCGTAATGTTCTTGATTGAAATTGGCGTATGAGAGGGAATTGATGGCTATTGCTTTGACGGTTAAAAAATGGAGACCATATATATTGGGCAGAAAATTTGTGGTTAGAATTGATCAAAGAAGTCTTAAATACCTACTAGAGCAACGGTTGGTCCATGAGGATCACCAAAAATGATTGTCTAAGCTAATGGGATTAGATTTTGAAATCCATTACCAACCTGGTAGGGATGGCAATAGGGCGGGTTAGGGCAGGGATTGCCATCTCCATCCCTATCCCCATTTATAAAGAACATCTCCATCCTCGTGCCTGGCCCCAAATGAATAATGTTCGCCATCCCCGTCCATAAAGAACGTTTCCATCTCCAACCCTCCCTAAAACCATGTCATAATATTTAAAATGTATCATTTAAAAATAATATAATTCCAATAAAGATTCAATAATAATTAACAATCCAAAATATAGAATAACATAATTCCAACAAGATTCAAATGATAATCAATAATAAAAAAATATAAAATAACATAATTCTAATAAGATTCAAATGATAATCAATAATATAAAATATAATAACAAAGTAGACCACAAAATGTTTGATAAAGAACATGAAACAACTCAAATATTTTCTTTCTCAATCCTCCATATTAGCAATATTTAATAATACAGGTGTTTTTAATTTTAATAGGTATGCAGGACAGAGCGAAGCGAGACGTGTAATCGTCATCCCCACTTCATTTAAAAATGGGTATTATATATTTACCCCATCACGATATTATAGCCTTCCATCCCCATGCCTAACGGGTTGGATCCTTGTGGGTCCCCATACCCATGGGTGTTTTTGCCATCCTTACAAGTCGGCCTTGAAAATAAAGTCGCGGATGCATCATCTCACATCCAAAATTGATTGCTCTTTCTTTATCTCCATCTTATGATTGTAGCGCAATTCAAATGGAGATTAGTGCTAATGATGAATTAAGGTAGCTTAAAGAATCTATTTTGGCAGGAACAGCAAATCAGGAGGATTTGTAGTTATCTAAGGCCAGTTATTGTATAAGGGTAGAATGGCGTCAGTTAGTAGGTCTCTACTCATTCCTAAATTGCTTAAAGAGTTTCATCACAGTCCATTGAAAGGCCATTCAAGTATGTTGAAGACGATTCAACGGATTTCAAATGAATTTTATTGGAAAGGAATGAAAAGAGAAATAAAAGCCTATATGGAGTCTTGTGGAGTTTGCCAAAAAAAAAAAAGTATTTGGCATTATCTCCAGTTGGTCTTCTTCAACCTTTCCCTATTCCTAACCAAGTTTGGGAAGACATTACAATGGATTTCATGGAAGGTTTGCCTAGATTAGAGCGATATGACCTTATTCTCGTGGTAGTGGATCGTATGAGTAAATTTGGGCATTTTTTAGCTCTTAAACATCCCTTCATTGCTCAATCAGTTGCTGCCTTATTTATAAAAGAGATGGTTCGGCTTCATGGCATTCCTTGTTCTATTATCATGGATAGGGATCGAGTGTTCCTTAGCTTGTTTTGGACAAAATTGTTTAAAATACAAGGAACCAAACTTCGCACAGCATGACTTACCACCCTCAATCCGATGGACAAACGGAGGTAGTCAATTAGTGTTTGGAGACTTATTTGAGGTTTTTTGTGGCTAACTAACCCAAACAATGGGTAAAGTGGCTACCGTGGGCTGAATATTGGTACAACACCTCCTAACATACTTCAGACAAGGCAACTCCTTTCAAACTTCTATATGGTCGAGATCCACCTCCCTTAGTCCGATTTGGACATGGTTCCACTGCTGTGTCAACTGTAGAACAGTTATGGGGAGAGAGCGATGCGATGTTGGATGAACTAAAGCAACATCTGCAGCTTGCTCAAGACAAAATGAAACTGATTGTTGATGGCAAGCGTAAGGATGTTTGTTTTCAGGTGGGTATATGGTTTATTTAAAACTAGAAATGGTATCGCCAAAAATCCTTGGTGGAAGTTAAGGTTGAGCAGTTTGTTTATAAACTAAAGTGGCTAGCCAATTCCGTTATATATCTTGTTTTTCATGTTTCTCAACTCCAAAAGACTGTGGGATCTACTATTGTTTCCTCCCTTATTCCCTCACAACTTAATGCGGATGGGGAACTTATGGTAGAACCGGAAAGTGTTCTAGGAATCAGGCAGAAAAGGGACAGCTTGGGTCCTAAAATAGAGGTGCTCATCAAATGGAAAGGACTAATAGATTTTGAAGCCACTTGGGAGAATTTTAAGTTGTTGCAACATCAATTCCCTGACTTCTACCTTAAGGACAAGGTGGATGCTTGGGCAGGGAGTGATGATAGACTTGTGCAGTTGAAACCTCTAATTAGATTTACTTACTCTAGGTGCCAAAAGTAAGGGATATATGGAGGACAATGTTGGAAATGTCTATATCTATTTTTCTTGTTATCTTATTTATTTGGAATAAAGGTTGGTAGTTAGTTTTGAGTCTGCTAAGCTGGAGGAGGTGAGTTAGTTAGAGAGTGTTAAGGGAAAGCAAGGAGAGAGGATGAAGGGAGAAAATTATAATAGAATTTTCTAAAGCCTGGTTCTAGGGAGAGCTGGCAGGCCTCTCAAAGAGTCTGCTACAAGTTTTTAATAAAAGTTCCTCTATTTCTAATTTCCAGAAAATAATCTCTAAGCTAATAGTCCACTGCTGTATTTTATCTCTATTTTTCTATATAAATTTCGTGGATTCTTGTGTTTGAGAGGTGTGTTGTGCTATGTGTGAGTTAGAACCTTACCACAAGTATTTTAGGTATGACTGCTTCATGGTCATGCAATAAACTTTCAGTTCCATCATTTGATCTTAGTAAACATTGAATTAGGAATAAGAATAGGGAATTTATCATATGTGTTGGTAATTTGTGGACCTTAATACTTTTTTGCCAATAGTTTTCATTGGCTAGAGGGTGGGTACATAACTCTTGGTTCATCTAGACCCCTTATTTGTTTCTTTAAAAGTAATCACTAATTTACATGAATTCATCAAGTAATTGGTCCAATCATTAACTTCATTACCTAATAAGAGTTCTTTTAAGATGTTTATATGTTTAGTTTTTTTCTAAAACTTCCTGTCCTTTACAGAGTATATAGCGCATAACTAGTAAATTTCTTTTACTACAAGACTTTTTAATCCATTTTTGAGACAATTCGCTCTTTCTCTCTTTGTCTGCTCTCTCTCTATTTTCCTTTTTCATAGTTTAGAGGGTTTTGTTGTTGTGTTATTATTATTATTATTTTGTTTTGGGGACCATGTACTGTGTTGTTGTTTTAGATTCTTTCTGTTAGATAATGGGGCTAAGCAAAAGTAGACAACGATCATGCACGTATTAATAAGAGGAACATAACTACATGAAGGGAGGTTTGGCATCTATTATTCAGTTACTAGCAGTTATCATAGCTCTTTAGATGTTGTGATTATACCAATTGATCAACTATTAAAAGAAGAAAATATGTTGTTGTTACATTCTATGCTATTCATAGACAAATAGCATTTTGCTGTAGATTCAAATTGTAACCGACTTGTTTTGGAATTTACCATTTGATTGACAAAGTTTCGGAAATTGCACGTGAAACACACAGTTTTGATAAATTTTCAATTCTATAAAGCAGCTTTGAGGATAGGTGTTTATGTATATAATTTTAACTTGTAAAGACATTGATGTTTGTCTGTTAGTGCTCTTATATTAAGTGTTTATGTATACTAAATTTGATAATGTTGTGTTTTTCTGTCGTTCAATTATTTTTAAAATTTTAATAACATATGCTAAGAAAGATAATAATGGTTCATTTGTTTAGCATGAATCTTTAATATATTATACCTTGATAAGGTATGATTAAATACTGAAATTTTTGTACTAAAATGCATTATAATTTGAGAATATTGTAGTACTAGACAATAAACTGTAAATTCTGTTGTCAGTTTTTCTCTCACGGTGACATCAATGTATGAAATTTTATATTGTTAGAAAGCTTGTTCCCATAGCTTTCAAATGGTAAACTATGCGTCTAATCTTATTATGGTTTGAAAGCTATAAGGATTCATAGTTTGTCCTGTTCTTTTAAAAGGTAATTACCAAAGGTTGGGGATTACACTGTTGTCATTTAAATATCCCTTGTGTAGGACAGAGAGTGTAGTTCACCACTTTTTTATATGACTCGAATGACATCAACTTGATTTATATGGTGTTTGTAACTACTCAAGTTATTTCTTCATTAAATACATCCATGATATGGCTAAGAAGTTATCCTATTATGCAAGTTAATTAATACATAGTATGTGTAAATTAACATGCTTGAGATGCCATATCCTAGTGGACCAGGATTCTTTCCTAATCTAATCTTTTCTTAATCTTTTTATGATATTACGACATGTGTCAATTATTAAACAAATGGTTATTATTAAATTTTGTTGATTTTTACAATCAAACGACATAATTTCTCTAACGTGAAAAAAAAAATCTTCTAAAGTCTTAAAGCATTTTAACTTCCCATTTTTCTTCTTCCCTGTCTTTCATCGTTGTTCTTGTTATTTCAATGATAAGGAGAAATTTTGCACAATTAGATTCACATGAGCATGGTAAGCGTTGCTTTTTTTTTCTTTAATTTGGTGTAAGTTTTGGTGTCACTTTGTTAGGAATTGATTAAAGGCTTGTTGGGCTAGGAGGATATTTGCATCTCGGTAGGACATAAAAGCAGAATGCTTGTCTTTTTCTTGCTGTGAATGGGCATTGCTTCTCTAATGGAGGTAAGAATAACTGAAATGTAATGGGCAAATTTCAAAAGCCTAGATATATTATAAATAAAAAGAAAAAAAATGCAAGCAAAAGAGACAATAACCGCAAAATTGCACCCAAGGGAGACCTTGAGGTGGTTGTGTGGTTGCCTTTTCTTGTCCATACTAAAGATCGTAATTTGAGATATGAGATTGGTGAAGAAGAAGATGAAAAGGATTTGTTTTTCAATAAGTAAAACTGTACTGTTTTGGATGTAAAGAATAATAAATCAAATCCTAACTATTGAATTTAATAACTATGCCATTCATAAGATCATACAGGGGTTACATAAAGACCAAAGCAGGAGAGGATCTTGGACCCATTTTAGTTTGAGAGTTTATGATTTATCTAAATATATCAATGTCTTAGTCATCCTAGTTGGTCATATGTTTATGCTTAAAGTATTTTCTAGAGTAAGATCTTTGTTTTCGTTTTTCTTGCAGCATGTTTTTCAGAAAACAAACTTTTTCCTTTGCCTCCAAATAGCACGGACAAGATATTAATAATTTTAAGATGCAAGTCGTTTGCTCATGAAAATTAAAATTACATACAAGTAATGTGTATATTATATTATTTACCTTGTTTTAAAAAAATTTAAAGTTCCTAAAAAAGGTCAACCCAACAATATTTATTATTTTAATTGCATTAAATTGATGCTTCATACTTTGGGATTTTTTTTTGTTCACAACAATGTTAATAATATTATATTTATAAATTCGTGTATGTAAACTACTCAACTAATGTGATTAGAGGAGTCAATGTTAAAAATAATGGAATTGATTGAGACAAATGATTAGACAGTCGTGTATTTGTGTTTCATGAGTTTGTACTTTACCATTATTCATAACATTATGGATGATTTTGGTACTCCAACAAAACTAATTTTGAAGGTTGCATTTTATTATTTTATTTTCAAAATATGATTACACTCATTTTTGGAATATATTCTTTCATGATAGATTCACAATATAAAATCAACTATGAAGTAAAATATTAAAGACTGCTTCTTGTTAGCTTAAAGACAAGGAAATGAAAAAGATGAGGAAAGCTTAGAACACACCAAAATTTAAAATAATTCAGCGAGAAAGCTTACGTGAATAATACCATAGCCAAATCATGTTAGAGATTATTTCCTCATAAATGTTGGAGATATGCTGGAGATTCTTTCCTGATACATGCTGATTTTTTTCGTTTATTTAGCATCCAATTTTTCATTGTTATGCTTTTTGTATATTTTACTTTACTGTATTTTGCATAATTCTTATTTTATATTTTTTCTTGCTTAAACGGTAGACTATAACCGAGCTGTATATAAGCTTGTATTTTTGCTATAGTGCAATAGGAGAATTTTGATAATTCTTTTTATTCTCAGTTTTTGTCATGGTATCATAGCAAGTTTAGTGTTCTTGAGACCTACCCACTTTCTTTTTCTATTTTGGCATCAAGTTATTCTGTCAAACATCTTCTCCAAAGGAAGATAAAACAACTACAAATACAAAGAATGTCAAAAATGTGTACAAACTCCATCCCTCAGATAACCGTGATTTCATTCTAGTGTCTACCTTATTAAATGCAGACATTTACACATTGTGGAGCAAGGCTATGTTAAAAGCCCTCAGTGCTAAAATAAGTTAGGTTTTGTGAATGGAAAGATCGTCAAGCCTTGTCGTTTTCTTTATGGACAACAAAAGGCCTTGCCATGGTTTCAAGCATGGTTGGAGAACCTATCTCTTGCGACAAGATGACTTATGATCTTTTCAGATTGGAGTATGCGAGGGTATGTGTTTGGCTGAATACAGAATACCCTCCAGTAAGGAACTTCGAGATCAGATGTAAGCTCTCTTCCGAGCCTATCTAAATCCGAGTTGAGTATGAGTGGCTTCCAAAGTATTGCCTCGAATGTTGCTTCTTTGGTCATCGATGTTCGGATCTAGCAAACACTTTAGGTAAGGATAAGAAAGAGGCAAATACCTCTGTTAACCCCCATTTGAATGAGGGTAATAAGAAAGAGGCAAACACCTCTGTTAGCGTCCCTTTGCATAAAGGTAAGGAAGTGACCAAGGTAGCTGAGAATTTGAAAGTTGTTACTCCTCCAACAAATTCTGTAATGCATGATGTGCCCTTTAAGGCTGCTACAGTTTTGAGTACAGAGTAAGTCTCAGATTCTGACTCTTTTTCTTCATTTGCGACTAACCAAGGTAGGCTTCTGGGTTCTATCCAGTATTCTACAAATCATGAAGCATCTGTTTCGTCAAGGCGGATAAATACAGGGCAACCTCTTGTGTCTTCTCCCTCTCGTTTTGAGCCTTTAAATAGGCTAAGTGATGAGGATCAACCTGATAGGATTGATCATATTCATTCAGACACCCCGAGTACTCCAGTAAAGAAAGGTAAGAAGAAGAAGAACAAGTAGGGTTAAGGCTCTACTAAATCATACTTGTTTTTTTTCTTTTTCTTTATGTTTGCACCATTGTGATCATTTTTATTTGTTTTTCTTTTATTGTTAGGTCATTTATGATAATTGGAAATCTTGCTTTGTTCAGGCCGCCTGTGGCCTTTATTTCATGTTGTTAAGGCCGTTTGGGGTCTTTACTTTGTTTTTGCCGCTTGTGACCTTTATTTTTTATCTTAAACTTTATGTTGGACTTTACATCCTAGTTGTAATTCTTGAGGTATGCCCCTCGGATTTTTGTACATTATAATTTTTTGGATTTATATTACTAAGTAACTTTTTCAAAAAAAAAAAAAAGATCGTCAGGCCTCCAATAACAGATCTAGATTTTGGAGAATGAAAGCAGTGTGATGACTTGGTTGCCTCTTAGATTGTAAACACCATAATCTTGGAATTTGCTACAGATGCAGTCTATACGGAGACTGTTAGAGATTTTTGGGTGGACCTTGAAGAAAAATTTTCCAAGTTAATAGAACACGTATATTCGAACTCTAACGAATGATTTGTTCTATATAACAAGATCAGGATTCTATCACAATCTATTATTTAAAATTAAAGAGCTTATGGGATGAATTAAATATTTATTCTCCCAGAACTTTTTGCACTTGTGATTCTAACAAAACTTTAGAGGAATATAGAGATAGAGATCGTACTACGCTCTTGATGGGTTTGAATGAAAGTTACATAATTGTACGTGGTCATATATTGTTGATGGATCCCATTCCAGTTGTGAGCAAAGTTTTCTCGTTGCTCTTTCAAGAAGAGCGGCAACATGGAATCACTACTTCATGCTCTATTAATGAGTCTGTTGCATTGGCTGCCAAGAAGAATGATAATAGAGGTAAAAGTCATTGTCAAAATTCTCCTAACAATACTACACAACGATTTTTGTGGGAGAACAAGTCATACCAAAGATAAATGCTACAAATTGCATGGTTATCCTCCTGGTCACAAGTTGTACAAAGGGCCAAATCAGTTCACACCAGTAGCAAACTAGACTTCCACTTCCTCTCTAGCAATGCATACTTTTCTTGTATTCCAAAAGAATGCCAACAGATTTTAGCTTTAATTGATACGTAACCTAAGTTTAACCTTGTAGGTAATCATGCCACACAAAGCAACCTCAGAGACATTGCTCTTAATGTTGTTCATATGCCACACAAAGTAACCTAACCAGCATTGCTCTTAATATTGTTCATTCTTTTCATCCAACTTCTTGGATAATTGATTCAGGCGCTATTCAACATATGGTTAGCTCGTCTGCATTTCTTTCTCATATTACGTCCACCTATTCTCGAATGGTTAAAATTCCAAATGGCCAAAATGTTCTAATTACACATATAGGTGATGTTTGGTTAACACCAAATATTGCTTTAAAAAATGTTCTTTGTGTACCTAACTTCTGCTTTAATTTAATTTCAGTAGCTAGATTGACTCATGATGCAAAATACATTGTGACCTTTTTTCCTAATTCTTCTCACATACAGAGTCTTCCTCTAAGAAGATGATTGGAGCGGGTAGATTACATGATGGTCTTTATCTTTTCAAAATTCTAGCTATCATCTCTAAGTGCTTCTAAGCCATATCTTCTTCAAATCATACTTTGTGGCGCCAATGCTGAGGACACCTTGGTCATGATCGTTTCAAAGTGCTTTCACATTATATTTTAGATTCTGATAGTTTCATTAAATATGAAATTTGTGAAATTTGTGAAATTTGTCTTGTTGCTAAGCTGACTCGTATTCCTTTTCCTTTGAGTAATAAAAGTACTATTACACCTTTTAATTTAATTCATTGTGACATTTAGGAAAAATTTTAAATAGCTTCCTTGTCAGGTGCTTATTATTTTCTTACCATTGTCGATGATTTTTTTATATGTACTTGGGTTTTCCTTATGTAATGTAAAAGTGAGACTCGCTCACTATTATAGTCTTTTTACTCTTACGTTAAAACTCAATTCAACAAAAAGATCAAAGTTCTACGTTCAGATAATGGGTTGGAATTTGACATGAATGATTTTTATAATTCTAAATGAATTTTGTATGAGACAAGTTGCGTTAATACACCATAACAAAAGAGTGTTGTTAAAGGAAACACAAGTATTTACTTAATATGGCCCGGGCTTTATGTTTCCAAGCCAGTCTTCCTATAAAATGTTAGGATAAATGTGTACTGATTGCAGCTTATCTTATCAACCGAATTCCAACTCCTAGATTATCTAGTAAGACGCCTTATGAATTGTTGTTTGGTTCATGACCTTCTTTTTCCCATCTAAAGGTCTCTGGATAC
Source organism: Boswellia sacra (assembly GCA_013180625.2). Lineage (NCBI taxonomy): Eukaryota > Viridiplantae > Streptophyta > Magnoliopsida > Sapindales > Burseraceae > Boswellia > Boswellia sacra. The sequence goes on from SNVD02014502.1 coordinate 878,135, forward strand.
TTATGTTATGCCACAAACACAAGTAATTCAAAGACAAAGTTTGATTTTAGAGCATTTCATTGTATATTTTTTTGGATATCCATATCGTCAAAAGGGATAAAAACTTTGTGATCTTACCCATAACAAAATTTTTATCTCTTGAGATGTCCAATTTCAAGAAAATGTCTTTCTTTTTCTTCAAGGTACAAATCTTACCCTTGACAAGCCTATTTTCCCTTATTCAATTATCGAACAAGACAATCATTTTGTGCTAACCTCACAAGAGGATAGCTACTGTGATGATAGTGATGTTCCTCCATTTAATTACTTCACCATCAAACACACCATCACCCTCTCTAACAATAAGCGATCCACTCATGAGTCTAGGCTTCCATCTTATCTCAAAGATTACCATTGTAAGCTGGTTGCATGCGATCTACTGGCACCAAAGTCTTCTTCTGTCCTAGTAACTACTTCTCACTCATAACAACAATTCTTGTCTTATGATCAATTTTCTCCTTCACATCGTTCTTTTCTAGTATCCATCTCATCTAGCCAAGAACCAAAAACCTTTAAACAAGCAATGTTGGATGTGAATTAGAGAAAGGCCATGGCTGAAGAAATTAAAGCTTTGGAAGCAAATAACACTTGGAAGCTCAGTGAATTACCTTTTGGAAATAATGGTATCAAATGTAAGAGGGTTTACAAAATCAAGAACCAACCCGATGGCACCATTTAGCATTATAAGGGTTGTTTAGTTGCAAAGGGGCATAACCAGTAAGAAAGACTTGATTATCAAGAACTCTTTGCTCCAGTGGCTAAACTCATTACAAAAACATTGCTTACTAAGTCTTGTTGTAGTTAAAAATTGGAACCTCCATCAACTTGATATTAATAATGCTTTCCTTTATAGTGACTTAGTCGAAAAAGTCTACATGCAGCGTCTACTAGGTTTTCAACAATCTAGAATGCCTAAGATTATCTGTGAACTTCACAAGTTTTTGTATAGCCTCAAACAAGCCTCTCGACAATGGTTTGCAAAGCTTTCTAGCAAGTTGATCGGTGTTGGTTATTAACGATGAAAAGCTGATTACTCTTTGTTCACCAAGATTGTAGGAAACTCCTTTGTTGTCATCCTCGTATATGTAGATGACATTATCATTGCAGGTGATAGCCTTGAAAAGATTAAGGCTTTGAAAACTACACTTCACAGCAGTTTCAAACTAAGAGATTTTGGTGTTCTAAAATTTTTCGTTAGCATTGAAATTGCTCGTTCTAAGTATAGGATCTATTGCAGCCAACGCAGATATATTTTAGAATTACTTGAAGAATTTGGTCTTCTTGATTCACGTTCTTCTAAGACTTTTATGGACCAAAATCTCAAGTTCACCAAAAGTGATAGAGACCTTCTTCTCGATGCGACCACTTATAGGCGCTTGATTGGTCATTTGCTTTATCCTACAATTATGCTCCCTGATATTGCCTATATATTCAAGTCCTTAGTTAGTTCGTTGACGAACTCTGACAATCACATTATCTTGCTACATTATGGCTTCTGCATTATTTAAAAGGCACTCCTGGACGAGGCATTCTCCTATCAGCACCTAGTTCCTTACAATTGCATGCATATTATGATTCAAATTGGGCTAGTTATCCTAACTCTTGTCTCTCTACCACAGGCTATTGTATCCTCCTTGGCCACTCCCCTATCTCATGGAAGTTTGAGAAACAATCAACGGTTTCACGTTCTTTTGTTGAGGCAAAATATCATGCCATGGCAACCACTTGTTGTGAGATTACTTGGTTACTTCACTTGCTACGTGATCTTGGCATTTCTCACACCCAACCAGCTCATCTTTTTTGTGATAACAAAGCCTTTTTACATATTCCTACCAATCCAACCTTCCATGAACGAACAAAATATGTTGAAATTGATTGTCATTTGATTCTTGAGAAGATCCAGCAAGGAATTGTTCATACAGAGTTTGTTCGTTCCAAACAACAGTTGGCTGATAATCTTACCAAAACCACTTGCTATGGACGCATGTCATTATTTACTCGTCAAGATGGGCATTAAGAATTTTGACCTGTTATCTTTAAGGGGGAGTGTTGGAGATTATTTTCTCATATATGTTGGAGATATGCTAAAGATTCTTTCCTGAGACATGTTGATATCTTCTTTTATTCAGAATCTAATTTTTCCATTGTTATGCTCTTCGTATATTTTACTTTCTTGTGTTTTGTATAATTGCTATTTTATATTTTTTTCTTGCTTAAACGGTAGCCTATGACCAAGTTGTATATAAACTTGTATCTTTGCTGTAGTAAAATGAGAGAATTTTGATAATTCTTTTCATTCTCAGTTTTTGTCAAATTATGAAATCCAATAAATAAAAACTTTGGTTTACAATCTCAAGTGGACTCACATTAACCTTAAAAATCATGAGTGAAAGAAACCTTTCAACCTGAATTTTCTACTTAAGTGAAAAGTATGAAACTGGACTAATCCTAATTTATTTGAAGCTAAAATGCATTTTCTTTAATCAAGACGACAAACTGATACAATAAGTGTATAATTTACACTCACACATTTGCAAAGATTCACCCTCTTTAAGCTGGCACAATAAATGCATTTAATAGAAGCTAAATAGAACAAAATAGATAATGACCAATAAATTTTAGACTTTTTAAACTCAGAAGCTCTGTACTATGTAAGTCATGATCGTAGTTGTAGTGTCCCTTAGCATTTCAAAAATCATCTTTTAATAATCCTTTGGTTACGAATGATGCTCTTTACAAACTTTGATAAAAGGGATTGGAAAAATTTTTAAAACAAATTTTTTATCTTGCATCAGTGATATGATTTAAGGTTAGATAGATTTTATCATTATTGCATAAAATTATAACATTTTAAAAATAGGGTCATGACTATAGAGACCCAGCAAAGTGTAATAAATCAAGGAGGTATGACTTTAAAAAAAAAAAAGATGTCATGACTTCTGTTCTAAATAGTTCAAATTCATAACAATTAAAGTAGGTCGTGACTTTGGTACCTCAAACTCAAAGTGCAGATGTGACAAAATCGAAAAAATGTCATAAATTTGTATCAGTCTTAAAAAAAAATGACAAGACAAATTTAATCAAGAGACAAGGTTGACACATAAATGTTGAGGCTTCTTTTTTACTGCAAATAGGAAGACAATAATGCCCTTGTTATATATTGAAATTACAAAGTACAAATCAAATAGTTCTTTATTTTTGTGGAAGAGCACTTCAATCTATCTCTAATGCTAGAAAGGGAGCCTCACTTGAGTTCAGGGAGCCAATCTGCACTGCATCGAGATCAAAGTAGGAAGCACCACATTGCAATGATAATTTTAAGGCAACTTTAGGTTGTAATTGATGAAAAATACACTGCTCTTCTCAGCTTAAAATTAGGTTAATATATTATCCCTTTTATTTTTTATTAATAATAATATTTACATGTGGTGCTATTTGCATGTAAAGAAAAATAAAAAAGATACTCATACACTTGCAAGAGAAAAAAATTTGAACACCTATGACTTTAACAAGAAATTGTTACTAACTTGTACATAGAGTAATTTACCAATAAAGAAATTGTCACTTAATTGTATATAGAAATTGTTATTAATAAATCAACTATTAAAAATTTGTATATAGTTTTATGTAACAAAAATTGTGTCAATATATATAAATATACATATGAGATAATTAAATAAGTATCCTCAATTTTTTGATTTAATTTCAAGCAGAAAACGATAATGCATTTTTTGTTAATCATATTATTGAAGCTGTATTTAAATTATTATTTTTAAGTCATGGTTAATGAAAATAAATAACTTTAGGATATAATTGACAAAAGACGGTATTCAAAAGAAAAAAAAAGATTCTCATTGCAAATTGCAAGTAATGTGCTTGCCACGAAATTGAAGCTCACTGCTTTGAACATTGGCATGCTCCAACTCCACCATCTTTTACTCACTTCCTCCACCGCCATCAAATTCTTCTCCTCCTCCACACCACCTTCTATCACACCGCATCTTCTCAAACAATGCAAATCCTCAACCCAAATCTCCCTTATCCACCAACAAATACTTGTCCAAAACATCACCCACCAATTCCCTACTTCCCTCCTTATTTCCGCCTACATTTCTCACAACTCTCCTTCCCACGCCTTATCCTTCCTCAAGCACCTTCCACCCTCCGCTTCCTCCGTCTCCTGCTGGAACGCCCTTATCCGCCGTGACGTTGCCCTTGGCCTTTTTCACAATGCCCTTCTTCTCTTCCTCCGAATGATGTCCCTCGGATGGCAGCCTAACCACTACACCTTCTCTTCTGTACTCAAGGCCTGCGGCGCCCTCTCCTCTTTCCGCTGCGGCTCTTCTGTTCACGCACTCGTTTGTGCAAGTGGGTTCGCTTCCAGTGTGTTTGTTTGTAACGCCCTGGTGGCTGTGTACTCTCGTTGTCGTCGTTTGGATTATGCGCGACAGATGTTTGATGAAATGCTTCAGAGGGCGATTTGTGATACAGTCTCGTGGAATACGATTGTGGCAGGTTATATACAGAGTGGGGATGCTGAAACTGGGTTGACGATGTTTAATAGAATGACTGATGATGTTAGAATTCGCGCGGATGTTATAAGTCTTGTGCACGTGCTTCCTGCGTGCGCGTCACGTGGGATGTTGTTGAGTGGTAAGCAGGTGCATGGTCATGCAGTGAGGAGAGGGTTGTTTGAGAATATTTTTGTGGGAACCGCTTTGGTGGATATGTATGCAAAGTGTGGAATGATGGAAGAGGCAAAGAAGGTTTTTGAGAGGATGCAGGTCAAGAATGTGGTGTCTTGGAACGCCATGGTTACAGGGTATTCTCAAATTGGTAGCTTTGAGGATGCTATTGGTCTCTTTGAGGAGATGAGGAAGGAGAAAATGGAACTGGATGTCGTGACATGGAGTGCTGTGATTGCCGGATATGCACAGAGGGGACATGGGCGCGAAGCATTGGACGTGTTTAGACAAATGCAGTCTTGTGGATCGGAACCAAATGTTGTTACTCTTATGTCACTTCTTTCGGCCTGTGCTTCTATTGGGGCCCTGCTTCATGGGAAGGAGATACATTGTTTCGCCGTAAAATCCGTTCTGAGTGTAGAGATGAGTGATTCAAGGAATAATCTCGCAATTATTAATTCTTTGATTGATATGTATGCTAAGTGCAAGGAAGTCAATGTGGCACGAGCCATGTTTGATGCAATTGAACCAAATGATAGAGATGTTGTTGCCTGGACTGTCATGATTGGTGGTTATGCTCAGCATGGAGAAGCTAATGATGCATTACAACTTTTTGCTCAGATGTTCCAGCAGGATAAACCTATAAAGCCAAATGCGTTTACTATATCATGTGTTCTTATGGCTTCTGCTCGTTTGGCTGCAATAAGGTTTGGTAGGCAAATTCACGCTTATGTGTTGCGGAATCTTTATGAATCAAAGACACCTTTTGTGGCTAATTGCCTGATAGATATGTATTCAAAGTCGGGAGATATTGATGCTGCTAGAGTTGTATTTGATAACTTGCAGCAAAGAAATGTTGTTTCTTGGAATGCCATGGTTACAGGATATTCTCAAATTGGTGGCTTTGAGGATGCTATAGGGCTCTTTGAGGAGATGAGGAAGGAGAAAATGGAAGTGGATGTTGTGACTTGGAGTGCTGCAATTGCTGGATATGCACAGAGGGGACATGGGGACGAAGCATTGGACGTGTTTAGACAAATGCAGTCTTGTGGGTTGGAACCAAATGTTGTTACTCTTATGTCACTTCTTTCGGCGTGTGCTTCTATTGGGGCCTTGCTTCATGGGAAGGAGATACATTGTTACGCTATAAAATCTGTTCTGAGCCTAGAGATGAGTGATTCAAGGAATAATCTTGCAATGATTAATGCTTTGATTGATATGTATGCTAAGTGCAAGGAAGTCAACATGGCACGTGCCATGTTCGATGCAATTGAACCAAAGGACAGAGATATTATTTCCTGGACTGTCATGATTGGTGCTTATGCTCAGCATGGAGAAGCTAATGATGCATTAAAACTTTTTGCTCAGATGTTCCAGCAGGATAAACCTATAAAGCCAAATGCGTTTACTATATCATGTGTTCTTATGGCTTCTGCTCGTTTGGCTGCAATGAGGTTTGGTAGGCAAATTCACGCTTATGTGTTGCGGAATCTTTATGAATCAAAGGCACCTTTTGTGGCTAATTGCCTGATAGATATGTATTCAAAGTCGGGAGATATTGATGCTGCTAGAGTTGTATTTGATAACTTGCAGCAAAGAAATATTGTTTCTTGGACATCCCTGATGACAGGTTATGGCATGCATGGCCATGGTGATGAAGCTCTCCGGCTTTTTGATGAGATGAGGAAAGAAGGTCTGGTGCCTGATGGTGTTGCCTCCCTTGTTGTGCTCTATGCTTGCAGCCACTCAGGAATGGTTGATCAGGGGCTAAAATACTTTGATAGGATGAGCAAGGAATTTGGTATTACTCCAGGCCCTGATCACTACGCTTGCATTGTTGACTTACTGGGTCGTGCCGGTCGCTTGAATGAAGCTTTGAAACTTATTGAGGATATGCCCATGAAATCGAGCCCTGTGATATGGACGGCATTGCTTAGTGGTTGTAGGATTCATGCTAATGTGAAACTTGGGGAGTATGCTGCAGACCAATTGCTGGAATTGGAGTCAGTGAGTGATGGATCATATACATTGCTTTCAAACATATATGCAAATGCTGGCCGTTGGAAAGATGTGGCCAGGATCAGATCATTGATGAGACATACAGGGATAAAGAAGAGGCCTGGATGCAGTTGGATACAAGGAAGGGAAGGCACCAATACCTTTTTGGCCAGTGATTGGACTCATCCGCAGTCTAAACAAATATACGAGATCCTTGCAGACTTGATTCAACGCATCAAAGCCATGGGGTATGTTCCAGAGACAAGCTTTGCACTCCATGATGTGGATGATGAAGAAAAAGGTGATCTTCTTTTTGAACATAGTGAAAAGTTGGCTCTTGCATATGGAATCCTTACCACAGCTTCAGGGGCACCTATCCGCATCACAAAAAATTTACGCATCTGTGGTGATTGCCACACTGTTTTTACCTACGTAACCAAGATCATTAAACATGAAATTATCTTGAGAGACTCAAGCCGCTTCCATCATTTCAAGGAAGGATCTTGCTCCTGCAGAGGCTATTGGTAATGCTGCAATGGTACATTTCCAGTTGAGTAATTTATTGTTGTCATGTTTTTGCAATGTAAATTATTGTTTTGTATTCTTATTATGAAATTTGAAAAGTTTTACTTTTTCCTTGACACTAGATTGAATATCTCAGTTATCCAAAGATTTTACTTTGTTTGGTTTCAGGCTTTCCTAAATGAAGTTGAAGATGGGGCATTTAAGGCTTGGACCAAGGATGGATTCTGACTCACTTATTCTGATTTGAAAGGAGGAAAATTTTTGTCCCATCTGATGCCCAAGAGTGAGAATGTGGAGCATATTCCTTGGCTAAATTGTGCATATCTGAGTGGCTGAGTTTAAACACTATTGCTAAGGGAAGTTGAAGGAAAGCTTGAAGAGATATAGGTTGCCAATTGGTTGAAATTTTGGAGGCAGTGAATGTAGTTCTTTTGCGTTAAGCCTTGTTAAGAGATATGTCCTGTAACAGATTCTAAATACTTTCTTACACTCAACTAAGCTCTGGATTTGATAGTTGTAAGCCATCCTTCTTTTCTACTCTTGTGACTGCTTCTCCTTAATGTAATTTTTTTTCCATTACCTATTGTCTAGCGGCTTTCCAATTTTTTTTCGTCAGGTGATGTGCTCTTTCTGATGGGATTCCATATTTTGGTGCCTCCTTGTTGGTGGAGGAGCCTGTTGAAGCCACAGTACTTGTGATCAGTTTCTTGTTCTTATCTTAAACTTGCTTCAAGCTGCTCTAAATGTTGTACAAGGGAGAAGCTGCCCCCTCTCTCCTCATGCACAAAAAGAATTCTTTGTTACTTCTAATAAACATACTAATGTCAATTACAATTAATTGAAGCAAGAAGCTGCTGTATCACTCTTGGCACTGTGATCCCCTAGGGCCTGAAAATCCAGGCATGGAAATTGGAAAGTTCATAGCTAAGGGAGTTGGGTATCTGTCAGATAAAAGTTCTCAAATGAAGCTCTCTCCTGGATACATTTTTCACTGCTGGAATTTCTGCAGGTTAGTATCTATCGCACCCCAAACATACAGCCTGGATGAAATTGGCTCAAATGACTGTATATCACTTCCTTTTTTGTTTCCTATGATTAAAGTTATTTTTGTGCTTTGTTCGTTGCATTCAATGCTTCTGTTGCTGGTTGCTTTTTTGCGGTAGAATCATTATTGAGGCCATTGCTAACAACAGAAAGAGGAATTTATTTTCTATTACTTTGCTAACCATGGCTTGCATGTGGCCTTGAGTAATTGGTGAATAAAAGTTTAGTATTCAAAATTTTCTTTATGGATGATTAAAAAAAAAATATGGACAGCTACTCCCACTTCCAGTATGAACTTTCTCGGCTTGAATGATAATGAATAGGTACGGTGTGAGACAATTTCCAGGGTTTTTGGATCATATCTTGGATCAAAGAGAACATTAGCACCCTTAGTGAGCATATCAAGGATTAGAATCTGTCCTTTTTTAGAATCTGTCTTTTTACTATTCCATAGATGATTGCTCACTTTTTTGATGCAGAATTTAATAGGATTAGCCTATTTACAACAACAATAACAAAAAAGAAGAAAACTAAAAAATAAAAAGATGCCCTTTTCCTCCTGTGCTATATACCCTGGCTGAGGTTGCAACCATGTATACAAAGAAGGAACATAGAGGGATATGTGGGCAATCTTCAATGCTGCACATTCAGTGCGTGTGGTTCCATGAACTCCCTTTTTTTTCCCTCTTTAATTTTTTTATATTTAAAAATATTTTATATTTCATGGACCAGATCAAACGAGATGTGCGTTGGAAACATAACTTCACATGAGATTAAGGTTTGTCAATTGCCATTAATAAATTCAAGTAGATAACATTGAAGTCTGTTTTGTCTGTTGTCGTTGACGTTAGGATAATGGTTTCTCATATGGATGCCATGAGACGAAGAAAGTCTGTCCGTATCGTAGTTTTGCTCCAAATCTTGGTTATTTTATGGGATTTTTTATGTTACTCATTTGAAATTCCAACTCTGGGCAAAGCGTGATAAAATTAAAATAGAGAAAGTATGTTTCACATAATTAAAGATGTTATGTGTCAATGCACAAATGGAAACCATGATATTGGGATCAAGATTAGGGCAAGAAATAGATGAGGGAGAGCCCAATAACTTTTCTTTGCCCAGTCTGGCGCTGGGAATAACTTGGCCAAGGGATCTGATTTAATCAAGGGTTTCTAGATATTGTGAGGAACCAGGTTGAGCATTGTGATTGCTTGCAAGATGATGAAATACGTATAAAGCTATAATTTATTTATATGGATTGGTTTTTCTATAGTTGTTTAGATCTGGGTTTGTATTAATTGGATCTAGGGTTGATACTGCATTTTGTTTGTTACTATGCGGTTTTGCTTATTGTGTGAGTTCTGTTTTGTGGTTAGCCTGATATTTAGATTAGGTAGGTATATATCCTTTTTTATGCATGCTTGTTTGTTGTTTTATGTTGGAGAATGAAGTTAATGTAGCCATATCCAGATGAGAACATGTTTCATTTCTAGTTTTAACTAGTGTATTAGGTGGTTGGTCATTTATGTTTTCAAATAATGCATTTTCCTCATTTTCTCAATTGTTTCCTTTATTTCCTCTCCTCCTTCCTTTGCGCCCATTAGAATTGTCTCATCTATTTGAAGCATTTCTTCCTTCTCCCCATTTTTGTGTCATTCAAAGAATCACTCTCTGCAAGAAATCTTCTCTGCCATTTCAATTCTCATGACAGAATTCTACTATCATGCATCTGCTCTTCAAAAGTTTTCAGTTGTTAGCTTATCTCTGGCCACAGGTCCAGCCTTCAAACTTGCCAATCTGGTATGCTATTGTCAGCAGTGTGTCAATTTCTTCTGACAAGCTTTCTTTATTTTCATACATTTTTCATTATTTCATTTTAAATTGTTTAGATAAAATGCCATTTTGACTCCAAAAGATGCCTTTTCTACGTTCTAAATGAGTTTTACCAGAAATATATGACCATGCTTTAAGGTGTTTTGAGTCAAGAAATTGATTTTTTTTTTATTTTTTTATTTTTTTTGGTTGAAGAAATCATCTGGCGTTTGGAGTTTGTGTTTTGTTGCATAATTTTATTTGAAAAGGTGGAAACAAACTGACAACCTTAGTGCACTGATGATGTTGCTACACTAGCTAATTCACGGTAATAATTGTTATTTTTTTGCTATCACTTGTCTCTCTCTGAATTTGAGAAATCCTAGGGCACTAACTGCTGGGGGCTTCTCTGTGTTCAAATTTGTATATAGGCACGTTTCTAAACTGGTGTTGTATTGTAAATTAGATGTTATTTTGTGCTAATCCTGTTCTTTGTTTCTGTAGTGTTGCTGTATTATAAATGAGATGTAAGCCAATGTGTTGCTGTCAGTTACTTATCTGTTTGCGTTCAAGAATTAGGCAGAATTTTGCCAAGAAGACTGAGCTCTGATTGCTGCGGATTCCAGGCAGTTGTCTTGGCTGGATATTCGTGAAATTTGCACAGAAAAGTAGCATTAATTGACGGAATGTGATGGATACTGCCTGATCAACTGCCTAATATCAAATTTGCTTTAACTGACATAAGTCTTCTATCACCTTCAATGGTCAGCATGATGTAAATTTGGAATTATTTGCCTCTGTGGTCCAAAGGCAGGTGGGGCAATCACATCAAATAATGAGACTGGGAAGCTTAATAAACTTGGTGCAATAATTTTTCACAAGCATTGCAGGTATGGCTGCTTCCTGGTCTTGCAATAAACTTTCAGTTCCATCATTTGATCTTAGTATACATTCAATTAGGAGTAAGAACAGGGAATTTATCATATATGTTGGTAATTTGTGGACCTTAATACTTTTTTGCCACTAATTTTAATTGGCTAGAGGGTGGGGACATACTTCTTGGTTCATCTAGACCCCTTATTTGTTTCTGTAAAAGTTGCATTAATTTACATGAATTCATTGAGTAATTGGTCCAATCATTAACTTCATTACCTAATAATAAGATCTCTAGATGTTTAGTTTTTCTCTTAAACTTCCCGTCCTTTACAGAGTATTAGTGCATAACTAGTAAATTTCTTTTTACTACAAGACTTTTTAATTTATTTCTGAAACAATTCTCTCTTGCTTTCCCTTTTTCATGGGTGAGAGGGTTTTGGCATTGTGGTTTATTATTGCTGTTGTTGTTGTTGTTGTTTATTTGCAACCATGTACCATGTTCTTGTTTTAGATTCTTTCAGGACTGTTAGATAATGGGCCTAAGCCGAACTAGACCGCGATCATGCATGGCTTAATAAGAGGAATATGAGGGGAGGTTTGGCATTGATCAATTATTAAAAGAAGAAAATATGTTGTTATTACATTCTATGCTGTTTATAGACACAATAAGCATTTATTCTGTGGATTCAAATTCTAACTGGCTTGTTTTGGAATTTACCATTTTATTGACAAAGTTTTGGAAATTGCATGTGAAACACTTAAGGTTTGGATAAATTTTCGATTCTATAAAGCAGCTTTGAGGAGAGGTATTTATGTATATAATTCTAATTTGTAAAGACATTGATGTTTTTCTGTTAGAGCCATTATTGAGTGTTTATATATATTGAATTTGTTATGTTGTGTTTTTCTATCATTTAATTATCTTTAAAAAGTGAATAACATATGCTTAGATATGTAATATGGTACATTTGTTTGGCATGAATCTTTAATATATAATACCTTGATATGGTTTGATTGAACACTGAAATTTTAGTACTAAATTGCATTATAGTTTGAGAATATTGTAGTCCTAGACTAACTGTAAATTTTGTTGCCTATATTTCTCTCACAGTGACATCAATGTATGAATTTTACATTGTTAGCTTGTTCCGATAGCGTTCAAATGGTATGTTATGCGTCCAATCTGATTATGGTTTGAAAGCTATAAGGATTCATAGTTTGTTTTGTTCTTTAAAGGGCAGTTACTAAAGGTTAGGGATTACACTGTTGTTATTTAAATATCCCTACTGTGTGACAGAGAGTGTAGTTCACCACTTGTTTATATGACTCAGATGACGTCAACTGGATTTATTCGGTGTCTGCAACATGCTCATGTTATTTCTAAATTCAATTTAAGAAATCCATGATATGGTTAAAAAGTTATACAATTATGCAAGTTAAGTTAATACACAGTATGTGTGCATTAACGTGCTTGAGTTGCCATATTTTGGTTTGTGAGTTTATGATTTATCAATTTTTACATACATACATACATAAATGTGTGTGTCTACATATATACATACATAAATGTGTGTGTCTATATATATATATATTTTGTGTGTGTGTGTGTGTGTGTGTGTATCAGCATTAAAATGTCCAAAACATTGATATATCACTAGAAGTTATCTAAATAAATCAATGTCTTAGCCATCCTAGTTGGTCATATGTTTATGCTTAAAGTATTTTCCGACGTAAAATCCCATCCTTGTTTTTCCTTTTCTTTCAGCATGTTTTCCAAATAACAGACTTTTTCCTTTGCTTCCAAATAGCATGGACAAGAAATTGATAATTTTAAGAAACAAGCTGTTTGCTCATGAAAATTAAAATTACTTGCAAATAATGTGTATATTATATTATTTACCTTGTTTTTAAAAAAATTAAAGATTCTGAAAAAAGTCAACCCAACAATATTTATTATTTTAATTGCATTGAATTGATGTTTCATACTTTGGGTTTTTTTTTTTGGGTTCATCAAAATTTTGATTGTGTTATATTTATTTGTGTATATAAACTATGCAACTAATGTGATTAGAAGAGTCGATGCTAAAAATAATGGAAACTAATGTGATTAGAAGAGTCGATGATAAAAATAATGGAATCAATTAAGACAAATGATTAGACAATAGTAAGGCAAATGGTAAGGTCGTCGTGAGGGTTGCAAGGGGGGGCAGGAAACCCCCCACTCGGGAGATTGGGGGCAACGGAAAAAAAAAAATAAACAATGATAAAGATAGATGATTTATTATGTTTTGAAAGTTATTTATGGTTCTATGTTGTTCAGAGTGTTTGATAAATGATGCGAAGCTTGATATGTATAAAAATAATGATTTTTTAAGTCGATGGATGAAGGTAGCCAATGATGAGCATCGGTCTAGTTTCGCGCCGACACTTGACGAGCCTAGATGAATAGATGTTGAGTGTTGGATTGTATGTAACTGACACTCAATGATAAGGGTTGTTGAGTGTCGGTTACAAACAATTTGACATTCAATTCTCGGTTTCTTTGTCTGATTATATGCTCAATGTTCGATATCATGTGTTGAGTTTTATCGATCACGTAAATCCGACGATATTTCGACAGTATCCGATACCTCTTTTTTATTATTGGATGGTGTCTAACAGGGTGTTCGACGCTCGATAATGACGAAGAGCATAGTTGAGTCATCGTCTTTCTTGCTAAAGAACCCAAATTTTATCCAAAAAAAAATTTTTTTTTTTGTATCAAACTAGTCGAATCATTTTAACATAGTTCAATTCACTTTTTTCTAAGCGAATACTGTATTTTTTAGGCAATAAATATGTGAAAAACGATGTTTAAAATGTTATGTGCTGTGTAAAAGTGTTGCATGAAGAGGATTTTGCCCAAAAATGAAGAAGAAATAAAGAAATTATGTTGTTTGTCTTATTTAATAAAGAAAGGGCATTAGAGTAATTTTGTAGTTAAAAGGGCAATGACATCAAAGTTTTTAGGAAGTTGGTAACTTTTTAAATAGGTTCCTTAATTTAGATAATTTTTAAATTTTTCCTGAATAGAATCTAACGAGGATAATTCGGATAATTTTTAAAATTTTCCCTAAATCGAAGCTAATAAGGACAACTTGAAAATTTGTTTTGAGCTAATCTTTCAAGCCACATACGACGTCAACTCGTTAGGAGTATGACAGCTAGATCACAGCTCCTAACAGTTCTCATCTGATCATACGATAATTCATTAATCTTGCATTCGGCTTGAACAATTCACTGTTCAAAATAATTTTAAGGACAAATTTTTCTCTATGCTATAGAATCTTAGGTGGTTTTTCCTACTAATAAGAAAAATCTGAGACCTTTTTTCATGAACTTTGTTAAAAAGAGATCCTATATTTTTATTCAGTCGAATCGATAAATCTAACGGAGATTTCAGGTAGGTGAGAGACAACCAATGTGTCAAAGGACAATTGACTAAAATGCTTATTTTGTTCGAAAAGTTGATAAAATAGTTCCAGCATTTTATTTTCACCATTTATTATATATAGATAATAAAACATAAATGTATTCCAAAATTCGATGAAGTTCTCGTAAAAATGGAGCCTGTGTACAGATCCCTAGCTATTTTTATGGGAAACGCATCTAGGTCCTTTTGAGTTTTGTGAAAGTGACTATTAATTTATAAATTTGAAACAGTAACTGAAGGTCCCAAAAAAAAAATTAATGACAATGAGTTATCATTATAAAAAATGGGATAATATCATAAATCACCATTGAAGTTTAGCTAATTATCATGCGAAAAGCCTGTTATGTAAATATATCAGTGCGGTCCTTAACGTTTGCGTTTAAGCTTCATCCAGGTCCAGCCAACAGACTCCGTTAGTTTTCAAATTAACGTTTTGGGGTATTTTAGTAAAATGACATAATTTCATATGGGATAATATCATAAATCACCCCTTAAGTTTAGCTAATTATCATGCGGAAAGCTTCTTATGTAAATATATCAACGCGGTCCATAACGTTTGTGTTTAAGCTTCATCCAGGTCTAGCCAACAGATTTCGTTTGTGAAGAAACTAAGAAAAAAATTAAAAATACCATTTTGTCCTTACTTTTATAAACTTTCTTCTTTCTTTTTTTTCGCAACTGAAAATCCAATCCTTTTTCACACCCACAGATACCTCTCTCACCCCAACCTCTCAATCTCCAAACATAGCTTTGGCTGGCTACTGATTTTTTATAAAATTTCAGTTTGAGAATTTTTTTGTCTTTATTTTTGTTGCTTCATTTCAATATGTAGTGTCTGTGAATGTTTTCTTAGGTTGAGAAAATTTTTAAAGAAGTTAGTGAGGAGAAAGAAAAGCATGTCAGTTTTGAGTTTTAGAGTTTTTGCAAAATTTTTTTTAAACATAATTGTTGAAATAATCTGGATTTAATTTTGAATATTTGATTCTTTTTTTAATAGCTTTGTGATTGAGTTGAGATTGTGGGTGTTGATGGTCGAGGAAAATTCGGTGCTATCATGGTGTAGTCTTATGACGTATATTTTTTTATTTAAATGAATTTGAGGGTAGTGATAGTGGTTATGGATGCTGATGCTTGTGTGATATGAAATGAAGATTTTAGAAAAGAAAATTCAAGGGTTAGTTTTATGTTTACTGATATGAAATTATGTTATTTTACTAAAATACACCAAAACGTTAATTTGAAAGCTAATAGAATTTGACAATTTGTTGGCTAGACCTGGATGAAGCTTAAACGCAAACGTTAGGGACCGTGCTGATATATTTACATAAGAAGCTTTTCGCATGATAATTAACTAAACTTCAGGGGTGGTTTATGATATTATCCCATATGAAATTATGTCATTTACTAAAATACCCCAAAACGTTAATTTGAAAGTAACGGAATCTGTTAGCTGGACCTAGATGAAGCTTAAACGCAAACGTTTAGGAACCGCGTTGATATATTTACATAAGAGGCTTTCCGCATGATAATTAGTTAAACTTCAAGGGTGGTTTGTGATATTACCTCATTATAAAATCCTTTGATTTCCTATGTAATTTACTCAAATACCCTTGATTCATGAATAATATTCTAAGATAGTAATAGAAAAATAAATGAATAATGTCACAGGCCTCTCTTATCTTTTATGCTTTATTTTATTAATAAAAGTTTTTTTGCACTTTTTCATAAATTCAGTCCTATATCTTGAAAAGTACATCACAGATCTCCCTTCCATTAAAATCACATTTAGATAATATCATCTTTCCGTTCAAATATTCTACAATTACTTAAATACCATTTTAAAAAAATTCCTATATTAAATAGTTGAAATCCATTAAAAAAAAATAAGAAAAATTTTAATTTTAAGGGAAAATTGAGAAAATAGACACAATTAGGGGGCTTAGTTGAAAAATAGACACATCCTGAAAAATTTTTATGTCATAGACACTTTCTTGACAAAAATACTCAAATACCCTTTGAAATTCAATTTATTCCTAAACTGTTTATTTCCCTCTTTCTTTCACTTACTGTCCTATTTCCATAACCGTATCATATTTTCATAACCGTCCGTCTGTTGTTGTCTAGCTTCCAATACAATGTCAAAAGCGCAGTCTGAAACGCAGCAAGAGGAACGAGGAACTTATTCTAGATTTGGGGATTTGAGGTAGATTTTAGAGATTTTGAATTTCAGGATTTGAGTTTGAGTTCGTATTTTATATTTATTCTGTGTTTGTGGGGCTAAATGAAGTGTTATTTGGTTGATTTTTTTGTTTGATATGTGTAAAAAAGTGAAAATCGACACGTTTCTTCGTGATGAAGAAGACACTCGACAGTCGAGTTGTGTCGAATGCAAATAATGTCAAGTGTCGAGTTGTGTCGGATGCAAATAATGTCGAGTGTTGAGTTGTATCGAGTTATGTCGGATGCAAGTAATGTCGAGTGTCGAGTTATGTCGGATGCAAGTAATATCGAGTGTCAAATTATGTCGAGTTGTGTCAGATGTAAGTAATGTCAAGTGTCGAGTTGTGTCGGATGAAATAATGTCGAGTGTCGAGCGTCTGTCCAGCAAGCGCATAAGTCTTGTTTTCATACACGAAAAGAGTGTTGGATGCAAGTAATCAAACGCAAGTAATTTCAAAGGAGGTATTTAAGTCTTTGTATCAAGAAAGTATCTATGACATGAAAATTTTTCAGGATGTGTCTACTTTTCAATTAGACCCCTTAATTGTGTATATTTTCTCAATTTTTCCAAATTTTAAAGCACCCCCGCAAGTTAAACCACAATACCACCTCTAATAATATCCTGTCACCACCGCCACAAACCCAAAATCGAATCCAACACCCCACCTAGCCATCGCACGCCTAAATCAACGCTGTCGCCTGCAACCCATCACCATATCTCTCATCCCCTCCACTAAACATCCTCCACGATCTCCCTACACACCACCCCTTCAAGCAACACCCACCAAAGCTGCGTGCTTACCACCCATTGAAGCCGTATCGCACATAATCCAACCACATCACTGGTACTTTTTTGTATTTTGGCTAATTTTTGTGATCTGGTATTAGTTGGCTGGTTTACGTTGCTTCAATTGTCAACGGAGATGGATATTCCAAAAAAAAAAAATTTAAGAGATGGTTGCGAAACATATAGAGAGAAAGAGTAATGGTAGTAAGAGTATGGTGTTACAGATAGATTCGGAGGAGGGAGGAAGGGAGAAGGTGAGAGTTGGAGAAGAAAGACGCAACGTTTGTACGCTTATTATAAGAAGAAGCGTGAAATTTTGTTTGTTTATAGTCAGCGTGGTTGAGTGTCGAGTTTTGAATATTAGATCTTGGTTCGAATCCTTTCAATACCACATTTCTGTTCCTCAAAATTTTTTAAATAACTATTCTACCCTTCAAATTCTAAAGGTTTAATTGACTAGCCTACCTTTCAAATTCAATATATTTACAAACAGTTAACTTAACGGTGATTTTAATGAAATAAAGATCTGTGCTATATTTTCTAAAATTTAGGGCTTAAATTTATGAAAAAGATCAAAAAATAAATAAATGACACTACCAACACTTGAAAACTAATTTTTATAATTTTATTTTATATAAAATAAATTTTATTTAAACTATGAACAACTAATTTTATTTATTTTATTTCTGTTTTTGGGCATTTTATTTTTTGATAATTTTTTTAATTTTGTATATAAATTCTATTTTGATTATGTTTAATATTGAATTTTTTTAATAGATTATTTTTCTTCTTCATAGTAAAACTTTGAAGCTACAATGTGGATGTAGTTCTTACATTAAGAATAAACTACTTTAAGTCTTGATGTTATGGTCTGTTTGTTATTTTTGTTTCATTTCCATCCCTCACACTATTTGGGGATTATAGGTTAAAACTCAAGAATTGGTCTCAGAGCAAAGTAAGCATCGCATCAATTCAAGTTCAAAATAAGAGGTTATGAAAATATATATATATATAAAAGGAAAGAGAGACGTCAAAGTTATGAGGAGATTAGATCTTCTCATGGTTTTGAAGAAAGATACAATCTTGAAGATTATGTCATTGACAAAAAATAAAATATAGCACCTACCCTCACTTCATTCTGTATTTTCCAATTTTTACCCGAATACTTTGCACTATATGAAAGATAAGATAATCTATTTCCAGTCAAATTGAAAGAAAAAAGGAAAAAGTAAAACATTGCAATTGTTTTCAGTTTCAAGGGTAAATCTAATCGGAATGCAACTTTTACCTGTTTGAAGTAACAGTACAAAGTCTCAATACTGAACGTAGTGATAATAATAAGGAACATGAATAACGTATAAAGTACTTTGAAAGCCATCTGTGGTAAAAAACAGTGAAGAAAATGGAGAGATTTCAAGCTTTTATAATGTTTGACATTCAAATGTTTTATCAACCATAAACAAAAGCATACTACTAAACAAATTGTCAAGTATAAAACCCATCTGTCGGTTAACAAATAAAGTACTTGCCGGCATAATAATAATGATAATGCTTAAACACTCCGGATGATAATTTATTCAGAGTAACTTTTAACAATCCCTGACAATGAAGAATATGTCCCCAGAATTGCACATATGATGCCTAGGGCAGCAACTGCTGTGCTCAAAATAATCTGAAATTTTAAAGAAGCTAGTGTTAATTGAATAACATGGCAAAATGAAAGCGCAAAAACTTTATACATGACTCAAAACACTCTGCTAAGGCTATTGACAAACTTACGGCTGCAGAAAATGATAGACCCCAATTCATCGAGACATCTGTCCATGTAAAGTCATTCTGGGAGATAAATTTAATGGTACAAGGACAAGTTTTGTAAACGGTTTCATGTAACTTCTATGTAAGTGTGTTATCTTATCAAATTCTCTTATAAAAGGGTGATTCTGTGGTAGCTCCTGACCCTTGGATACCAACCTTGGGGCGATCTAAATTTATTCTCATAATGTGAGAGACTTACTACATTATATCTTCTCACTGCAATCCAAAATCTTCTCCATCTATGCTATTGTTGAAGACTAACAAAGTCTCGCAAGAGTCTATATGTGATGTGCATGGGCTACATACACCAATGAAAATACTCTCCATACATAGTGTTCCAACTACAAATTATTACGAGAAGTAGAAGAATGAAAAGTCTATTAATTTACAATGTACTTTCCATTCGATTAAGAATTGGCTGAGTTTGAGCTGGCTACAGTAGAATTACTAGTAAATCATGAGAATATGTTCAACAATCTAACCTTTTTTAATTGTTTACATAAATAAATAAGAGAAAGTAATAGCAGTTGTACTAGAAACGTGTGTGAAATAAATTTTACTACATGCATAGAGCCTCACCCCAGTACCATGTATTATTGAGCTTTAATCAATTCGTATTAATACTCCACTAGAAGAATCTGTTTGCCATCAAGTTACAACACATAAGGCGCCTGTTTCCTGATATTTATTAGGGGATAAATATAAGCCTATAAGCAGGATTGGTTAATCAGGAATGTAAGCCAGACTTCTTTTCTTATAATTTCATCCCTCCATTTTTTCTTCTTCATTGTTCTTTCCCTTTATTTTATTGTTTTATGTCTCAACTATCTTTCATTTCAAACTACTAATATTGGTGTCAATATTAAAGGGCATCAATATATCTTCTTGTCATCCCAGTAAACTTCTTAAATTTCATTCTAACAACCAAATCTTTCTAGAAATTTCATGTCAATTGTGATCTTCTACAGCATGATGCCTATTTAGCCAATAGTTGATATATACTCCTATTTGTTTCAATACAAGTACAAACACAAAAAAAATAAAATAAAAGTTTGAGTTAAATTAACATACCTGAGTTCGAGTAGCTTTCTTCCCCACAATCTTTATGAAACATAAAGCCGGCATTATTATTGCCTGAATAAGTGTCAATAAATAACATAATATTATCAATTTCCATTGGAAACCGCATACAAAATTTTAGGGCATCAATGAAAGGATCAGACACAAATATTGGCTTGCACATCATGTTACCATTCCCTACAGAATCTGAAGCTACAAGCTAAGCGTGTTTGAAGTAAAAGAATACTTTTTCTAACATTTCTAATTCCCCACTTCTAACAAATATGGAAGAGTCATCTTTGGAATATCAATCTCCACTTCTAACAGAAAGACAGTTGATTTATTATTATTATTATTATTTTCTTATGTCAATATCTATACTGCATCCTGTATTAAGCAGAACAGTAGTTTCAAATTTTGTTATTGTCACGGAATTCTGATACCAAAGTAAGATTAGGCTAAAAATAGATTGTCAAATGCTAAAACGAGATTTTTGACAGTTTCTTTCATGTGCTTATTCTTGCATTGTTATAATACCGTAATAGTGGAATCTAATTATCTAAAGACCTTAACACTTTTAAGCAATCAACTGAATCATCTAAAAAATAATCACCATTCAAATGTCAATACTAATTAATTTGCTTACTGGAACTCCTTTTGGGATTACTCTACAACTAGCTTTTCTTAAAAAACACAATATCAGTAGCAAGTATTCAAGATTGGCTACAATGCTTAAGCTAGTAGCTTAAGTTGGAGGATGCTTTTCAATTTATCATAACAATGATTAAATATATTTGTGGGATAGAAGTAATTTGAATTTGTAATAGACAATTAGAGTCATAAATTTTTGAAGAGACAAAATCTTCAGTTTCTCTAATAACTGAAAAATTGCAAAATAGATATTGAAGAGCCAAAAACACATGTAGAGAGAAGCTATCTAGACCTTTTTTTCTCTCCCTTTCTTTCCTACAAACCTTAATCCTTCCACTCTTTCCAGCCTACTCCCTTGTCCCTCTTTGTACTTGAGTCTTGCATATAAACTCCTTGTTAAAATTGACAAAAGCCCTCATGCTTTAAAGAGTTAAAAATAAAATAAAATTTCATACAGTTCCAAATTGTTTAATGGTACTGGTAGTTCTATTTCTAGCATTGTACTGTCTCATCAAGCTGTGCAGCCTTGAAGTCCTAGGAATGGTGCTATGAACTCCAATGTAAGCTATGCTATGCTTCAAAGATTAAAATCCCAGATCCAAACTGAGAAGTCCAGATTCTGTCAAGAAAATTTCATCAAGAAAACTTACTGCACAGAATATTACTACTCAACAGAGTTTAATTCATATAGTGGTTGCATAGAGTTAGACCATGTTGAAAGGAAAAATTAAAATGACCATGATTAAATCTTTCATACATTTTGGCTCAGGTTCCAGTCATGGAGGAAACCAGTAGAGAAAGAAAAGATAAGAAGAACATGGTTTTTCACATGCTAGGGGACTTCTATTTCTGATACCACACAAAATGGCTCTAATCCTCCAAACCAGTCGAGTGACTTCTACAACGGCCAGCGAACCTAGATTGCATTCAACTGCCAGCAAACCTAGTGTTGCTTTTCTTCAACCTCTATGTAATATCATTTTAAATTCTTAACTAACAATCTCCCCACCATAGCCATATGCCTCCCAAGCTCAAATGTTTACTGTGATAATTGTAATACCCAATCACCTCCAACATAGAACATATCCTGACTCAGCATCCAGCTCATAAATTAACAAAACAATAAGCTCAAGCATATGACAGAAAGTAATATGCTCCAATGATAAATAATAGGTAAGAATCTGTATCGACAGGATCATAAGCTCATGAAACACCAAAAATGGCAATAGCCAAGCTTAACACCTCCAATTAAGGCACATTACATCAGCTTTACATTTTTGAGCGTTCTGAACCAATTTTGCTAACTGTTATATGCATATTTTATCCCTTGTTTGCTTCCATTACAATTGTGATAGACCTCCAGTCAGGTTTACGTATGTTAGACGCCATCTGAATAAGGAGAGAGGAGGGTAGAATTGGAAGAAATGTTTATTTTTCTGTTATGAGCTAGAGCTGGGCAGGAGAGTTAGTTATTTTCTTAGGGAGTTGTGCAAGTTAGTTAGAGGATATAGGGGAGGGCCGAGAGGGAAGGAAGGGGGGTGAATTGTGTGTGTGAATTTTGTAGAGATTCTATCTCTAAGGAGAGTTGGCAGGACTCTCGAATATCCTGCCTCCTATCAATCTATCAACAAATCTTTTCCTACTCATATAATTTCCACAGCTTAAATTCCAGAATAATTCACAAGCAAATCATCCAAACTAGCTATCCATTCAAAAGAGGTGTGTGAGGTGATCAGGGAACTATCAAATTGCAGCCCCATGTTTCAATAAAAATTTCTCAAATCACCACCAATATAATGACAGTCAACAGATCACACATCCAGCCAGTTCTAATTTCTGATTACACTTACCAAACTATTAATGTTTACCTTATTCAACTAGCAGTAGGTATCATACAACTATTACCAGGACATGTATTGATCGAGTGACAACAGAGTAAAAGCAAGTTTGCAAAATACCATATTTATGACAATTTGAACACTACCAACCTAGAAAGTTGATTAGTTCCATAAAAAACCAGAGCATCAACAGAATAATTCAAACAATATATATATATGAAGAAGTTGCAAAGCAAGACTTCTCAATAGTGTTTCCATCCAAGAAAGTAAAAGGCAAGGAGATTTAACCCTTGTAGCATAAATCAATTCAACTCCTACATAGTCTACATCCTAATGCCAAAGACCCAAGATCAAAGAAATGTCTAAACTGTCATTAGATATTTCCAATAATCTGACCAATGATGACAACAAAAATGGTTTTGCTTTTAAGCTTACATCAACACAAAATCTATTTTCTGGCCCAACCTTCTTTATATGATTCTGCCATTCCTAGAGTAGTTGACTCTATTAGGAACTGTCAAAACTGTTAGGTAGGTTTTCCTGCTAATGATTACTTAAAAAAAAAAAGAAAAGAAAAGCTTTTACACTTACAACACGATATCTATTGTCTGAACCAAGCTTCTTTCTGTGGTTCGGCCACTTCTAGAGCAATCAGTGCTATAAGGGGGCCCAATCACATTTATCATTTTAGAAAAAAAAAAAAAAAACAAGATGAGAGATTCACCATTAGTTGATCAAACCCAAAGGTTTAATTCAATAGATCTACTCATCATGATATCATAAAGATTGATATATTCTTAATCTTTGGCAAGTATTTTGTAATTTATGGGACAAATAGCCCGAGACCAAAAGTGAAATTTTTCTTACTCTACAAGTATTTAAATTTCATTTCATGGCTTCCATGTTATAACGAAAAGGAAAAGATACAAATTGTTTATTTCAAAAAGTTTTGAAAGAGCTTCACCCTTGTTTTCTCACTTCCCTTTTCTTCTCCTCACTTTATTCCCCACAGTTCTTTCCCTCTTTTTCCTCTCATTCGATCTCTCTCTTCCTACCCCTTAATTTCCATGTCTTGCCTTGTGTATCTTCCAGTTCTAAATCCCAAGTATATAATTATGAGAGAGGTACATGCTTACCACAAGTATACTGAGAAGAGAGCCAATTAAAGCCATCAGAAGACCTGCAATAAGCAAAATTATGTTTGCATCTGTTCAATCTTTAGAGAACAAAAAGTATTTGAAGCAGCTCAATGATCACAATTGCTCAATAGCGTAAGTCAATATCTTACTACTACCCCCTTTAAGAACTTGCTATCATTAAAAAAAGATAGGGTTAGTTCATGACTAGGAAAGAGGTAAATGCTTGAGTTTTAACTTTTTGAACAAAAGGAGTACATGCATTGAAGAGAACCTGATAGAAATGGCAAAAAGTGGTAATACTCCAAAGCTAATAACACTGGATTTAGTCGCAAATAAGCCTAACCTAACCTAACTTGACGGGATTCTGGTTTGATTTACAGACTCTTTAGGCCTCCAAGATACTAATAAGGGGGCCTGTTAGAGAACTTAATACCATTGATCGAACTTTTATCTACTAATATAAGATTTTGTTCAAGTGATTACTTAGCAACTACTACAAAAATTATTTTTGTAGCTTTACAACTTGTACAAGTCAAATTTGTTAAAACTAACACTTTTTTCAATTATGCTACATTGAGGGCTTTTTAAGGCTAGGAATTCTCACACTAGAGATGGAACTAACACCAGTAACAATGTTCTGATGTATTATCACCTTGCTTCATTCCAACATACATGTGTTGAATTGTATTTCATTACAAATAGAAATCACAAATTCAACACTAGTTATATTAATTTCTCTAGATTACTTATAATTCTTAGTGGAATACGGACTACTGAATGTAAACATAACAAATTTAATCCATCATGACTTTAAAGATCTAGACAGAAGATTAAGCAAATATAATTAATTGCAGATTATGTTCTGAAATTTACCGAAAAATGGAATAAGAAAAGCAGCACAAACAGAAGAAATAACAAGTGCAGTCCTTAGAAGAATGAAGCACCAGTAACTGTTTGAAACTCCAGGGGGCAGTAGCTCCTCTATACTCCTGGCTAAAGGGTTCATCAAGAGAGCATATTTGATCCGTATTAAGGAAAGACAGAATAATAGCAGAAAAAAATCAGAACTTGTCTGCTATTTGAATTTCATAGCTCAAAGTTAATTCCAGAAAGGATATTTAGTGAAGGGGTTGATAACCTGAAACACAGAAAAAAGTTAGAGATCAGAGAACATGTTATAGTTTATTTAACCCTCCACATGATATAACTAAAACATCCCAATTTTATAGTGCCAATAAGAATCCAAAATCCCATGCTTACTGTTGTCCATAATGCAACTTTAGAAGCAGCGACATGAGGGGGCATATTCAAAGTTATCTGGGACAAAGTATCTTGACCAAACAAAAGATATCCCATTACTGCAACGCTCCCATATATTAGAACGCACAAACCAAAACTGTACAAGAAGTAAGGTTTAAGAAAATTATAAAAAAATTAAAAAAGAAAAAAAAACCAGAAAGAGCATATTGCTTAAACCCAAAACATTAAGAATCTTTTACCATAGGATCAATGCCTTTGTAAATTTTGTTTTATCAGCCATCGATTGGTAGATATTTGGAAATACAGAGTGCCCAGAGTAGCAAAACCCATAAACACCGATCGCAAATGGAATACCACTCCACTTCACCACTGGACCAGTTTGATTGAAACTAATGCCATTTGTTATGGGAAGGAAGAGCACACAAAGTACTATCACGATTGTTGCAATAACCCCACCAGCTAAAAAATGAAACAAGAATATAAATAAAAATGCCCATTGAATCATCCACATTTTCAATACTTAAATACCATTAAGGTACTTGACTAACAAGTTTAAAACACCTGAAAGGTATGAAATCAAGCGAAGATCCCTCAACCAAACAGTAGGTAGAACAATGATGGCAGTTAAAATTCCAAAGAGGTGCACAGAGTCCAGTTGAAATCCAGGCCAACCCAAGGATGTTCCAGGGAATAACCTTGTAAGATTATCCCCTTCCAAAATAATAAATTCCACACAATATGACTGCACATATGGAGAAGATAGCTTAGAATCCTACTAGAGAAGTATCAGACATAGTTACATGAAAATATAAAATTTGGATGCATCATACACTTACATATAACTCCGTGTACAACATAATCTGCACCAAGATCCAAAAAGAATTAAGTACCTCGAATATAAAGCATATAAAGTGAATAATAGATATCTTATTGAGAGTTAAAAATTAAAATTAAGCTCACATGTAGAGGTCTAGGCTTCAGGTGGAGTCGTTCGCTAATATAGTATTATAGCTAGTCTGACTTATCCATTCCAATACCACCACCAACAGTTGAAATGAAATTTTTTTTGAAAAAAGTTATGTTTGCCGGCTTATAAGACCTATTAAGACACGTAAGAACCTTGATCTAAAGGAGCATGATCGCTGTTGTTTATTTTTATATTTTGAGTTTTTTTTCAAATTTTCGTAATAATACGTGGTTGATTTTGAAATTTTTTTGTATTTTGATAGTTATATATGATTGATATGATTTTAAAATATATTAGTAAATGTACATTTTCAGAAAATAAAAACAAACAAGGCCTCAAATATTAAAGTTAAATATCTATAAAATAGACAAAAAATGATAGATTCTATTAAATCTGAAGATGCAAAATGAAGCAGCTGCATAAAACAATCTATCCACTCCGAAAACAAGACCCTTACGATAAATAAATTTGATAAAATGTAGCCATGTGAAGCAAGCTGAAATATAAAGATAGATAACTTACTGATATTATAAGACGTCCATATTTGCCGAAGGCAGCTTCGCCAATATCTGGGTAGCTTATGATGCCGGCTTTACTCTCAAAGCAGTATCTCATGAGAGAAGCTGTGTAACAACAGACAACTGCAAACCCAAGAAGCACTAACAAGCTCGCCCAGCCTGCTTCTCTCACTGTATAAGGTGTCGAGAGCAGCCCAACTCCAGCCATTACATTGATTGCTGCCCCCAAAAGAAGATGGGGACATCAAAACAAAAGACTGACCGAAATTGAAAGCATGAAAATAACATAAAAGGGTTGCTTTGCTTACAATTGAAGACAGTCTGAGTAAAACTACATCCATGAGCAATGGGCAATTCTCCTTGCAAGGAAACTCTCTCTGACCATGACGATTGAGTTGTCGATATTCTATCCAACTCTTCCTTACTATAAACATTTACATTTACATTATCGTTTTCAGACAGTAAAGCAGACTTGGAATCCACGTCTCCCAAATTACTGAGAAAGCTCGAACGTTTGATACTTGATGATAATATTGAAGTCCGAAGGAAGTTTCCAAAATTGGGTGATGCCGAAATTGTGTAAGAATCAATTGTCTCCCTGCCAGTAAAGTAAGCAAAGCAACAAATAAATAATAATTCACTTTTTTCTTCAAAATTTAACAATAAATAAATAACAATTTCATACAAAACTGTGCATCCGCCGGCCGCCATGGCTGTTGGAAGCTTATTTTGGCTGCATTAAGCAGCCAAAGATCTGACCAGATCATGCACCGTCACAAAGGTTGGGACAGTTTTCCAAAACGTGATCCTTCATCAGTCGTCGGCTACCGGCGCGGGCAAAAGTTTGAGCAACCGTGCCAGAGTGTAATTTTTTAAATGTTATTTATTTGGTTTTAAAAATAAGGAAAAATACACACAAATTAAGGGCCTATTGACAATGACCCGCTTTCCAAATATTTTGACGCTACAACCCTTTCGGATGAGAAACGCCTTCGTATCCTTAATAATTTAATTAATTCATTTTCATTTGATTTTTTCCCTAATAAATGCCTATCATCAAATCTTTTTCACTTCTGAACTCCTTCACAGACGCATACAAGGATCAACCTCCATAGTAAAGTCGTCGTAAGAGTTGAAAGCCCCTTCCAAGAGATCAGGGACAGTATCCCTAGAAAAAAATAGATAAATAACGACAGTGATAGATGATTTGTTGTATTTTAAAAGTTACTTATAGGTGTTTATTATTTTTGGAGTGTTTGATAGATGATCGAAGCTTGAAATACGTAAATATGATAGTTTTTAAGTTGATAGATGGAGATAAACGATGACTGAGTGTCATTTTGATTTTGCACTCAGACAATCGATGAGCCTAGATAAGTAGATATTGAATATCAAATTGCACGTAATCAAAATTCGATGATAAAGGTCATCGAGTGTCAGTCACAAACAATCTGATACTTGCTTCTTGATTTTTCTATTTGATTATGTGCTTGACGCTTCATGTATCAAATTATGTCCATCACGTAATTTCGATACCTCTCTTTCACTATTAGATGGCGTCCAACAGGATACTCAATACTCGATAATGACAAAAAAAATTATCAAATCGTCGTCTTTTTTGCAAAAGAATCCAAGTTTTTTCTAAAAAAATCGAGTTTTTTTTTTAATCAACTACTCAGATCGCTTCAACATATCTTAGTTTATTTTTTCTAAGTTAATACCGTATAAAATATCATGTGTTGTATAAGGAATATTTTGTTCAAGAACAAAGAAGAAAAAAATATTTTATTTACCTTATTTAACAAAGAAATGGCATTATGATAATTTTACAATCAAAAGAATCGTGGCATCAAAAGTCAAAAAAGCGGGTCACCTTCCGAACAAGTCTCTAATTTACAAGTTTCTCAATTTTCGTTATTTTTTCAATTTTTCATAAAAATAATTATTTTATACAACTCTTCCAATGCATTTTGTTTAAAAAAAACATAAATTAAATATTTTATATTAGAACTTTTATATTCCTAAAATCTTTTACAACATAGATACTTATTCATTTGAATTCAACATCTTTTAAATTTTAAATTCATCAAAAGATATATTCGAAACTTAACAATACTAAGGGATGCTAGGATCACTGTGTTATAAGAAAAATCTATTATAACCGTAGCGAAAAAAAAAAAAGCAACTAAAAAGTGAAGAACGTTTTTAGCAAATGTAATTTTCAAATTCTAATTCTTAATATAAAGCTAAAACTATAAATAATTTTGGAAAATATATATTATAAAAAAAAATAAATGCATATAGAATAATAATGAATTTCACAAAAGAAAAACAAATTTGAGTTGATGACTAGGCAAGCTGGCGGCACAGCTATTGCCAATCATTTTGGTGGCGTTGGGTGATCTTTTTATTGAACCACGAAAATACCCCTTTATTATATATGTATTGTGGGCTTCAAACGGCTGCTGTGTCGACCGTATCAATTTGGCGATGATGGTTGTCGATGACAGGTAACCGACGACTGTATTTTCCATTTTAGATACAATAATTTCAAATTTTTAATTTTTAATTACGTTAGATATTAATTACTTAAATAATTTTAAAACTTTAATATTAAAGATTTATTTAATTCCTAACTTCTATGAAAATTTAATGGAAAAATTGGTCCTTAGGTAATTAAGTTATGTAAATGTTTATCACACACCTAACTTTAGATTATGTGAAAATACAACCATCCCAAACCCAAATGGGCTCTAATTTATTATATATTAAAAAATGAATTCCACAAACCTCTCTTGAGATCCATAAAAATCTCGTATGTCTACCTATGATTTTAAAAATCTCACATATATCTTCTCTTCGTTAAGAATCGTTAAAAATTCTATTAAAAAATATAAATTTTTTAAATTACCCATAATTGACTATTAAAAAATTTTTAAAATTTTAAATAACAAAAACTTAAAATTAAAAAAATAAATTGAATACTTAAACTTTATAAGAAAAATTTTTACAAGCACAAATGTGACAAATTTTTTATTATTTCAGGATTTTAATAAATTATTTTAATGTAAATTTTCTTAATCTTATCTGCCCTTTATTGTAATAGTAATTTGTTTTAAGACTTCTTAGGATAATAGTTTTTAGATTTTATTTTATTTTTATTTTTTCTATCCTTTTAAAGTTTTGAATTTTTTTTATAATCAACTGACAATCATGAACAATTTGAAAATTTTATATATTTTTTTCTAAGGTTTAATGGTTCCCGATAAAAAGCGAAGGTATGTCGGATTTTAGTAAACGTTAGGGAAGGTTCGTAGAATTGACCTTATATTAAATTATAAGATTTCTTTCCCCACTTTCTTTATCTCTAATTTAGAATATCTAACTTTTCTTTTAACTATTTGCCTTTACCTCGTATATTAAAACTAAATATTCTTAGTGTTAAAGATCACAAAAAGGAATAAATAAATAAAGAGCAGATTTTTACCCCTTAAAATTAAGTCAACGACGCTTTCCACACAAAAGTTTTAAGAAATATACAAATGCCCCATCATTTTCTCTTCTACCTTTACTTAAACTTCAAACACGAAAATTTATTTAACAAAATGAGAAATTTATTTACCCTAAAATGAAATAAAAATGAACTTTCACAATTAATAGTGCTTTTAGACAAGGGTAGGTTAAATGATTCCAAAAAAATACTTAAAATATCTCATTTCAAGGTATACCGTTATCTAATATTTAATAAAATATTTAGATTTTAGATAATTTTTTCTTTAAGCTATTGAAATATAATACATACAACCACTGAAATATTTAGTTCAGCACAATAATATTTGATTAGATTGAAAATATACGATTATTTAAAAAAATGTTAAGGATCTACATGATTTACTGATGGAAATGTCTATGTAAATTACTTTCGTTACCTATTTTCAATTAAAAATTTTGTGTTAATTGCATTTTCATGTAACTAGGTATAAGTATTGATTTTAATTAGCTATATAATTTATTTTTAGAATTATAAGCATGATTATCCAACCAATTTATGTATAATAAGAAAATAAAAAATGTCGTGTATTTGAAAGAGAGGGTGCAGGCTGCAGGGATATAGCCCAATCCTTCAGATAAGTATTATGTTGAACAAAAATATTTGATGAATTTAAATAGACATCACATAGAATTATCAACAATGTTACAACCAAATTAAACTATTGTCTCATATTCAGTGAGGCTATTGAACATCTTTAAAAATAATGGGAAGCATCAAATCAAGGTAGAAAAGAATTTGGATACACCATCTTAATAATATATTTCACTCTTTTTCTTCACAAATACAAAAATTAGCTTTTTGATGGGTAACTAATTTAAATGGGTAAATTTTATAGAGCTTGAATTATTAGAGGTGTTTGTTTTTAGGTTTAAATTTTGAATTTTAAGTGTTTGGTTTTTTGATTGAAGACTAATTCTTAGACAAATTCATATATATAGAAAAAAAACTAAATTTTTTAGCTTTTATTTGAATACAAATATTTGAATAGATTCAGTCACCTGTAATTCTTTAAAATACCCTTATATATTTCATTTACGACACAATTGTATGTAGATTTTACAAAATATACAATATTTATGAAAATAACTCCCATATAATTTATTAATTTTTAATAATTTGGGATAAAAGAAATTATAAATTTATATATCTACATACCCAAAACAACTATTATCCAAAAAAATTGATTTGTGCATATTTTTAATATGTGAAATATAAACACAAGTAAAATAACATTATGAATATATATATATATTAATTCTTGACATTTCAATTTAAATATTTAAATAAAAAAACATATCAATTAGATTTATATATTCAAATCTATTCACAATTCAGTTTAATACAGACACATTGAAATTTCAAAGAAGAAAAACAAACATATTATTAGTAAACTTGATTTATGAAAATCAATTTTTACATTTTCAAGAGTAAAAAGTGACACATTGCTTATTTCAATTACAAAAGTTGACAAATTTTAGAAAAAAAAAAACTGCACAGTTAACCTTCACTTTAATAATTTTAAATTTTATAATATTTTAAAATGTTGAATTTACAAAATAGAAATAAAAGAAAAAATAAACTCAAACTTTATAATCTCTATAAAGAAATAAAAATTAAAAAATTATATCATTTACACCTCATCAACATAAATCAAAATAACCATACATAGACAAATTTGGCATATTTGGAATTACTTTTCTGTTTTATGATTATAAGATTTTTATTTGAGTTTCAATTAATTTTATATTTTTGCTTTTAGTAGTTTATTTTTCTTTGTTTGTGATATATATGATTATTTTTGTTTGCATAAATTTTATATTAAATTGGAATGCAGTTGTGTTATTTTGTCCAAAAGAAAATTGTTAACCTTTCCTTAACAGTCTAATTAGATTAAACGCAGAGGACACTCGTCGAGCTTTCGAAAACTACTTGTGGCTAAGTGTGATTTTTATAAATCACAAGGTGGTAGAAAAAGCGTAAAAAAAGTTACCTAATTTTTGCATAATCAATCTACCATGTCTTTTATTAAAAGCTAGAAAACTTCAAATCCTAATTGGTTTACATTGCATAATATTACGTTACTTATAAGTGATGTGATTTAATAGATAAAAGAAAAAAAAAATTATCACGATTCAGATTCAGTTATTTAATTATTTTTTTCAATTCAACAATAAAGAAAAGAGAATTATTAAATACTGATTCAGTTAGTTACCTGTAACTCTGTGGCCATTGCTGGGAAGAGAAGCGAGATGAAAGGCCTTTATCTCCGCCGTCATCCTGTTCCTCACTGGAGCTGCTACCATAGTCGGTTTTGTTGACTTCTATGTCTTCTTCTTCGTCGTCGTCGTTCTCTAAGAAAAACTCATCTTTTCTCTCTTTATATTTCTCAGCCATGACGCAACCAATCCAATCCAAATCCTAAAATGTACCAAACACCAAACACAAGTGAGATGACGATGATGACGAGAGGAAAGAGAGGGTCGAAACCGAGTGATTAGAGTAGTTTTAGGGGATCGGAATCTGAGTTTTTTCTTTCTTTCTTTCTTTTAAAGGATTAATTTGGCAGATTTATCGGAGAATCGGGTGGATGAGAATGGAGGTACATAACCACAAATCTTGTATTTTTGTGTATGATGAGTTTTGGAATTTATGGAAAGTTCCAGAAAAATTTGTATTGAGATTTGAAACGGTGGCAGATAAGTGAGGAGTTATAGCAAACGCGCCTCGTAAAGCGTGATTGAAGCTGCATTGGTTAGAACTTGACAAGCTAACTTGTACATCCTTTTGTCTTTTACTAAAATTATTAATTTACAAGAGCTTTGATATATTCATGTGTTGCTGACTTGCTGTCCCTTTTTATTATTATTATTATTATTATTTTATGACTTAAAAAGCCTAACCTAACCCAAAATAGTTTAACTAGAATCGCTGGAGCCCGGACGTCCAAACTAACCAAATAGGACTTGCTTCTCATGCAACACTCAATCATACAGTACCAAAACCCTTTGACAATAGTTGGATTGGGTTCTCAGCACCAATATTTTAATTAGGCCCATCAAGCCTTAAAAGGGTCGTGTAATATTACTAATATATGTAACACGGGACCTGCATTAAATGTTATTATCGGAGAGCTATAAAATTTCTTTAAAACAATATCGTAGAGTACCTTTAATGTTCGATATAATATCATTAAAAAATATCTATTAGTATTTGTATCATTTTAACTTTTAGAGTACGTATGGTATACCGCATTAGATTGTATAAGTCTATTCGGATAGGATAACATTAAATATAATAAAATAAGATTAGATAGTATGTAATACTCTATTGTATTTGGTTTAATATTGAACTTACCGAATTTTAAATAAAAATAAATTCAAATACTATTACTAAATAGATTTAAATAATTTAAACTCTAATTAAATAATGTAAATTGAGTCGGATTGTCAATCTTGTTAGTGCTTCTCCTAAGTGTCATTGTAGTTAAGATCAGCTTGAGAAGTTGAAATTATAGATTTGGTGGTATCAGTAGAACTTGAGACACCAATAGGGGCTAATCAAATTCATACTTTACAACGAGTTGGAACTGCTTGTTGGAGTTCTTAGTTTTCCACTGTTAATAGTTTGATTGATTTGTTTGGTGCAACCTCTACGGTTTCGGAAAACATGGCTCATAATGGACTCAGTAATAATATAAAAGGAGAGGTTATGAGTGCTTATAATATAATGAAATCTTTTCAATTTGTCTTTATCATACATTTAATGAACAGAGTTATGGGAATCATTGATATTCTTTGTCAAGCACTGCAAATGAAATCCCAAGACATCTTAAATGTTATGAATTTTATCTCAATTATAAAGTCACTTCTTCAAAAGCTTCAAGAAAGTGGTTGGAATACTTTCATGGAGGGTGTTATTTAATTTTGTGAAAAATGTGATGTTGATGTTCCTAATATGAGTGCTTATTATATGAGAGGTACAAGGCAGGCCTATTAACAACATGATGATTATATTTCGATGGAAGATTTTTATCGCGTAAACATATTTATTCCTGTGATAGATTTTCAATTCGTTGAGCTAGATCACAGATTTACTAAGCGGACAATGAAACTCTTTATTCTTAGCTCATGATTGAACCTCATCCATCAATTCAAATCATTTAAGGTTTATGAAATTTCCAGTCTTGCCAAAAAAATTTATCCTAAAGATTTCAAACAGCAAGAGATACATTCTTTGAGAAGACAATTACAATATTATGAGCTTGATGTCCTTTGTCATCCAAATTTTCAAAATATTTATTCTCTTTTTAAATTATGTCTACTATTAGTTGCTATAGGAAGCGCAAAACATTATTTTTTGAGTGACATATTGATTCCTCTTGCCTTGACTTTCGTATTTCTACAGCAACAACAAAACAATCATTTTTATCTATGGAACTTGTTCAAACAATACTTCGCAACAAAATGTATGATGACTTTCTTAAGTATTGCTTGGTTTTGTATAATGAAAGAGCATTTGCTAAAATTATCCATTCATAATTGGTAATAGATGAGTTCTATTCTTTGAAGAATCGAAGGACACTACTTCAGTAGTGTTAGGTATTATACTTACACTGCATGTTTATTCATTGCATTGTAATTTTTTTTCATAATGTTTATTTTGTATAGGCTATGTCATTTTAAAGGATAAGGTTCATTATATCATCCCTTTACTAGGTGTAAATATTTATTTTCTTAATATAATTTTCTCGTACTGTCGAGGTTTGTCCAATGTAATAATCCAACTCGGTTGGGAAAAATTCCGTAGCTACACCTCTGGGTGTAGGATTTTGTAAGAATAAGAATACTACTATGCTGTTATGTAGCTATAACTTTTTTTGGTGGGCGCAAATTGAGCAATGATAGACAAATAAAATTTTAAAAATTTTAAAAGGTAATAAATATTAGAACTCATATACGCATTAACGATTTATATTGGATGACATTAAAACAAACTCTTGTTTAAAAGATGTATCTTATAATAAAATCCAAAGAAAACATAACTAACAAGCGAAGCAATCAATTTGATATTAAAGTGATAGTAAACTTAAATGATATTTTAAAATACTAATTGTTTTTGTGCACATTAAAAGTTTAATCGAATTTGATTTTGAAAGATATACTAGCTAGAAGAGAATTTTGTAATGGCATTAGGTGGAACTCTCTTGATGAGGGAGAGGATGTTATAGACATAAAAAAGATGAGTGGCGGGATCACGGGCTAATACAATTTTTGAATGCGGAAAATTAGGGATGACAATTTGACCTACCGGCTCCGGGGCCCCGGTGTGGCCCGTAAAAATGGGGCGGGGCAAGACCCACCCCAAAACTAGTTTGGGGCGAGTCCAAGGCCGGGGCAGGTCTGGGTCCAGGGCCCGTTGACCCGCCCCGCCCCGTCCCGCAAAATATATGGGTGTATTTGTAAAATTTTAAAATTTTAGGACTATTTAAGTTTTTTATGTTATATTTGTTAACTTTTTATATATGTGAATTCTTCGTAATTTTACAAATAATACAAATACTTTGACAAAAGTAACATTTTAATTAATAATTAACATCTTCTGGTATATTAACATCAATTTAATCATATTATAATGACAAAATAAAATATTTATATTTTTTAGTAAGTAAATTTGTATAATATATACTAATTAAATTATTGAAATATTAATAAGATTATTTCCAAAATGTATACTTTTAATATAATCAATATATTATTTTCTAAATATGTAAATAGAAATATGATAAGAATAATCTTATAACCTTAAATATATGATTGATTGTAATTTAAATTAATTAATTGACTTATTAATATTTTATAAATATATATAATGTTAATTAATTAGTATATGTCAAATTGTCAATCATTTATTATTATTATTAGATTGAAATTAAATCAACATGATATTAAAAAATTATTTAATTGTATTATTAACTATTTGAAAAATTGTTAATTAACTAATTTACAAGCAATAATGTACTTTTAATATTATTTCTAATAGAATATGTAACATTATTACTAATAAAATCAAATGGTAATTAGTAGTCACTATTTTTTTAATTGATATAATTAATTTATACAATTACCATTTAGCTTGCATAATGCCAATAAAATAAAAATTTACATAAACTTTATACAGGGAGACGAAGTTACAAAAAAATAAATATTATAAGGGTGTGATTGTAAAAGTATAAATGTTTAGGGGGGGATAAGGCGGATTGGATCTGCTCAATTTTTTTTTTCCTGCCCCGCTTCATTGCCTCTTTAATGGGGCGGGGTTGGGTACTTATCGCCCCGGACCTGCCCCGCCCATTGCCAATCCTACGAAAAATTAATTAAAATTTTTAGGTAAAGCTAAAGCCTTGTTTCGGCTTTTTATAAATAGAAGGTGGTTTTAGGTTCAGTCGGGCTAATAGCTCCATCCCGAGGACAATGTGTAAAGAAATTATTTATTAATTTTATTTTTTCCTTCAGTAAATTACTTAATAAGTAATTTATATTTTTATATTTTTATTAGAATTAAAGTTTTTATAGTGTATTTGGGGAGTATATAACTTCGCCAATTTTTGTTTTTCTTATTAGCTAAAAAAAAAAAAAGCCGCAGGATCGGAATTTCAAGTGTAAATTTCAGCCAAACAGTTGTTCTTGCAATGTAAATGCAAGAGATGGAGGGAGGGTGGCCCTGGCTGCGCTGTAGCTTTTGAGGAAAAAAAATCTTTTTAATTTTTATTAAAATTTTTATATGCCAATTTGAATTATACAATTCGACATTCTCTTCTACAAATCATATCGAAAATTTTATGGCAAATTAATTAGACTCTTTAATTTTCACTTATCTAATAAAAACTTACCAAGACAATTGTCTCAACCCGTATAATTAATTTTTATTAAATAATTTCCACTTTTCATCCAATTCCTAATATAAAGTTTTATTAAAATTATAATTTTCTCTAATTTTATCTACTCCTTATATTTTAGATGCCTCTCATACGGTAGGTTTTCTCTTCCTCTCATGTGTTTTTCAACAGAATTAAAGGGTGTGTTCTTTTATGAATCCAATATTTTTGTTTTCAATTGAATTTATGAATACGTGGTTGATTTTGAATTATTTTGAATTTTGAAAAAAAATATGTTATTAAGATTGAATGTAAATTGCATTAGAAAATGTGCAGCACAGAAAACAGGATTTGGATTTATAAATGAACGGAGTGAAAACAATTAATCAAGTTTGAATATATACATACATAAATATAGAGAGAATTTATATTTTAAAAAAAAAAATTCATTTGTGTCCTTAATTATGTTTATCTTTTTTTATTTAATTGGATCTTCTCATATTTTCCAAGTGTAAATGCGATCCATTGGATTGGCGGTTACACTTAAAACTCCAATCAAAGGGTTTGAATTGCAGCTCAAACATGCAGTCACCACATTGTAGCGAGACCAAACAAGTGGGTCCATTGGTTGCCTGACGTCATCATAAAGCTAACTGATGACGTTAGTAAATCTGACAAGGCGTTTAGCAATGGCCACGTAGTAGAATTATTGGTACAGAAAGCTCCCACTGTTTCTAAATTTGTGTCTTTGACGCCCTTCAAAATAGTAAAATGCACGCGCATTGTTTGTTATCAAGCTGAAACACTAGTATGAAAGGTTTTTGATACATACTATCAATTAAATCACTTTGACTTATATGAATAATAATAATAGCAATACTCTTCATCTAAATTTGTGATCTCCAAAATACACTTCCAGTGATGTCAATTTCATAAAAAATTAACAACTGAAAAAAATTAAATTAATTTCACATAATTCAGATTACATGAACGTGTAACACCAATTTTTGTTAATACTTCGTTTAAGGATGAATGTTAAGTGTATCCACAAATAAAGACTAATTAATTAGTTACCTTTAAAATTAGAATATATAACATATGTGGAATTTGTTAGGGATGTTTGTTTTTAAGGTTAAAGTCTGAATTTAACATATACTTAGTCATTAAATCTTTTGAGTGTTTAATTCCTTTTCAATTGAAGAGTGATTCTCAAGCGAATAAATCTAAATAGAAAAAAACTAAATATTTCATCTTAACCCTAATCATTTTTTTTTTAATTCTTTACCCATTCTTTTCTATTATTTATAGCCAGATATTATTTATGGATAATTTTTTATGCACTTCATTTTACAGTTTAGACAAATGAATGTCATCTATAGATTTGTTAGAGAAACCTTAAAAGTAAAGGAGATAAGAAGATTAATTTGTAAAAATTATCTTTTATTGAGATTAGATATATAGTTTTGTGAGGTATTCACAAGAAACAATTTCTTCTATACATATTTATTAGAAAGATTATAAAAACTTGAATTTGGTTGTCAAATAAAAATCTCCTTTTATATTAGAACTCGATTTGGCTGTCAAAATAAAAAGGA
The DNA here is from genome assembly GCA_013180625.2 of Boswellia sacra. Classification (NCBI taxonomy): domain Eukaryota; kingdom Viridiplantae; phylum Streptophyta; class Magnoliopsida; order Sapindales; family Burseraceae; genus Boswellia; species Boswellia sacra. The sequence goes on from SNVD02014502.1 coordinate 916,862, forward strand.
AATTTGATTTATTTAAAGAGAGGTAAAACTATAAAGGAATTGATAGAATTTGGATATTCAAAAAAGCTAAAAAGAAACCAAAAGAAGAAAAAAAAAAGTCATTCATTGATTTATTTACATTAGTGATTCAATTATACCAGAATTGATGTCTCATTTGATCCATTCCAGGTTATCAATTTTATTAATTTTTTAAATATTATAATTTAGAGTGAGGCTATTTGTGTAGTGTTTAATGCTATGAACACTCGTATTTTAATAAAAATTTAAATCATTAAAATATCCTTATATAAAATTATCCGAAAAGACATTCAATTCTTCAATAGATTTTCTACATCTCTTTTTAATATATTTATCTTTTGATCGGTTAATATTTAAAGCAAAGAAGTTGAAAACAATCAAGTATCGAATAATTAATGCATGTAAAACCCAATTTGAATTTGTAGAATTAATTTAAGTTGTATATTAGAATTCCTGTTAAAAACTATTAAGAAGATAATGAAAATGAACGGTTGAGAGAGAAGTTTTATAGATTTATTAATAGATGAGTTTGAAAGATTTTTATTTAGGGATTGTCTTTGTATTAGAATTAATTAATTTTGGACTTTCGGTAATGGGAGGATAGATGTAACCGGAGAGTGATCAAACGCGCTTGACTGACGGTTAGGATTAGCATAAATCTCTGCAACTTGCTTGTTTGCTCCGTTGGACGCCCACTTTGATCTTCCACATTTTTCTCTCTCGTCATTTTCTATCTATCCATCTTTTTAATTTTTTTTTTCAAGAAACTCCTGTGCAGCCTCAGAATCTTTGATCTCCTTAACATCATCCATCTCCTTTTCCAAATTTCATGTAAAATAAAATAAAATAAAATATCCCTTTGAGTCTGAGAACAATCTTTTACACAGTCTCTTAAACATGGATAGTTTACTTTATAGGAGCACTAGTGTGCCCAAAGCAAAAGCAAGCAAAAATACCAAATCCAAGAGAAAGCCTGTCAACGTAGTTTACATATCCAACCCTGTGAAGGTCAAGACAAGTGCCTCCAAGTTCAGAGCTTTGGTGCAAGAACTCACTGGCCAAGATGCTGGATTACCTGACTCCACCAAGTCCCCGGACACGGATCTTCCTGGTGGCAATCAAATTATAGCTACTCCGGATGCTACAAAAGTTGCTGTTAATCATGCACTTGAGGAGTATCCTATTGGAAACTCCAGTCATGAGCAGCATGATAGCCTTGATTTCTTGTTTGACCCCTTCGAGGAAGATGCTTTTATGCCTCAGAAGCTAGAGAATGTTTCAGGGTTACAGCCATCATCAAGTTTGCTTTCTGCTTGTGAATCTTCTCAAGCTGATTTCGTGATACACCTAGATGCAGTGTAGATTTAGTAAGTTGTATCTTAATTTGACGCTTGAAATCCTGTGTTTTATTTTGAGGAAATGAAAATAATATCCAATCGGGACATCGAAGAAAAAGTAACTCACGCTTGAAAATTTAGATACCATGATGATGATGCAATAAAGTAGTTGAAAATTTTTAACTTATCATAAAGATTTACATATCATTAGAAGTTAAAAAGATGATAAATATTTATTTTATTATTGAACTCACATTTATTATCTCAAGTATTTAGAAATATTTATATCAAATGTTAGTATTTGATCAAAAATTTTGTTAAATTATAGACAAGATGATATCAAAAACTTTTAATATCAGAGTTACTTTCCAAATACATGGATTAATTTTTGGTATTTTTTTTTTTTTATAATTCTTTCCTTGCTCTTCCCAGCCAGTATAAATCTATCAGGGGTTGTTGTTGAACATGTATTCTTACTTGCGAATTTAGGGTGTGTCTGAAAATTGAAAAACTGTTGATTTGGAATCCATAGCATAAGGGTATGGATGATGGATCAAAATCCTAAAAGTGCAAGTAGGACTGTGGGACCCAACTCATTAAAAATTGTTTTCAAGTGGTTGTAGTAGTGATTTATAGCTCTAGCGTAGTTAGCTCGCACGACCAAAAGCAAGATATTTGTTGTAAGTGTAGGATGATACGAAACCACAGGAAATTTGATTAAAAATGTAAAATTGATGGCTGAAATTTAATTTTACGATGGATTACATAACACAGGCTTATTCGGAGCAGAGTAGAGTAGAGTAGAGTATTGTAGCGTAGTGAAGACTCAATTATGAATAGAAAAGGTGTTATGCACGCAAAATTTATTTGACTGGTATTATATATACGATAAATTTATAAAATTTCATTCATTTAATTTGAATAAGATTTGTAATAAACAATTTAATAATTATACATGTAAACAAAATGGTTCATAAGATTAGTTGTACGAATTAATTATATATCTAAAAAATTATTTATTTTATGGACATAAATTCTTTATCCATCTAATTTTACTTCAGGTTTCGAGGATCTAGTGCCTAATGATACTTATAATATTTAAGAGATAAGATTTATTTATTTATTTATTTTCTTTCTATTTATCTAGTCCTTATTTTATAACCTAAAACACAGCCTTTTTATCTTCACAACTGCTCTCTCTCAAATGCGACTTCCCCCAGGATGGTTGCAGCATTTTCTCTCTTTGACTAATATTCTCGACGCATTATTCTTTTAGGTTAATCGCAAATGAGAACAATAATTCGGGGTTAATCGAATTCCTTGATGGCATCTCTTGAGCTATCTTCTCCTTGGGCAATTGCCAGAGCTGAGCACAAGTTAGAACCACAATTTTTTATTGAATATCTGTTCCCATCTTTGATCGTGTCATTTGATGATAAATTGTGTCTTCTATTTGCCATTTTAGTGTTCTTTCTTGCACAAAAATAGAACAAAACTATTTTCCTCCGACAGCAGTCTAAGAACTTTGGCATGATAATGGAGGTAAGCGTTGAGGTAGAGTCAAGGCGTGGTGCTTCACCCAACTCAAAAGTATTCAGCGTTTCTATTGCCACTATCCATAATTTTCTTCTCAAGAATTCTGGTGCAGCTATTGCAATTTTGTAGGGCCCGTTTGTGTACCCATTTTATCTTTTTTTTTTTTGGCATTTGCATTTTCAAACAGATATTTTATCTTGTGAAAGGTGTAGTAAATGCTTCTTTAGTCATTTTTGTTTTAAAACAAAGAAAACACAAAACTTAATCACAATATTTATAAAGTATAGTTTTCAAAAAATATGAAAACAGATAAAAAGTTGTTATTTTCTCTCTTTTCTCATTCTACCTAGCTTGTCTTTTCTTTAGTTTTTTCAAATAATTTTTATCTTTTCATTATAAATTTTATTATTCACTAAATATTATATTTTTATTATTTATAATATTTCAAAATAAAAAAAAATCTTATAATTTTTTCAACTATCATTTATTTTTAAACAAAAACAAAAAATATACATAATCAAACATATTTTTACATAATTTAAATATCTCGTGAAATGTATAAGCGTATCTCAAATTTTCATATCTAACTATAAAATTTGAAAACAAAAAGACATAATATATAACAAAAACGACCCTTTTGCTTTTTAATTTAAAAAAATCGACAAATCAGACGAAATCACTCTTTTATTTCTGTTTTTATTTTAACTAAAACAACCATGGCCTTTAAAAAGCCTTGTGGCCGACATCTCGTGGGCCGTGGCCTTGCAGGGCTTGGCAGCTACTAAGCTTGGGTGGACAGGCGCCCCGCAAGTCGCAAGGATTGGTGGCTAGTTGTTTTTGTCCTTAATTATCTCTTGGTTCTTTTTGGTGCTCCTCGATAAGAAATTAAGAGACATAATAAAGACATAAAATAAATAATTTTGAGTTAGAAATGTGTAATGACCCAAAAAAAAAAAAAGCGATTTATCAAAATATTGGTCGGTAACATAATTTTATTCACTTTAAGACAACAACATATGGACAAGTGATCATATCTTTTGAAGTTTAGCAAGAAGGAAGACAGTGGCAGAGGTAACAAGGGGGATGAAAACGTCATTTGGGATTGCTTTGGGTGCTATACGTTCTTTAAGGAGAAGTGCAGTCGCTGGAACACCAAAGACGTAGAAAAATATGTCCTTTGCACCAAAACCCGTGAAGCCAGTGTCAACTATCACTTCTTGAAAGATCTTTTGAAACTCTTCCTTTGTTAATGATTTTCCTTTGCCTTGGTGGTGTTTCTGAAAATCACATAAACATCCATGATAAATATTCTATAGTTAACCCCACTCGGCTGTCTACTGATTTCTTCATTTATAACATTTTATCCCTCTAATTTTTTGAAACATACTAATATTAAGTTTATCACTTTTCTACAAAGCTTATACTTGTAAATATGGGTTAACATTAAGTATTTAATTTTCTAATACGCTCCTTCTTATGCAAAGGTCATATGTACTTGCATCGGATCAATCTTACATGCCTCAGCGGTGACTGACCGTTTAGATATGATAACTTTAATACTATATTAACTTTACAACTTTTCTACAAAACTTAAGCTTACAAATGTGGATTTAATATTAAGTGTTTAATTCTTTAATAACTAAAACTACCCTCGAATTATTGTGAAAGGGTGGGCTATTTGAAAAAAAAATTATACAGTTACTATTTTATTATAAGTACATCATTGACTAAAATTGAAAATAAATTTGATTTTTAATCAAACATAGCTTTATAATTTAAAATTTGACATCACTTAACTAATAAAATTCAACACATCAGTCTTTCATTTAATAAGAATATGATTAAAATCAATAATCTTTTTTAAAATTTTGATTACAAAATTCATTACTAATCTTATTTTTTGTTAATAAAAAAATCATTTAGCACATGTATTTATATTAATTTCTAAAGTAGTTAGCGCAATTTTTATATATTTTTATCCTTTTTTATTTCATTCTATTGGATTTAAGTTGACTATATGAGAACAATTTCAAGATTATAAAGTTGAGTTGAGAAGAAAAACGTTAAAAATTCTCAACTGTTGGGTGTACTTAGAATTAGAACGTGGGTATTTCTAAATACACTGGGAAACTGTAAAAGTATTAGTAATAAATTGGGTTTATACGTACTATTATGCTTACATCATGTTACAATTTACAAATAAAATAATTTTACATTGTATTCAGCATCTTGTTCAAAACTTATATATAATTTTATAAAATCATATTTTTTTACACAAATTCATACAAAATTATAAGTTTAGATTTCTTTTTTTCAGTTTTAATTTTGTACAGGCCAACTCCAGAAATTAAAAAAATATATATTAACCAATTCAAAATGCTGGCGGGTTAATAACAATTAACAAACGCTTACCATATATGCTTGCTCGAGTTTTTCCTTCGTTGGTACACGGAACTGTGTGCTACCAAGTTTTTTGTTGATTTCTCTATCCGTAGATAAAATAGAAATCAAATTAAAGTTGTTTAACTATGTTATAAGCAAAATTAATTATATTCTGAATTGATAATTTAAAATGGAAAAAATAATACTCGATGGCTTGGCATACTGCTTGGTAGAAATCAGCTGCGTTCTCCAACTCCTTAGACATTTTGGTAATATGCTCTTCATAATATTTTTCTACTGATTCCCCAATCTCTTTAACCTTGTTCTCATCACTTCCTGCAGCAAATGCAATGGTGTTGGATATAATTATGCAGGTACACATAACATGAGGTATTAATTTTTCATCATACATATATATTGAGCAATATATAACATTAATTATGATTATTATATCATAGTATTTTAGTATATACATTATTATTTACAGCTACGTGTTAATATAATGTAAAAAGATTCATATATCATAAAAAAATATAAAATAATTATTATAAATGAATTATCCCAACCAAGTAATGACAAAAAATTAAGAGAAATGAGGGAGAGAGCTGAATACCAGAAGCTAAAGTTTGCAGTGCTTGGCCCATCTTTATTAATGTCCCTCTCCCTTCTGAAACGTAATTGTGACAACAGCAAAATGAATGGAAAGGCTAGTTACCCAGAAAACGTTTATATATTAATCCTGAGATATCGATTGAGAGATTAGAGTAGACTAGACTTGTGGCTTGGGCATGGTATCCTTCTTTTCCTTCGAGCGAAGCAAGAAGCAAGGGAAACAGTTTCTATATATCCAAGCCTCCAAGGGCCGCTGCTAACCCCAGTAGCATTACCCGGCCCACTCAGCACCTTAGCATTAATTTCCAAGAAGCAAAGTAGTACTAAAGAAGTATTTCTTTTATATATATATATATATATATATATATATAATTAAAGAGATTGTATATATGAGGCACGGCAGAGGTGATTTGAATGCTCAAGGAAAGGAATGCATGCCGATTCAATAAAAGAATCAAAGTGAATGGTAAGCTGAAGCAACGTCAAGGTAAGGTGGTGCACCGATGCCTTGCCAGCCTCATAAGAGGACTTCTGTTCAATTAGTTTATAAGTGAATGATGCGATTATTTGGAGATGCATGTCTTCAGGATGGAATAATTTGGATCCAATTATTCTTTTCCTTTTAAACACCAATCAGTAATATAAAAAATTATTTTGTTTGTTATTTCCCCTTTATTCCAACAATAACCTCAATTTAAATCCTAATGTAAAATTTAGAAGAAGTGAAAAAAAGTTATTTAATTTAAATTTCATTGAAATAACACATTCATAAACACACATATACGTGTGTGTGTGTGTATATATATATATATATATATTTATTTATTTATATGTATATATATGCATGTATATATATTTAGAGTAGTGTTAGATTTATAACCTTCATACAACCTAAACTTTACAACCTAATATTGTAACTCATGACAAAAATTAGTTGGAGGAGGAGAAAATAAAAAAGAGTACTTTCATTTTTCATTGAGAAATTAAATTGTGATATGAGTAGGAATGACAGAAAATGGGAATGTGGTTATTTTCATATTCAAGCCCAAATTTACATGTACTGATAGAATTTTACAATAGAATTTGGCCATAATTTACCAATTTACATGGTCAAACTTATCCTAAAGTCTTAAAAAATAAATAAATAAAAAGATGCGCTCACAAAATGCATCCATAGGTTAATTTTTTATTTTATTTAGACGTAATCTCAACCGACACCCTTTGTTTGCCAACTTTTTCAGAACCCCGGTTTTAAATCGCTCAGAATCCCCCGCTGTTACGTTCCATTTTTTCGTCGAGTTGTCAAAAAATGCTATGTCAAATAACGGAATTACCAATTTACCCTTCACAGCCCATTCTCGAACGTTAAATGTCTAAGGTGTCATTAAGAAATCATTACTTTTTTCATTTTCTATCATTTATGACAAAAGTTAGAGATAAATAAAATAAACAAAAATATAAATCTTTCAAAATTAAAGTTTATCTCTTCCCTCTCATAAATAAAATTAAAATTCAGATTTGTTTCGCTTAGCCTCTCGACTCTTTATCTCCTCCTCTGAAGCTAGCCTTTGTTCTTGACAAATCCCATCAAATTGAATACAAATTAATTACAAAGATTATAAAAGATAAAAACTGAATATAAGAAAAAAATTCATGCCGATTTCATTTCCAAAAGAAAAGAATAAACCAAATGACGTTGTAGATGTTTGTAGCAAATTTTGAAAAACCCAGATTTTGTTGCAGAGAAGGCGTTGGTTGGTAGCAGAAAGCACAGATCCAAAGGAAACAAACCCATGCCATTGCGTTGGTAACAGAAAAGACAGAATTTGATTCTTGGCTTTGAAATTAACGTAGGAGAAGGTAGTGAGATCAAAACAACAGCATAAGTCTTGCAACAAAAGGCGCATGTGAACCACCAACAAAATCTCAAATCAAAATAATCCGAAATCAAGTCAACACGGTAACTCAATGAAGCGAATAAGGGGAATGTACATGGGTGGCGATTCGCTATATGGGTGATGGAAGGCAACTTGAGGCGACGTTTGACAATAAGTTGGATAGCTTCCCCAAGATGACTCGCTTCTTGTCCTCCATTTGCTCCTCCGTGGTCAACGAGGGTGAGCCTCCCAAACATTATATTGTTTTGAAAGAAAAGAAAAGAACATAATTAAATTGTTCATTGTTGTTATATTATTATTTTTTACGTATTTATCCATAGAAAACTACTTTAGTGCCCTTCCTTCTCATGGACTGACGGAACAAAAGGTGACGGTGGGTTTTAAGATTTTAGACAAATCGGGGGGTCTATTGAGTTTTGTCAAATAAAGGTGGTCGACTGATAGCTTCGCTTTCATTTAAAGCGGCTGCCCGCACGTTTATGAATTGACGGTGAGGAAGACTAAAGGAACAAAAAATACTGAAAGTGTCTCTAAGTCTTCGAAATTAAAGTTAAAAATAGATAAATAGTTTTGGTCGAAATTACAAGTGACATTTAATAGATATTTTATGCAAAGTAATTAATATAAACTATTAATTTATAAATATGAACAAATTTAAGATCCTCCATTAGTTTAATAGTGTAACATATATTATATGAGAATTTAAAAAGTTTAAATTCATAGTAGCTAAATCGTTTCATATTGTATTAAATTTCTTTAATCCAAATCATTCCCTTATTTGTATCGTGTTAAATTTCTTTAATCTAAAGCCGACCCATTAACTTATTGTTATTTCATATTCTCATAGTGTTAAATTTCTTTAATCCAAATCTAACCCATAAGCTTATTATGTTTAATTTTTTCTAAAATCCATATCGAGTTAAATTTCTTTAATATAAAGCCGACCCATTAACTTATTGTTATTTCATATTCACGTCATATTAAATTTATTTAATCCAAATTCACCCAACTAGAAGGGTTCAAACCTGTTCATCTCATATTTGTGTCGTGTTAAAATTATTTAATCAAAATTTGGCCTATTAACTTATTATTATGTCTAATATTTTCCAGAATCCAACCATACAGCCAAGCACCAAACCGCAGGCCTAATGCCATATGGGCTGCCCCTTTGGGACTTATAGCTATACACTCTAAATATAAAAAGATAAAGGTAAGAACAATTTATAAAACCATAATTTTTTTATTATCAATGAATAAATCTATTTATTCGTAGGATTTTGATAGATATTATTTCAAAAAAAACTATTTATAAATAATATAAGAAAAATAAAAAATTTCACAAATGATCACGAGGTTTGCTCTAAAATCAGAAATGGCCTCAATTTTTCGTAAATAGGCAGAAATGAACCTGCTATTAAATTATTTCTATTAACTTTGACAATGGAATGGTCAATAAGTAATCTTGTCTCAATATATAAAATCATCTAATAGATCCTATTTTAATATCCACAATTAAAAATTTCAAATTAACACTCCTCGTTACAAATCTTGCATGAACAGCTCAACCAAATAATACCCACCAGCCTCACCCATTGCAGAACCGCCCCCACCCACCCTGACCGAACTGCATCTCTCTCTCTCTTATGGATTCAGTAAGATAAGCACCCAATCAAAGCCAAATTTTGATCAGCTTTGAATCTGATGCGTCATTGGCTTGTTTTTTTTTATCATTCTTATTGATAAATCATGGGAAAATAACCCGTCTCCCCCCTGGTATTAACCACATAAGTCTCTCGTTACTGTTCACGATCTCTTCCCATGATCGAAACGCCAACTCTCTTCCTCTGCAAAAAATCCCAAAAAAAATCAAAACTTCATCTCCACACAATTAATGATGGCAATAATAAAAGAGGGTAGAAAAAAAAAAAACTCCACTAGTAACAGACCTCCTCATTTCCTGGCCCACTACCATTATTAGCCTCCCCTACCGCTGCGTTTGCTGTTAACTCCAGCTAAGAAATCTCCATGGTAACAGACCTTCTCCTTTCCTCCCCCACCGCCGTTGTTAGTCACCCCATCGCTGCCTCTGCCACCAACTCTAACAAAGAAACAGATAGAGCATGACATGAGAAAAAAATAGCAAATAGAAGAAAAGAGAGGAGCCGTTACACCGGCAGCACTTGAAATTTATTTGAGGATAAGAAAATGGCAAATGGAAAAAAAGAGAGGAGAAGAGAAAGAAGATTCTGCAACTTGAATCAAGAAGAGACGAAAAGAAAGGGAAAGAAGAGAGAGAGACAGAGAGAGAAATATTATAAAATTAAATATATTAATTGCATTAAATAAATTTTAATTAAAATAATTAATTGTATATTTTTATATATACATGCTTAGTTAAATATTTTTCAAACTAAAAAAAAAGGCGTTAAAGTCATTTATAATCCAAGTTAACAGGAAGGTAAAAAGCGACTTTATTTTTCCCTATTTACAAAAAATGGAAGTCATTTATGATTTTATAAGAAACTCCAGGTGATTTGTGAAATTTTTTTCTAAAAAAAATATTTTGAAATTTATACAAGGACAAATATTTCATAACCTATTAAAACTTCAAAATATAATAAAAAAGTTTTCTTAATATCACTCGCTAAGGTTTATCAAAAATATGTTGTAGAAAATGAAATATATTTATCCTAATAATTAAACAACGGTGAACGATTTTCTAAGATTTCAAAATATGTTATCACCTTCTCCCTTTTAACAATAAGTAACTTAAAATAATAAGTCAACTGATAATAATGCTTTATAATTAATAATAAATTTTAACCTTATATATATAAATTTCTTAAGACGTATAAATTATTATCAAGTTAAACGTGCAAAATAGGTTTTCATAGATTAAATCCAAACACGATATAATATTAAACGTGTTTTATCGTATTTTAAATACTCTTTACAAAAAGCTTAAAGATTTAAGAGTACAACTTTAAACTTATAGTGGAATGGACCGAAATTAATAGGTGGAATCCGTTATAATTATGAGATTATCTGGTTTTAGGTCAAAACTATTAGAGTTTATAATTAAATATATTCATAATAAATGTCCCAGGTAGCATATTAAAATCATCAGATATTAGACTTTGAGAATTAATTATTTAATTTAAATGGGTTTATTAAGAATAAAGTCTAGGTATTAAATTAAATAAATATTTATTTGACTGATTAGATGGGTTTGTTATTTAATTAATATGATTAATTAAATAAATGGGTTATTGGCCTTATTATTTAATTATTGAGATTGATTAAATAATTAGTTTTAATTATGAATTAAAAAGCCCGTACTTAGGTTGGACCTAAATAGTACTCTAGTTTTAATTAAGGCCCAAATTAGGGTTTTAAAAGGCCTAAAGGCTCTAATCCATTACGGTATATTAATCAAAATCAACAAACAATACAAGGGAGTATTTAAGGGCTAAGGTTTCATGTTTAAAACCCTAGAGAGACATTAAAATTTAAAAAGAAAAAAAAAAGTTAAGCCAAGGTTGCCTCCTTAAGTTTTCCCGTGAAATTGTCTCTGGTCTTCGAGAAGTGACGTTTCAACTTCCAGGTAGCCCCTTGACCTTTTTTCATATGATCTCAGGTTTTGTCCAACTAAGAAACACGCCCGCACATTGTGTTCAGGCAATTCTCAGACATACTCAGGAAGTTGAAGTGGTAGAAAGCACAAAAATTTAGAGCCTGTGTCTACCGGATCCTACTCATGGTGCTGTATACGCTGTGTAGATTCGATCTAACTTGCATCTGGGTTCCTACCACCAAGTCATGTAGCCTCTTAAATAGATTTTAGTAATACTTTGAGTCCAATACAGAATATACTTAATCTCCAAGTAATTAAAGTCATAACAGAATTAGGAGAACAAATAATATCTTTCTGTAAACTCTTTAGGACAAATATTCGTCTTCGTAAACAAGCAATAACAACTTAGAAGATTGGGACATTGCTTGAGTTTTCATATTTTCTACAATATATTTTAAATAATATTCTTATTCTATGGCACCGGTACTACTTTCGTTGAAGACACTGTTTATTAACAGAGACATTGTAATGGTTAACTGTTCAATATCATTGTTGCGGAATCAGTGTTCATAACCATTATAGCAAATTCATTGTTCATAACCACTGTAGCATATTTACTATTCACGTCACTGTATCAGTGTTACTGTTCAAAATCGCACTTTGGCAGAATCATGTTCATTAGTATTGTAGCATAATACTATTTGCTGGAGTTATTCTTAAATCAATCTCTAAGTTGTGATTGTATTTGGGTTACTTAGTTTTGTTGGTTGAGTGATAACTTTTGGTTATTTCACTAACATCTTGGTTGAGATTTGAATTTATTTATAGCATTGCAAAGGTGGCATTCATCTAGACAACACCATTCCTTAATTGAGAAAGTATTTTGCGCAATATGCTTTTCTGCATTTATGATTAGTTTTTGTTTTAGGAACATTTCTCTCCTTCTTGTCTTGTCTCTATTGAAGCTTGCTCTATGCACCAAATTTTAGTTTGTGTTAACTACAACAATTATAAACTAAAAGAGTAAATAGAGGAGTTTTCTCAAATAAAGATTTCTATGCTTATATTAATTATGTGAGTATTAAATGATATAGAATAAGTATTTAATACCACAAAGAAAAAATTAGGGTTTAAAATAAGAATACGTATAATGATGTAAAAACTAATCTTATTTTGATAAAATTATATTATTTTATTATCATAAAGATATTTTTTAATTTTATTATGTCTTTATGGTTGCCTTGCAGGTGATTTACTTTTGCATTTTTACTAAATTTATGGTGATTAGAGTGTTTTTTGGTTCATATACCTTCACCTTTTTAAATCAGCGTATCTAATTTTGATTATTACGAACTTCACTTTATATTTGGATTTTCAATTCGGCAATGCTAATATTTGAGCTGACTAACTTATATCTAGAGGTTTAGAAAACTAAAATTTGATCCTTAAAACTTACAATAATATATATTAAGTACATGGATTAAAAATCAATTTTGAAAATCTCTATATTTAAATAGTAAACTAAAATCTTAAGTGTATCATAAAATTTTACATCTATTCGGGAGCTATTTTTTTACATCCTTATGCTTTGAATCCTTATATTTTTAACAAAAACTAACATTAATACCCTTAAAATAATTGAAATATATGAAATATGAAAGTTAAAATTGACTGTATGAAGTCTTTGAACTTACGTTTAATCCAAAATTTGAGGGTGTAAGTAAACGTTTTTCTTCTTTAAGTGTACGCAGCCAAACTCTGAGGGTGTAATTGAAATTTACGTTTTTTGACAGATCGTGGCATGTAGTAGTAGTAGAATTTAATTGCGAGTCCTCACCAACCGCCGGCATGGAGAAGTTGACTTCAGTGTATCTAGATCAAAGTTAGTGCATGCATCCACCTTTTCAGGTTTATTTTACAAAATTATTATATAATATAATTCTTCGGATAAATACTATCACAGGGAAGTTGCTGAAATGATATTTCACCTCTCTCTTATGTAAATTATCACTATTTTTTTTTTTGTAACCCTTAGTCGTTGACTAATATTGATAATTAAAATAACTATTTTATCTTTTAACTAAATCATAGGAGACGTTTAAAACTTAATCACTATTTTTTACTTTTTTGTTTTTTAAGGTCATGACCAACTGCTTTACAGGTCTACGACGTGGTAACTGCACAGTATTTTAGTTATTTTTGCAAATAATATATTATATATTTTAAAATTGTCTATTATATGTCGTATTACATAGGGATGGTTTAGTGTATATAACTTTATAATTGCAAAGCTCACATTATAAAAACTCAATTTTTTTTTCACTAGTTTGATGAAAAAATTAAACATAATGCTGTTATTGGGTTCTTGAAGGTATAATTATCAAATTATAAAAAAAGGTATGTATATAATTATCAAATCATAGCCGAGAATTTTTTAACTTTTGATAATAATTACTTGAGACTAGTCGAACTTGACGAATGTTTATATATTTTTAAAATGATCTATTTTATTCTAATTTAATAATATATAATATAATGTTCAAAATGATTAATTATTTATAAAATATAAAAGGATGTTTTTCTCTTTATCCAAACAAGTTATAATAGTTCAAAGAATAATAAAAATACTTCAAAAGTTTAAAACATATAATATATATCAACTATCATTTAAGATAAATGATTTTACTAGTCAATACTAGTTAAATCTTAATAAAAAACAAATTAATGGCAAGAATAAGAGGCTACTTCCACAATAATAGAGGGACAATATTTCAACAATAAGCATTTTTCCTACTACTTCTAAAAAAAAATGTAGGAAATTTAGAGGAACTTCCTTGTAAAATTAATAGATGAACTTATTTACAAAGTTAAATCGTTATGGACATTTTTGCAACAAAAAAGTTTATATAATAACCTAATAAGAATTTTTTATTACTATAGTACCTTTAAACAAACCAGAATATCATAAAAACACTCAAACCAAATTATCTACCACAATTTTACATGTAATAATTCCCTAAATTAATCTTGTTTTTCTTTTCTTGAATTATTTAATAGTGAAACATTTTCTTTTCCATTTAGAATATAATAATATCATTTTGAATCGACCCTTTTTTCCTTTGATTTTCATATTTAAAGATGGAACTTATAAGTAAACCGTCAATGGCTTTTATTTATATTTTTTTAATTCCTAAGCGCCCTTAATAGTCTAGTTTTTGATGGATTGAGGTTCCTCTATAAAGGAGTTATAGGATTTTTAAAACCTAAATCCATATTTATAGAACAGAAATGTTCAATATGTTCTTAAGAAACACTATTATCTGTTAGTTCTTTGTAGTATGATGCAATATGTATAGTGAATAATAACTTAATTGGAAACAATAAAGTAAATTGGAACAGAAGATTTTATATGGTTCGACTAAAACCAAGCCTACACCACGGGCAACAAGGGTTGCAATTTATTATGTTGTATATATTTACACTCAACTTAGAACTCTTTATATTGGTAGACACTTGCTCACTCACTAACCTAATCTATGCGAACTTGATCAACCTCAATCACAGCTATAGTCTTCACAAACTCTTCTGATATTGTTCTTCCTCTGTTACGACTTAACAGCAACGATTATGTCAGACATACCACCTGTAATTGATATAGACTAATGTGATTACTCAACTCTCTTGAACTCACACAACTTATAACAATTAACTAAAGCTTAAAGCTTTACACAAGACACGAAAACAAAGAAAAGATGTACTCAAATCTGCTAATGCTTTTTCTCTCTCAATTTTCCCTTAATGCTTTGAATGCCCCACTCCAAAAGCTATGAAGATAGCTTTATATAATATTCGTCATCAATTGCAATCCTTATCATGATTATGTAGAATCTCAATAAAACTCGTAGGAAAATTTTAGATAATAATCAAACATTATAGGAAGTGATAATATACTCTCATAAGTAAACTAAAATACTTAAATAATACCAAATATAATAAGAGACAATTAATGCAAATATAAAACTTCATATTCGACCAGAATAGCAAATCCAAACTTATTCTACTGTAGTTAAAATTCTTCTAATATAAAATATCCATATAAAATAAATGAGATTGGAAAAATATATACATTTAAAGTTTTTATCACATGATGACAAATTAATTATGCGCAATGCATATGTCGTATGTGCCACACGTGTAGGGATGGCAACCCGGGGCTGGGCCAGGGACCTCAATCCCCGGCCTCGGCCTTGGGAAGGTTTTTTAATCCCCGTCTCCGAAAAATTCCCCGGAAATTATGGGGCCGGGCCGGGCCGGGGCAGGGGAATTGAATTCCCCGTATTTTTTTAATTCTGTTTTTTATTTTTAAAAAATTGTACTTATATTTGTTTTTGCGAGCAAATACAAGACCATTATAGTTAAATATGATGCAAAAAGACAAAAAAAACAAAGCTAAAACAAGCAACCTATCAAAACGCTCAATAAAACTTGACGCGCTCGATAAAGCTCGACACGACTTGATATGTAAGTGTCGAGCGTTCGACACTCATCCGACACTCGATGTCTTCTAAAATAGATTGATATCGAGTATCGCTAGTGAATCCGACATAACTCGACATATAAGTATCGAGTGTCGGATGCATCGTTGAGTGTCAAATGATGCATCCGACACTCGATGTCTTCTAAAGTAGACTGATATCAAGTGTCGGTTATGAATCCGACACGACTCGACATGTAAGTGTCGAGTGTCAGATGATGTTTACACGTATGTTGTGTCAGATTCACAACCGATAATCGATATCAGTCTATTTTGTAAGTGTTGAGTCGTGTCGAGCTCTATCGAGCGCGTCGAGTTTTATCGAGCGTTTTGGCAGGTTGCTTGTTTATATTGTCGTAAATTAAATAAAATGTATTTTTATATTTATTCCGGGCTGGGGCCGTGCCCGGCCGAGAAGCCTAGTCCCCGGCCCCTGTCTGGCCCCGGGCGTTTCCCAGGATTCCTCTCCCCATCCCCGGCCAATCTCTTCGAAAATCCACGCAATTCCCCGACAATACCAGACCGGGGATCCCGGTACCCGGCCCCAGTCTGGTAATTTTGCCATCCCTATACATGTGACCAACATTATCTATATTTTCTTCTATTTTATATCATCTAAAAAGAATATCAAGTCAATACAAACGATAAGAATAAATTGGACCGGTGCATGAAAAGTCATAAATTGATGTAAAAAAATATTAAAGCTTTTGTGGTCATTACTGTTAGCCCTAAGGCTACATGATAATTTTGATGATAACAATACACATTGATTAATTGAGATTTACTAACATGTTTATTTATGTGCAAGAGTAAGATCATTGAAATAATTTTAAAATCAAGAAGAGGCTTATTAAAATGAAGTGTTGAAGCTAAGGAGAAGACTACATGTTAAAGGCACCAAAGTTTAAGAACAAGGATTGACTCAAGGAATGTGACACATGAGCAATGTTCAATCAATTGGTCATATATATCTCTACAAATATCCAAATGATGTGATTCTTGAGCCTTTGAAAATCTTGCTCAATTTATAACATTTCATATGTTTAATGAAATTCAAATTTCAAGTGCAAAGTTGTCCAAATCATCATGCAATTTGAAAGACAAATGGAAGCAGCTGACATGAGCACCGAATACTCCATTAGACATATCTTGAGCTAGAAAAATCAAAATGACTTGATTCTTGCGGCATTGGAAAGATGACTTAATGAAGAACATTTCATATGTTTTGAAAAAATTCAAATTTCAAACAGAAGGCCGACATAATTGACATGCAATTCGGTGGACTGACACAAAGAAGAAAAATCAACTCACATGAGCACCGAATGGTGTTTTGGCCATATCTTAAGATAGAGATATCCAAATGCTTTGATTCTTAATGTTTTGGAAAGATTATTCAAATATGCAGATCTTTTATGTTTTGAAGAAATTCAAATTTCAAACGGAATGCTGACATAATTATCATTCAATTTGATGGACTGACACAAGAAAGAAAAATCAAGTCACATGAGCACCGAATGGTGTTTTGGCCATATCTTGAGTTACAGATATCCAAATGACTTGATTCTGGATGCTTTGGAAAGCTTATTCAAATGTAAAAATCTTTTATGTTTTGCAGATTTTCAAATTTCAAACGAAAAATTGACAAAAATGGCAGACAAAATTACAGTTTTTATGGTGGGCAGAAAATTTGGAGTTGGTGTCTTCACTTGATTAAGTTCATCTCATTTGCCTATAAAAAGAGCCATTCTCCCATGCATTCAATAAGTGCAAGAGAAGCATTTTATCAAGCAAAAAGCAAGAGAAATATCAAGTCTAGAGAGCTTTTGTATTATTTATCTACTCTTTGAAGAGAGTTATACTTTTGTTGTAAAAATTATCTTTGTTCTTGTATTGTGGTGAGAGTGAGATATTCTTGTAAAGGATAATAGTTATCCTCGAGAGAACTCTTGTTGTGTGTTATCAAGAGTTGAGGAAAGTTGCCTTGGTGAGGTTGTTCATCAAGAAGAACTGTTGGTGTGGTGTTATCAAGAGTTGAGGAAAGTTGCATTGGTGAGGTTGTTCATCAAGAAGAACTCTTGGTGTGGTGTTATCAAGAGTTGAGGAAAGTTACCTTGGTGAGGTTGTTCATCAAGAAGAACTCTTGGTGTGGTGTTATCAAGAGTTGGAAGATAAAGTCTTGGTGAGGTTGTTCATCAAGCAAGTTATAAAGATTTCTACAACTTAGTGGAAAGCTTAGCTCGTGGAGCTAGGAGCCCGTGGACGTAGGCAAGGTTTGCCGAACCACGTAAATTGAGTTTGCACTCTCTCTATCACTTTCCTCTTTACATTTACTTGCACTTGTGATTGTTCATCATTATTATTCTTTTGATTGCATCTTTGATAAATTCTAATTTCATCTTCTTCACCTTTATTTTCAAAGAAATAGTGAACTAATTTTGATCTTTCAAGAAAAGTTTTCTAAATCCGTTTTGATAAATAAAAACCCAATTCACCCACCCTCTTGGGTTGCCATACCTGGGTCAACAATTACAATGGGTGTCTATAGAACATTTATAACTTTTAAGTTGTAATGGTGGATTTTTTACAATATTAGGCCACAAATAAATTTTTTTGCTACAAATAGCTATTATTTTTGAAATTAATTATGTTATACGTATAACATTCATACAACTTAAACACTATAACATGATATGATAGCTTAAATGATAAAATTCTATTGGAGATGTAACTTTTTCCGTCCATTTTTTTCTTATCTGGTGAATTTTTGAAATGTAAGTTCTAATTTCGGGTTACATAAAACTTTAAACTAACAAGCTAGTATCTAATTTTAACTTCTGCTATTTGATGGAGCATAATTTTGATTTTTGACAGCAAATATAAGATTTCTTGAAATCCTAGACAACAGCCTTAGGTTTCTCAAATATCACACACTTCCCTTTTCATCAATCTTGGTCGAGTTTTATGTTATGTATATCAACAAAATTAATATATTCATGAAATCATCCTCCAACTTTATTATTAAAAAAGTATATTAATTCAAAATATACTCGAGTACATACTAAATAGCTATTTTTTCATTTTATAGATATTAATAATTTAGTATTAGTAATTTCATTAAAAAAAATAGAAAATCCGTTAGTAGTTGTTTGTTGTAAATCACAATAAATTTACTCCCAATTTAAAAAAAAAGAGAAAAAATACAGAAAATATTAATTAAAAGTAAAGTTATTATTAATACCATTTCTCATATAAAAAATGAAAATTAGTTTTCACCTTGATAGAGTTTTTATTTAATTATTAATCACAACAATCAATTAAAAGTATTTGTCGAAAGTTTTTAAAAGTGGTTTTTGGTGGACTTTTTTTAATTATTTCATTTTTAATAAAAATACATATAGTAAATTATTAATTATTTATATTAGATTTATTTAATATATATTTTATTAATTCTTAAATTATTATATCCTTTTTAATGTTAAAGTTAAAAGATAATTTTATTAATATATTAATTTTATTCGTATACATGACAGAAAACTTGACAGAGACCGACGACAAGGGCCGTGAGACTTTTAAAAATCTAATACGGATTCCAGGAGACCTCAACGGAGATTTGTGACTCTTTCTATCAAATATCGGAATGATCCTCTTCAAACTACAAAATCACTTTTAAATTTGATTGTCCTTAACTTACTAAGTCAATCCTAAGGGTACTTGTGGACTTCTCCCAATTTTGATCCAGTTTAACTGGTTAACTTGTTTCATTCATCAATCTTTTGGGTGATATGTTAAACCCCTAAAAACTAAAACTTAAATATGTTTTCTTATTCATTTGAAAATGTATTTTTGTCCATAATTTGAAATTAGATAGACAATTAATGAAAATATTAAATCTGTCAAAACTTAAACTAATTCCTAAATTTGATTATTTGTCTTAATTTTAGTATCTAAAATGTTTTGAATATAATTACTAAACCCTCCATCTCCATCTTTAGTTAATTTTATTAATTATAAGGAAATCAGATAAGTGATAATTTTTGAAATAGTCTTGCAAGGGTAGTATTCGACATTTTATCAAAACTTCGGCGTTGAAAAAAGAAAAAGAACCCAAAGAAAGGAAGAAAAGAAAGAAAGAAAGAAAAAAAGAAAACATAGAAACGAAGAAAGTGGTGGCTTTGAAAAATGGGAAAAAGTTTGAAGAGAAAAGGACGTAAGGAGGACAGGAGAGGAGGAGAGGTTGGAATCATCTGAACGTCACGCTTCTCTCTCTTACCCTCTGCTGAAAGACAATTACTTAAAAGCTCAAAATTCAAGGTGGGATCACTTCATTTATTTATTATTTTCTAATTCTAATATTTAATTTCATATGTAGATACAAGTAGAACACTCGTAAGCAAGCTGAATACTAAATAAAATAAAATAAAATAATATAATATACTAGTGTCGTGTCTGTTCTATATATCCCAACTCGTACGATCAAAAAGTCAAAAAACCAAAAAAAAAAAAGGGAAGAAAAACTCAGCAGTATTTATCTTCAACAAGTCTTACTTTGTTAGGTTTTTCAATTTACATGCCCGGGCTCCTCTCTGAATTTCAGCTTAATTTGGGTAAATTCAGCTTTTATTTTCTTTTTTATTTTCACTTTACTTGATTTTCCAAACCCATGGTGAAGTGATTTTGAGTCTCAGTTGAAAAGGGTTGCTTTTCTTTTTATTTTTAGGTTGTGGGATTGCGGCCAGTAACGGTGGTGTTCTGGTGATTTGTTGTTATTAGACAAAAAAGTGTTTATTTTTATTTTTATTTGTTTATTTGTCTAGTTAGTTTTGTATATGTGATTTCGGGAAGTTGGAAAAAAATAAAGTTAAAAAAATTAAAAAAAGAAGAAATTCGATAAGTTGTAAAGAGTTGGTGGGTTGGGTGATGATGGTGGATTCATGGGTAGTAGAACAGTAAATAGTGGAGCTCAAAATGATAATAAAGGCGTGAACGGGATGCCCAGCTACGGTTCTCCGGTTCCCACTTCTAATCAAATGTAAATTCTATCTATCTTCTCTCTGCAGCACCATCCCTTTTTTTGTAATTAGCTCTAGTTTATTATGGTAGTTTTAGTTTTAGAAGATTAATTATAAATATCTGGATTCTTAAGTTGGAGTTGGAGATGCCTCTATATTCTCTTTGCCAAATATACCGTGTTAAACATATTTGCTTGCTTTTTGTTCTGATTTTTAAGGGTAGCAGTGGAGAAATGGGTTATGCAAGCTTTGTTTATTGGATTATGAATCCCTTGTGAAGATATTTAGTTTAAAATTATATTGCACGTTTTCTATAAGGACATGTTTTACTTGTTTTGTGTATACGGATTAAGAACTCGAAAGTAGGGCGATAGAGTGACTGTATTAAGCGTTTTACTGATGAGCGTGCAGCTTGCTATCCCATCATTAAGAAGACTTTTTCCCTTGTTTTTAACTCTTGTTGTGGTTGGTTGTCTCCAAATAAGTATTAACTTGTTGGGGTGGTTATTTTTGCATAAATTATGAAGCAAACTTGATCAAAATCTGATCATGGATGTGGTAGAGTGTTCATACTCGGTTCAAATCTGTAAGGGCATGATACTAAAATGAAATGTTGTGTTACTGTACCTTTGTTGACATATAAAGATGTAATTAAGGTAGGCCCATCATGAAGTCAACTAACTATAGGCAATTTTTAGTGCTTGCAAAATTCTGTAGAGAAGTTGGTATCCATTATTGTTTTATCTAGTATAGCTTTTTCTGATCTGGATTAGGGGTATGAATTCTGTTCATTTTTCGTAATTGCATTTCTCCATTGAGGTACTTAGGTATTTGATGAATTTTAATTTGCAGTGGCACGGAAGCAAACACAGCTCGTTCTAGAATTCCAGATTTTGGAGCATTAGAGCAATCTCTTGGATTTCGCATAGAGGATGCTGTTGACCTTAGCAGAAGTATGTAGTTATTGTTTTGGTTTTTGTCTGAGATTCCACTTTCGCTTGCGTTTTCTTTCGGTTGCTTCTTTGATTACTAGTCTCACCTGAATTTTTCACTTTGTTTAAACTACATGGAAATATAGTTGTGATATCTATTTTTAGTATTTTCCACCAAACTCATAATAAGAGCAAACCATTCACATTGTTTTAGATCTTTGAAGTGTAGTTTTCATCATCTTTTTGCTCCTCATAGACTTATGTGTTCCTTGCTTAGTTGCCAATTCACTTTGTTCTTGCCTAGTTCTCGCAGATATTTTGGTACTGCTAGAGGTTTTGGGGTGAGGTACTATTTTTTAAGTTTTAGAGACAAAAAACAATCAGCACCTGGAAAGTATTTATGGCATCAGTTTTTTTTTATACAAATAGGTGCACTGTTTTAAATCATTATATAAAAAAAAATAATTGGATTGTTAGAATTGAATAGAGTATTCATAATTAGTTCACTTTGGAAATAACATGTGCTAGATTTGATTCTATTGTGAAATGCATTGATCCAATACTTTGAAAATGGTGGAATAATGTGTAAAAATTGGGTGCCATATCCTGCCCCATTATATTATAGATATAGATATAACTTGTGCACTTGTTTCTTGTGAAATTTTTTAATAAGAAACAGTACAAAATTTTATTCATGAGAATAAACTATATCAAAGATCAAGTGAACCAGAGGTCCACTACTACTACAGAAATTAGGCAGAAGAAACAGAAAAATATACTCAAAAACCACCCTAATATATTTACAATCCATTGTGCTCATATTTTTAAAACCTTCCTAGTACTGAACGTTAGATACATCTCACCTGTTCTTCACATCTCCTTAAACAAACACTGGTGCAACTGCACTTTTTCAAATAAAAAATGTGCAGGGCCCTATTTAAGAATACTAGTATCAATTCTAAAACAATGATCAAAAAGACCCTTGCCTCACATTATGAAAAATCTTCTCCAAGTCAGGTAAAAAAAGAAATATATCCAACTTACTGGAAATAGATTGTTATCTAAAATTAGGCCACAGAGAAGATGCTCCATGAAGAACAAGACCTGTAAAATTGGTCTTTCTTATTATAGCCCTAAAACTTTTCATACTCCTTGATTCTCTACCACCATTAGATTTTTCAATACAGCTAACCACATTAAAATCCCCTGGAAACACCTTAAAGAAAAAAATAACCTGTATAAACATAAAAAGTCCCAAAATTTTTCTTCCTCCCACCTGAAGTATTGGTCCATTAACTCTTGAAATTCACCACATAGAATCGGACACCCCCTAATGTGCATAGAAATAGAAAAACCACCCAGGATAGACTGTAACATCTTAACTGACTTAACAGTCTGTACTACTAAAATTCTGTTTGATTTCCCTAGTTGGAGGAAAACTGCAAACTACATAAAATTTCTCTATTAATCAATTCTGTTTCAGTCTACTGATGAGTGATAATGTCTAGATTAGCTTTGCTAATAACGTCCTTTATAACCCTTCTTTTTCTACAATTCCCCGACTCTAAAACATTCAAACTCAAATTTCTGATGATAAACTATTAAGTTACCCCAGCCCCACCTCTGTCATTGTTAAC
The DNA here is from genome assembly GCA_013180625.2 of Boswellia sacra. Classification (NCBI taxonomy): domain Eukaryota; kingdom Viridiplantae; phylum Streptophyta; class Magnoliopsida; order Sapindales; family Burseraceae; genus Boswellia; species Boswellia sacra. Next base: position 940,331 of record SNVD02014502.1, read on the forward strand.
ATCCGATTTTGGGTTTTTAAGCACACTTACCCCTTTCCTCCCTTTCTTGTGTTATTATAAATTCCTTACTCCTTTTAGGAATTGGCTGCAAGTTAATTTTATCTTCTTTAATTGATCTTCAAATTTCCTCCTGTATTCCTTAATGTATGAGACCTTTTCTCTTTCTTTGTAGAGGCATCCTCTTTACCTTTTGTGAACTTATTGCTTTATCTTCAAATTTGGCAATATTTCACTCTCAATTGTCAATCCATAATAAGCCTAAAAATTATAATAACTAAGGTACCTATTTTTTATGGCCAAAATCCTACTTCGAAATAAACTCTTACTAGGGAAAGGAAACCAAATCCTAGTAATTTATGTTGTCCCACATCAACAGTTCTTTTATTTTTGTATTTTAAAATTTACATTTTCTTTTATTTTTATTATTAATATTTTCATATCGCATGTGGGGTCTGTAAACTTTTTCCTAAAATGAATATTCAGGTCACTTGAAGACCCAACAAAACCAGGGTTAAAAGGGAGAGAGGTAGGGCTTTTCTTTTAAAGGAGCCAATCTTTTTTAAAAAGCCCAAATGTTTTATACATTCTCACCAAAGTGCCTTAACTGTGAGGCCTAATTATTATTTACAGAATTTTTGTCAATATGCATGATATCTTCCATTCTTCTTGTTAAACTCCTTATTAAAAAGAAAATACGCTCCGATCAACTTTCAAAATTTGAATGTTATTTACATTAATCTCTAAAGCCTCTCACAGCTCTCTATTCTTCTCAGAAGTTGCCTTCTTCCCCAAATGAAAAGGAAGACCAACCAATGCAAATCTATCCTACTACAAAACCATAGCTTTTTCTGTTTTAAATGAGCTTCACGACATCAATATTGCAAGAAGAAAAAGCTATCTTATAAGAATATCTCTCTCATATTGAAAAGGCATCAAAAAGAGCAAAAAGCTTTTTACCAATTCATTTTTCTTTACACTTTCTAAATCAGGACCCTCTCATCACCTAGATTCACTCTAGTACAAGCCACTGCCCTACAAAATGTGACACAATCTGCATAACTCATCTCTGCTTCGCTGTCATCAGATATCTTGTCCAAGTTACCTTCAAAGGTTGCCCAGTGTTTGCACCAGAAATTCTCTTCAGGTTGACTTCAATATTTGGATACACCCTTGTATCAATCCAGTCACCTGATTTTTTTTTTCCTTGAGCTCAAAATTCGCCTCCAGTTGACTTTTTTGCTTGTATTTCTCTGTTCTGTGTTCTAAAAACTCTCTTTTTGTCTTTCTCAACATTTCTGCTAACGGAAAATTCTCAAAGCAACCACAGAAAACTTTGTCAATTAAATGTGGGTGGTGGCCTACCATTTATTCTATCAACTGCTCCACTATGTACCATTGGGCTTCCATCCTTAAATAATTGTGTCTTCGCATTTTTAAGTACAACCTTAGCAACACCCACTGGACATAAATCAATCAAAAGATGGTTTAGAATTTAAGTTAAAATTCACAGATGGTTAGTATACGTTTTGCACACAACAGTTTTCGCAAGCTATCATGATAAAGATACTGCAATAACATTCTTTGCATCTCCAGAAATGGCCGCACTAAAGATGATGGCCTTGTAATCTCATTTCAGTTTTCACGGGATCTCTCAGGAGTTTTAAACATTCTGTACATTAAGTCACCCCCTAAACATTCTTTCAGGACCTTTTGCCATGCCTACTATCAAATCGATCATTAATCTTCAACCTTCTGCCATCCAGCCCATTGGAATAACCAAATTCTTTAATCCCTTTGCCCCAAGTTCATGTTGACTTTAATAAAAACTCGTTTGTTGTTGCTATACCTATCCACCCGAACTTAGAGAGAATCTCCCAAGTAAAGCTTAAAGAATCTACTGTCATTTCTTCTACATTGCAAGAAGACAAACCCTGGCCAACGATAGGTATTCTTTCTGTTAATTCTAAGCACATAACTTTTCACTATTTCTTCCTATTATAGAAACAAGTCTTCGATAAGACTGTTTTCGACCTCTGAAGTTTTGGGTTCTATCCTAAAATCACTGGATGAAGTTTCTTTTGACCAACTCTCTCATATCTTGCTATATGACTAAGCAATTTTTATTAAATAGTAACCCTAAACAACCACCCTAAAGCAGAGATAAACTTTTGAGAAATTATTAAAATATCGAAGTAGTTTTGAACCATAAACCAACACACGACATTTCTGGAAGTACTAGGCTTCACGTAATTTCTTGTGAAATTATTAGTTGGTTCTGAGAGTAAAATAATGATGTATTTTGGTGGAAGCTTCAATTTCCACTATTGACTGTTAGTGTATCTTATTGATTTCACTATCTTCTAGATAATGTATTTTATCAAATGAAGTCAAGCAGCCAGGCAGTAGACACTGATGTCCAATTTAGCTCCTTAAATAAGGTGAACTTTGGCTTGTCTTGGTAATTCTGTTGTTGAAAATCTAATGAAATTTGAAGCTACTAAGCTTTCTCTCTTTCTTTTTGTCTCTCTTCTGGAGTTCAGACGCTAGCAACCTCTGATATAAATTTGTCTGCTGCCATTGTGGGGTCCCAGTCATTACCACTACAAAAAGAACCACCATCGAATTTGGTTTCTGGATCTAGTAGTCATCGTGAGAATTGGGGAGAATCCAATATGGCAGAAGCCAGTCCTAGGACTGATACCTCAACAGATGATACAGAAGAGAAAAATCAAAGGGTGACGTTTCTTGCTTAAATCTTTGAGCTTATACTCTCTTTGGGAGTAGTTCATGGATTTTATCATTTTACGTTGGCACCTTTCTCTTATGTTGTTTCTTTTTATTTAATTTTTTGATAAGAAACAATAAGTTGTATAGAGGAAGAAGCTATACAAAGTAGGGAAAGCTGTCGGCAAAAGAAAGACCAGCCTGACACAAGGCTATAATTTGTTTCTTTTTGTTCGTGTTTCAACTTAAAGTAACTTAAATGTCCATCGGTTATTGAAAGCAAAATAGTTATTTCAAATAAAAGATCATCTTCCTCATCAAAAGATATTACTGGTTATTGATTGATCCTAATTATATGATTGCATGTGCAGTTTGAAAGAGGTCAATCGATGGCTGTTGCAGCCTCTGATTCGAGTGACAAATCAAAAGAAAAATCAGGGGACCAGAAGGTTATACGTGGTTAAAGCAAATTCTATTTACGTAACCTTATATCGGCATACTATATACACAATTTAATTATTCCTTTCATTATTTATCAGACATTACGCAGGCTTGCTCAAAATCGTGAGGCTGCAAGAAAAAGCCGGTTAAGGAAAAAGGTGCCTTATTCTAAGAATTAGTTTTAACCCTCTACATTTGACTTTTGTATTGTTTAAGCTTTATAATTGGAGATATGCATGGAGACTGTTTATTTTTCTTTTACTTTTAGTTCTTTTTTCTATGCAAAGATGGTGGTAATTTATTTGCGTTTCCTTTTTTGGAACTCATAGGCATATGTACAACAGCTGGAGAGCAGTCGACTGAAGCTGACTCAACTTGAGCAAGAGCTTCAGCGAGCACGCCAGCAGGTTTGATTTATGTTCTCTCATATTTGGTGTTTGGTTTAGGCTATACCCTAGATACCGAAACTTAAGTGTTTTTTTATTTTCTCACAACTTTCTTCTGACAAGAATTTTGTATTAAATTTGATTAATTTGATCACTGTAGGGAATATTTATTTCGAGTTCAGGAGATCAGTCCCATTCAATGAGTGGAAATGGTATTTAAGCATCATCAACCTCATTTTCTGCTTATACTTTGTTTAGTGATAAGGTCTAGTGATCTACAATTGGGTTCTCTATTTGTACCTAAGAGTTGCTGCTGACATGCCAAAGCTACAGATCTATAATTGCATGATCAAAATCTTTGTTGTAAAGGCACAACATGCATAACACAAGCTCACATGTGATCTGATGAGGATACCAGCATTTTTGTTGCTGCTGCTGCATAGTAGTTTCTTATGGATAATGTTGTCACCTTATAGATTATTTTGGTTGTCTTTTAACCTAGATAAAGTTACGAGGGATAATCTCAGTCTGTCTTGGTGATTTGATCAATAAAGGCATGTCCTTCTGTCTCTGTGTTTGTGTGTGTGTTTCTGTTAGGAGCTGTGCAAGCACATAAATTAGCAGTACCTTCTCAAAACTTGGACAAAGAAACCATTAATTTTAGGAACTATTCTCCTTTTTGTTTCCTATATATATATATATTTATATATTATACATATTTATTTATTCTATGTGTTTCTGTTGGGAGCATTGCAAGCACATAAATTAGCAAGTATGCTACCTTGTCAACAAGGGACTTGGCTAGGTTGGTTGATGGAGGATAAAGAAACTATTTATTCTGGGCATTTATATATTTTATTCTTGTTTTAGTTTGATTTTATTTTCCTAAGGTTAATTTCTTCTTTAGGTAAGTTTTTTTTGCTTATTAAAAGCAGATGTATTATTTACTAGTTCAATTAGATCTTGGCTAGTATAGGAAGTGGCCTTAGTTTTGTTTTGTTGGCAAGCGATGATGTATATAACAAATATTAGTTTCTCCCCTTTGTTTTGAGTTCTACTCCACATCCCCCGCCACCCCCGCCACCCACTCCCCTCCCCCACCCCAAACCCCCCACCTCCCCTTCTTTTTTTCTCTCTTTCCTTTTCTTCCTGTTGACCTCCCATTTCTCTCTCTCTCTCTCTCTCTCTCTGTGTACCTATTCTATTCTTATATATGTATATATATATATCTTTTACCTAATCTGCCCTACATCAGTTTGTTATCAGAGCCCAACCACGTTCCACAAACTCCGGAAAATACAAAATGCTCAGAACAATCTTAATAACCTTCTAAATTTTTGGATACATTTATGCTTTGTGAAGTCTCTTTGCATTTGAATGTTGTTGCTGGCATAGTGGATGTTATAAATTAGTGTGTTGGCATTTCTATTGTGTTGTTTTCATGGTTGCTTGGTAATTTGATTATTAAGATAATTACTTCACAGAAAAAGTAACTCCAAATTTGTTCTGTTGATACTTGTATGACATACAGGTGCCTTAGCATTTGATGTAGAATATGCCAGGTGGCTAGAAGAGCACAACAGGCACATAAATGAGTTGAGGGCTGCGGTCAATTCACATGCTGGTGATACTGAACTCCGCACTATTGTTGACAATGTTACAGCGCATTTTGATGATATTTACAGGCTCAAAGGTATTGCTGCAAAAGCTGATGTCTTCCACATCTTGTCAGGAATGTGGAAGACACCAGCAGAAAGATGTTTTATGTGGATTGGGGGCTTCCGATCATCAGAGCTTCTCAAGGTGAGTGCAGCACTGTCTCCATCATTGTTTCCCTCTCGTGTAGCTACTTCTATGTTATTATTGTTATTATTATAATTATTTGGTTATGGAGTTTGTGGTGTTGTAAATTGAAAATTTTAGTTACATGGGGTTGGGCAGCAAGAAGATCTTCAGTTGAGGGTGCTTGCTCTATGCTGGCAAAAAGACAGGTTGTTTGATGATGATGTGAGGTCCATTTTAGGGCCACCTCTGACGTATTATATACATTGGTAGTTTTAGATCTCGAGATACTGTTGTCAAGCCATATCTATAAGTTTTTGGCTTTAATAGTAAATCAATATATAATACCAGAACTCGGTTCAAAAAATAAGTCTATTTTTGGATGCATCATTGTATCGGTTAAATTAATGATAATCTTTCTGAGGTCCTTGACCTTTGGCTTTAAGATACATTTTTTGTTTAATAAATAACCACAAAGGAATATCTTGAGAAGGCGTTGAAGCCCTTATCTATTCCAAAGCCCATATAGTGTGATAAAATATGAAAAAAATTTACAGAGACAGAAACCTTCTTGATGGGGAATGAGGTACCAAATAGTAACCAAGAAAGAGCAGAATATATACGAGAGGGAAGTGTGGATATAATGGAAGAAAGAGGAGCGAGAATTAAACGAAATAGAGGGGGGAATAATTCTTATTCCAAAGGTCAAAAATAATAAATAATCAGGCCTTAAAAATCAAATAACTAAGACACTTATTTATAGTTCTAAAATCCTACTTTGACTAGGAAATAAATTCCTAATCCTAAATCAACTATAAAATAACAAAAACAAATCCTTTTGAAAATAGAAAATTATCAAATAGGAAATCAACTCCAATTAGAATTTCTCTTAATATAGGATGTCAAAATCCCAAATTTAATAAAATCTCTAAAATGAAATAAAATTCCAAATTTACCTGAAATTTTCCTATGTCACTTCTCTTTCATTGATATACTACTGCCTTTTGACACGCTATATCACAAGTTAAACCCACCTTCCAATTGTCATAGTTTTTATTTGGATTCATTGTATATTAGGTTGGAATATAACTATCCCTACCGATTCTGATAATTTGAAGTATATTGCAATGTATCTTGAAGTAACTACCTGACATGGAAACTGTTTTTCCTTTGTAATCTTTTCTTTCTCTTGATTCTCTTTCAAGTATAAGAAGAGAAAATTATGGGATATCTTCAATGAATGTAGTTAAAATAACCCTTTTTCACTTATCTTTTATTTACTTTTATTAAAGGTGTATTGAGAGGAAAAGGGTACTTTTTTAATTTTTATTTTAATTTATTTGATGAGTTCACTATTACTAAGATGAAAAGAAACTAATACAAGTGGTGGATAAGAATAATGATATTTGAGGATTTTAAGAATGGTTTTTGTGATATAGCAAGACATGGAGAGTGAAGTCGAAAACAAATTTCCTGATATCATTCTTGAAAAATCACAATTATAAAGGTTTTTGGAAGGCTTGATTATGGCGTTGATATCTTTACAAACCTTAATTATATAAACTCTTACGTGAAATACCTAAGGAAAAGCTAAAAACATGGACAAATATTCACATAGTAATAGTTAAACAAATAAAAAGACAAACTACAGGATTACCATGCTTAGACATAGCAGACCCTGTTGCATGTGGTGGTATTTTCCTAAATGTCGAAGGTTTGTATTCATAATCACTGTCAAACCATCAGGCTTGGATTTTTGTTAAACATGGTCTCCAATTCTGCTGTGTAAAAAAATTTCCAAAAACATACAAGTGCTAAATTAGCTTATTTTATGTTGCTTTGCATGGAATTCTCGATTTTTTTCAAAAAAAATGTAGAAAAAAATATTTTTCTTTAGTATAATCTACTTAAATAGACGTGATTTTGCAGAATTTGGTGTGGAAATTGTGGCTGAAATTGCATTTATACTAAACCATTCTGTTTTAGTCCAAGCTTTCATTTTGGCAAAAATCCACCATACATCCCATTTATATATTTTTCCAAATCAGTTTATATGCTCTGCTTTTTGAGCTGGATAAAATGCTGTTGCAGCTTCTTGTGAATCAGTTGGAGCCTCTAACTGAGCAGCAGTTGGTGGGCATCTACAGCTTGCAACAATCATCCCAACAGGCTGAAGATGCCCTGTCACAAGGGATGGATGCATTACAGCAATCTCTGGCAGAGACTTTGGCTAATGGCTCACCCAGCCCATCAGGATCATCTGGGAATGTGGCAAACTACATGGGTCAAATGGCAATGGCAATGGGAAAGCTCGGAACACTTGAAGGATTCCTTCGTCAGGTAATGGGCATCAAAATTTGACCCTGCTTGATTGTTTTAAGTAAGTCTATTCCTATCTGCAGGGTATTTAAATAATAAAATAATAATGTTAGGTACACAACCAAGTTGTACAACCTTATATCACCTGACATGGTATAAATTCATTGGTTTAGTGGGTCTTATTTTATTTATTAAAAATCAGCTAATTTATTTTTTATTTTTACCCATCCAGTGAATTTATGCCATGTTAGGTTGTATGAGTTAGGTTGTACAATATAGTTGTATACCTAGCATTACTCGTAATAAAAACTTGTTGCCTTAAAATAAGGCTTGGTTTTGAAGTAGCTCTCTTCAGATTTTAATGTGATAAACAGAATTTTAAACCTTCAGTGGGCTTTATTTATCAACCAGAAGTAGGAGATTAAATGGTATTTGGAGTTTGTATGTCTTCTGGTGAAAAATCATTTCAACTTTTAATTTGTTTAAAAGTAATATTGGGCAATTTTTTATTTAAGATGTCTTTTATAGCATAAGGGTTCAAAGTGAAAGTAATTAAATGTAATATGAACATGGGCAACTGTTTTTATATTTTTTTAAATCTCGTTAGTCGTCCCAAAATCTACTCTTAATGAAAAAGAAATTATGGTCATCCTAATAGACTTCCTTGGTTGACCCCTACATTTTGTCTATGAACTTCATCGTTCTTTTTTATTGTTATATTTATTTGTTGGTCTTATTTATCCTATCTTGCATAGTTCAATAAATAAATTTTCTTGTCGCTGATATTGAGAACCATATTCTTTGGTCCGCATCATTCAGCACTAGACTAGATTTTTCTCTCTTGAACTTTTTCATATTGATTTCTTTTGGTTGGAAAATTTGTTGATTGAATATCCTTCATGTGAGGAATATGTTGATGTAAAATCTTTCTGCTGTTTAACTTTATTCCATTCGCCTCCATGGTTAACTGATATGAATTATTATTTAATGTCCAGAATCTGCAAAAATGTTTTGAGGTTACAGTGTGGTTATGTCATAGATGCTCAGTTTATTTTTATCTGCAGTTTTCTTTAAAGATAGAGGTGGTTGGACAATCATCACTCCTAAAAATTGTTTTTGTGGCAATTACCAGGCAGATAATCTTCGTCAGCAAACTCTACAGCAAATGCATCGTATATTGACAACCCGACAATCAGCCCGTGCCTTGCTTGCAATAAATGACTATTTCTCTAGGCTTCGGGCGCTCAGTTCTCTCTGGCTGGCCCGGCCAAGGGAGTGAACACTGAACACATTAGGTTCTATGTAAAGGAGAAGATTTTATGACTCCCTAGTTGATTAACTATATAGCTTAAGAGCTTTTGGCGTATATGATTCCATATTGGGTGGACCTCAGGCTGTTGTAGTAGTGGAGTGACCACACTCGCTGTATTTATAGGTTCCATATGTAGTTATAACATCAGAAATGTTGTTCCTTTAGGTGTTGTATGCTTATTTTTTGTGTTGTAAAACGATAGTGCGAATAATTTCATCACACAACATTTAATGTCTGTTAGAATCAGGAAAAAGATAGAAGTGATATATATGTAACATAGGTTCCAGCGCTCAATTTGATTACCGGATTTCACATTTATATCAGGTTGAGATGGCTGCCTTTGTTGACAATTAGTTGAATTGATTAGGTGACGTTTTCCGACGTTTGGGCCTGTTTTAAAGAAAACCACAGTTATCAGCTTGCTGGCAACAAGGTGGGTTGCTTGAAGTAAAGCTTTTTGTGATAACTAATGGTGTTTCTTGTCGTTACCCGGGAATGATCAATTCAATTCGGATGAGAATGATGGGATCTGTGGAGTGGTGTTATTTTTATAAATTATTTATATAAATTTAATTATATAAATTGATGGGATATCATTAAAAAGTCACTATATTAACTATCTTAACTAGTATCATTGGTTAGTAGCATTTATTTATCCAATTATATTTTGTTATGCCAGTTTGTGTGAAAAGTTTGTAATACTTTGTGTGAAAAGTTTGTAATACTGGAATTATTCTTTGTGGACTGGAAATGGAGACATCAAGATCCCATCTCTTCGAATGTGTATCGGGCTTTGGTTCTAAACTTATATATTATGAGCATTCTGAAACCATTTATAAATATTTATAAATTTATATAATTAAAAAAATACTTTAAATAAAAGGAGATAAGACGGATAAAAATATTTTCAAGTTAATCTTATGTATTCATTGATGTTCATTTCTCATAATTCTCACAAACAGTATGTTCACTCAAATGAATCTTTTTAATTTTCAATTCTTTAATCTATTGTCCAAAGGGTAATTTTAAAAAAAATAATAGTCGTTGTTCGTAGTTTGACACAATTTATACAACAATATCATTGCAAATATTTATTCTCAATTTCTTGGATCTCTGTATATATACGTGTGTGTGACACTCTCGTGTCTTATTTGTTAGCCAAGTATCAGCCATCCAGTTGTCAAGAGAAGTTAGATGTTGTCGAGAAAAATATAGAGTTATTGAGCTTAATTTATCTATTCAGCAAGGAAAACGAGGGTATTATTTAGGTTAGAGATCCTACCGATAGGGCATCTTCTACACAGAGCGAGCAAGCTAGAGACAGCTTCAAATGATAGTGGCAGTAAAGAAGCTTTGGTATCGGATTTTGTTTTGGAATAGAATAAACTTTGTGAAGAAATGCCTGTGGAATATGGATAGTCATAGAACTGTATTTGCTGTTTTTTGGCTTTTTGGTGTATATTTTGGAGACCAGTGGAATCGCTTCTCTGTAAAGGATCTCTCACTTTTGATGGCAATGGAGAAGTTGTTCATTTTTTCTCATACGAATTTTTGTTTTTGTCTACTATACATCAATTCTGTTTTTTCTCTTTTCTTTTGTTTTGTATTTTACGTCAGCCATGCTTGCATGGCATATCATCGAAGTTCAAATTGTCCTAAATCAACTTTCATTAGAATAGACGTTAAATTAATTGATATCATATATATATTACATCATTTTCAATAGCATGAGAATAAAGATGCAAATGCAAGATTGTTGGCCATCACTAAGGGAACAATTATTTTTTTGATAAAATCTTAATAGGTCTTAGTAAACTGAAATTTGAATAGGTTTGACCATACAAATATAAATGATACGTTTATTTTTTTATTTTAATATTTGAATTGAAATGTTTGAAAACTAATGGTTTACACATATATCTCTATTTATATATATATTATTTTTACTTTTGATTTATTTCACATAATAAAAATATTTGCATATCAAAATTTATTATGAATTTAGTTTATTTAAATGTGTATAATTGGGTAAAAAGTTATTTTTTCTAAAAGAAGTTGAATATATAAATAAGCTAAATGATCATAAAATAATTTTAAAATATATAGAGAATCATAATATAAAATTAGAAATAAATAATAATGTTCTAAAATTAAAATATTAAGCTATGCACAAATTGGTCATAAATGAATTTTATAAAGGTATTTAGGAGAATTATATGAGTAATAAATGATTCAGACATTTACATTCACATAAAAGATACAATTTTTAGTTTTTTCCATTCAGAGAAAATATTTTAGGTTAAATCTTAAGTAAAAAAATTAACATAATAAAAATATCTGAAGTCTGAAAATAAGTAAAATTCAAACTTCAAATTAAAAAAACAATCAGCCCCTAAATTTTTCATTTCTGGGAGTATATCTTCTATTACATCCATTCTAGATTCCTGATCAACCTCCACTTCATGGTCAACAAAAAGATTCTAGTCTTCATTTTAACAGCCTTAGGGTTCAATTCTTCTTCAACATCGAACACCCACCACTTAAAGAAATTGGATTGCCGTTAGTTGCATGTAATGTACAACTTACTGGGATTGATTGCAAACTCAAATATCATCACATTTCTACTTGATACAAGGTGGTTGCGTTGCGGTCACGTCATGAGATGCATTAGGAGAGCTTATGGGACTCATTGCTACTTTCGTTTGTGAAATTTGTATAATGAAGTTGGCTTTGTGCTAAGTTGAATGTGTAGAGTTGAAATTAGATGAGTTGATGTTGAATATGGCCTTGTAATGTAAGATGGTAAAAAATTATAAAAAGTGATGAGTTGAGAGGTTAACATATTATAAGACGTTTGAATGGTTCTTCTACTCTAGGGGCAATTTGATAATTCTACTCTTCATTTCATATGTAGTAAGTGCAATGTAATTAACAACAGCCAAACAGGGTTTTGCAATCCCTGGCATATTTTATTTGTCTGCAATCTGCATGTGTTCCCCAATCCCCATACACTTTACTAGGGGTATTTGAGTAAATTTGACCTCAAATAGTGGTCATTTGGCATTACAGTTGACTAACGATGAGCGTTTGTCAGCTGGGGTGAAGTAAATGATATAAAGGTGGGAAAGATTATGCAATATTAAACCAAAACTGAGGGGTAATCAGTGTGATATTTACTCGTATAAAAAAAAAAAATTGGAAAAGTAAACCACTGTGATATTGATGTCAAATTCAAAACAACACCGAGCCCCGAATGAGAATATAAGTTTAATAATAGTTTTTTTGGGTTTATTTATAATATTTTTACATTGTTCAATGTTCTTTCATTTTTATTAATGTTAATAAATATATTAGAAGACTTAAGTGTAAATATAGTTAGTTAAAGAAAAAGTTTTTCAACTCATTTACCATGTTTTTACATTATTGGACGTTCTTTTATGTTTGTTAGCACTAACAGATGTTTACAAGCTTAATTTACAATTTATTGAGTCAAGCAATAAATTTTGACTCGTTTATGATATTTTGTATTGTTAAATATTCTTTTGTGCTTGTAAACACTACCAGGTATATTAGAAATTTAATTACAAATATTAAAATTACTATGAAACCCTAACTTTAGCCCTCTGCCGTTAATGTGAAGGAACAAAATTGGTGAACGAGGTTAGTATATATGGATTTCCAAAAAGATTGGGAACAATAAATATGAATTAGAATCCTCTTTTGATCTCAACTTCATCTTAACTTTTACAGATTTTGTACAATGTAGATTTTATTAACTTTAATTAGTTAATATTTATTATATTCTCTCTCTTCTATCATTTATTGTGTTTTAATCATTAATCATATATTTATATTTTGCTAAGGAAAAAATCCTGATCCAATAAAAATATATTACAATTACCGGACATTGTGGACGTTTCCGCAACCTTGAGGATAGTTCTTGTTATTTCCCATTTCTTTATCCCTTTGTGATTGTGATTGTGGGATCTACTTCAGATAACATCAAAAGTGTGATTGATCGTAAAATTTTGACTTTTCAAGCAGAAAATGATCACGCATTCTTTATTGATCACCCCTGAAAATTATGATTCGAGAGGTGAAAATAAAAATTTGAAGATAACATCAAAAGTGTGATTGATAAAAAATGCAAAACTATTTTCCGCTTGATATTAAGCTAAAACTCGAAGATTCTTATTATAATCGTCCGATCCATATAAAATAAAGAACCATAATACCCAATGATATTATGCTTCCAACCATTATGCTAGTCACAAATAGCTTCCACACTATAATAACAAATCATATTATGCTCCCAAACTATATATGCTAGTCACAAATAGCTTCCAGACTGTGATACAAAATCATATTATAGTCCCAACCATTATGCTGGTCACAAATAGCTTCCTCACTATAATACCAAATCATATTATGCTTCCAAACCATATGCTAGTCACATATAGGTTCCAGACTATGATACAAAATCATATTATGCTTCCAAAACTATAAATAAACACTCTTCATCACGGGCAGTTGGTCTCATGAAAACCATGAAACATATACAAGCTTTTAAGGCATACAAATATCTACATAGAGTTGTAGTCATGGCAAACATTTCAACTGGCAACATTGTTCAGTTCATGGGGGTGATGAGATCGCTGAGCAGAAGTGTAAGCTGAAAGTGTCGAGCTAGTCAGGCTCAATGAGTGCTTAGCAAGACCCAAGCTTTTCTTTGTAGCCAACCAAACAACGCAAAAGAACCCGATCCAACCTGTTTAACACAATTTTTCTTTCTTAAATCCAAAACAAGAGTTGAAAAAACAACTAGCTTACACAGTTGACATTCCAGATGCAATTTTGTTATGTACGACTCAGGCATCATCCTTTTGCAGTGAGATTTGATGGATGAGCCAGGAACATTACAAAACCAGCCATAGCCTAAAAGTTTTCATGATACGACAATTACATTACTATCAAGTAAATCTATGAATCATCCAATAACCTCAAAATTCACCTCGCCAATTATAGCAGCTAGGCAAGCATTTTAGTATGCAAATGATCACCAACCAACAACCTCAAAACACACATCTAAGGGGAGAGTGAAAAGAGGGAGAGAAATGCCAAACTGTTGGACAGAAAAATACCCAGGTGGATTCTAGAGAATTTCACACATTTTAAACACCATATCTTTATCTTGGAGCCAAGAACAGACCTGCTGAGCAGATGCAGACTGACATCAACTTCAGCTAAAATCCAGCCACTTCGATTTGAACAAATACCCAAAAAATCAACATCAACAATGATCATGCTTAAACTAGATGTTATTGTCCCACAAATTTAAAAATCACTAAGCCTCCGGCGGTAGAGGTGGAAAAGCTTTTGAGGTGGATTAGCCATATTAATAATAATAATGATATGAAACATTCTTTGTCAAATGAAACAATCTAAAACAGTTGTACCTGTAGCTATCATAACAGCTACAATAGCCGAAATTGTGGCAGTGGAAATAACAACAGCAGCAACGGATAATGCCCCAATATAAATAGCAGTTACACAAGCAAAGAAAAGTGCCAAGAAGCCTCCTGCTGCAGCTAAAGACATAAGAAGAGAGACGATAATGGCATTGACAGTTGCAGCCAGAAAGAAAAGCATAAACAGAAGCAATCCTGTCAAGGTAAGAAGAGTAATCGTCCCAACCTGGCATGAATTTTGGGAGGGAAGCATCATCATCATCATGAGGGATTTGGAAAATATAAACTAAGTAAAAGTAAGCAAAGCATATAGGGGGGGATGACTTGGCATTAGATGGGGAAAGTCATGGACTCCACAAAACAAGGGAAATTTTTGAGCCATCTCTAACAATCACTTATCTTAGTGAAGTAGGAAGCAAAAAAATCAAGATCAAGATCACGATCAATCAGTGAAAAAAAGGTACTCTACTCACGGAGATGACGAAGAGTGCGCGGAGTGGACTGCCCCTACGAGTCCATAGAAGAAGATTCCGGGCAGTGTGTGTGGAAGCTTGGCGAAAGGGATGCCAGTTGTCGTTTACAGAGATTTTGACGCGTTTCAGCAGTGGAACGCTGCTCTTGGGCTCGGGGAGCAGAATCTCCCCAATCAGACGCTTGAGGACGCCGTAGACAGTCTCCCTCTCCGTCTCCTCGAACACAATCTCTTTCCTTTTCTTCGTCTCCTCACCATTCATTTTTTCCGATTCGTGTGCTTCCTCCATTCCTCCCGATCAACTTTCAGATATGGAAACTAACGGTCAAAGCTGAAGTTGATGATCTCTCGTTCTCTAGAAACCAAATTTTAAAATGAGATGTATCGCATCTCGCAGCTTTACATTGCAGCTAGTGGAGAACCGTCCATCATCGCTGATCCACGGACCGCACCTTAAATTCACATCACCTGAACTACTGGACAGATTGGATTAGTCCACACTGTACTGAAAGCCACTTATTGGCCGTTTAAAAATTGATTTGGGTTCGAAATAAAAAAAAAAAAAAGTAAAAGACCAAATTAGGGACGGGCTATTGGCCCACTTCCAAATGTTATAATCAGGTTCAAAGCCCAATCGTCTAACGATTTTTTTTTTAATATTATTATACACTAATGCTCGATATCTTCTTGCATGTCGAGTGCTTGTTCATCTATTGTATTCTATATTTGTCAAACACTAATGTCTAATAGCTAAAAACTAGTGTTAAACTTATAACTTATATATAATTTAAATTGTACGATCTTGTATGATAGTCGATATGATAACCTGATTTTACCATATAAATTACAATTATAGAGTTTGAAATGTGTATAGATTGTAAGCTAACATTATTAATACTCGAAAAATAAAAACGATTATTAGTCTATTAACCATGGTTATGCTTCTAAGTTTTTAATGCCTACGCCATTTTTAAAACATTTCTCTAGTTTTAATTACTTTTTACAATGATAACACCAGGGACGGAGCCGCATAATGACAAGTGGGGGCAATTGACCCCACTGAATTTGCAAAATTTAATTTATTCCCCTTCAATTTGTATTTTAATACAATAAACCCTTTTTCTAGTTTAAGTAATTTAAATTTTTGATCTATCTTATAATCACTTTTACTCTTAACAGCTTCAACAATAGTTATCTATATTAGCGATTAAACTTTAATATATGGTTAATTAATATCATTATATATTTTTAATTCATAAGGTCTCATGTTAATTTTATCAATTTGTGAAATATTCAAGTTAAGAATTAAATTACAATAATCTAGCCTTCTAAGAAGTTTTTCTGTATAATATGTTTCACAAAAGTACTTATAAGTAAAAAATATTTTCTACACAAAGAACTAATATATTAAATATTCTTTTTAAGTACTTGTATTGATATTAATTTAATCCTACAAATAAATATAAAATAGCTTTCAAACTACTATTTTTTATAGTTTATAAATATTTTTCTTTTAGGTTATTAATTGTACAATATTTTCAATATAAGAAAAAATATAAATCTAATGATAAATATGATTTTCATTATTTTTATTTTTTGTGAATACTTTTTTTTAATGTCTCAATTTGCCCCCACTCAAGCAAATAGCTGGCTCCGTCACTGGATAACTATATACTTACAAAGTCTATAAATAAGTTTTTATCCAAAGTGAATGTGATATCAAATAAAGTTTTTAAATTTAGTTGTCATAATTAATTAGGAGTGAAAATGATTTAGGCTATGTAGTTGAAGAGTTGACGACTTGAGAAAAATTAGGATAAGAAGGTAAAGGGTTTCTAGAGCTAAGCAAAAATAAGCTGTGAAACTGAAGTGCAATTGGCTAAGTTTAGACATATAAAAATGTATTTTGACAAAGACTCCATAGTTTTGCAACCGTCAAAATAACTGCAAATGGCGTTTAACACAAGCCTCGTGCTCACCGATTCAATGTAATATCCTGTTTTCTAAGCATCGTGTGATTAGAAAAGAAAAATCATTTAGCTCCTAGGTTTCAGAGACTTCAGGTAGGTCGTAATCGTCTTAGGGGTGAAAAAAATACTCCTAGCCTAAAAAACCAAACCAAAATTTGCAGGCTGATTGCTTTTAAAACTAAAATGAAACCTTTGAGTATTTGTGAAATAGTAGTTATTATTTTAATGTTTATGTTCTATAATATATATCCCTCCATTTTTTTGGATCGCAAATCTAAAATTTAAACATTTTTATTTTTATTTTATTGACTTGGACAGTTTCGTAGAAGATATTAAATGATTTTGTGAATTTTTTTATATTATATATTAAGCAAATATTTAATATTTGTAATGCTTAATCGTTCGGATGATTTTTTTTTGGGGTTGATTAATTATTGAAATGGACGTTGGGCAATTATTAGTTGGTTGCCAACTAGACAAGACTTAGCTTTAATATTCAGTTGCGTAATCAGCTATTATAATATAAGTATAATTTCGTTACAGGGCAGAGTAAATGTGCAAGAGAATGATGAAACAGTAATATAACTCAACGGAAATACTTGAAAGGCTATTTGTGAGTGAGAATTGGTGATGGGGCCGTGAGAAGTGAATAAACGGAAGAGAAACGAACGAAGAAATGAAAAAAGCAAATTGAGAGAGAGAAGTAAAAGCAACAACGACGGAAAGAAAAATGACGAGACGAGATAAATTGAGAGGAGAAATAGCTTTTCTTTTCGTTCACAGGTGTGTGTTTTAAGGTGAGGGGGCCCGTATGTATAGGCATGTTGCCCACCCATTCAAGCTAATCGAAAGTTGCGTTTACGAGAACAGGTCAGAATTGACCAAAACGATAGGCAATAACGTTTGCTTAGCAAAAGCAATGATACATGTTATAAGCAAACAGATGTCAGCGGTGGAAATCCAGAATAAGATTTACAACATCGTCTCGTAGATTTAACCGCTTCAAATAATTGTATTTAATTTTACTCTTGAAAAATCTTAGAGCATAAAAATCAAAACAAATAAATATAATAATCATAAAATAGTGTTAGATTATAACTGCATTGTTAAAATCTTATAAGAAAGATTCGATGGGTAAAATTTAATCAAAAGAAAAAGAGTATAGTATATATGTCTAACACATATTGTACTTTTCTGATAGGTATTCTCTCTAATAGCGATAGAAATTGATTATGCTTGATCACGGAGATTTTTTTGTAAAGATCAATAGGCCAATTTGGGATTACTGTTGCTGCACTTTTTTTTACAACAACAGCAAACGAAGGCATTTAGGATTGCTTCTCAACCTACTTCAAAAAGAAACTGCGACAAAAAAAAAAAAGTTTATGAAGGACTCTAAAAGCAAGGAACCGATTTTATTTAAACATCAACTTCTACTTCCATAAATTGAAATACCAAAATAGCTTTCAATAAAAAACAAAATATAATTTACACTTCTTTATAAAAGTTTTTTTATTAAAGTTATACTTATAATTAATAAATAATTACTTATTTTCATAAAATATAAAATATTTTATGAAAATACCTTCAATTAATAATAAAATTTATAAGAATTTTTTATATATTGGCAATTTAATAAAAATTTTAAAACAATAAAAAAGTATGTATTTAGAGTCATTAAAGCATGAGTTGTATAGAACAAAAAAAGTATTAATGCATAATTTTTTAAAATAGAATTTAAAAATTTTGTAAATGAATATATAAAAAAAATATGTAAATAACTTTTTTTTAAAGCTAGGATACAGTAAGCATTCATTTTTCTTTTTCAATTTTATTATTTTTGCAAATTTCACAAATAAATTTAATTACTTAAAATTAAATTAATATAATTTAAATTTAAATTTATATTAAATAAATCCAATAAACATTAATAATTAACAAAATTATTATCAAAATTAGCAATTTGAAATTTATAAATAAATACGTGGATTTTTCATATATAAATGTTAATTTTTAAATAAATTTGATTTAATCTATATTATAATGATTCATACTTTTAAAATATTATAAAAAATTTATATTTATTAAAAAAATTGTATAGCATTTGTTCTAAATAGTTAAAACAATTAATCATGAATTTAATAGTTAAATATTCTATAATGTAATAATGCACATGTCTATCTTGATCATTTATACATAATAAAAGCTGCAACAATAATAATTCCAAACACCTATATCCTGCTTTTAAAAAGCAAAACAGTTTTTAATAGGTGGTTTATCAAGCACACTTTCACTTTTATTTAAAGTTGATTTTTTCTAAAGCAAAATAAAAGCTGCTTTTTTCTATAGTAACAACAATTCTAAATTGACTAAGTATTAACATGTAATCACAAGCTATATAAAATGCATATATATTTGTTCAAAACTAATAGGTCATGCAATAACATTTACTATAGACGTATACAAAATCAATTTCAGATTTCCATAGGAACTCTATAACACTGGTTAAACTTTATCCAAGCGACTTTGTGTTCTCAAGACAAAAAAGCCAACTCAACTAAAATTACATATTTTTCAGTTAAGTCATGTTATATCATTGACAATGGATAATTTCTCACTTTTGCATCTCAATTAAAGGATGTTAGCTTTCTTAAGACCTTTGGCTTTTTTTTTTTTTTTTTTGCTATAACATAGAATATAGTACTTTTAAGCCTCCTTTATGGTTAGGTTTTGTCTCTATTACAACAAAAAGTACATTAGCCTCTTCAGGGCAATAAAAGCCTTAATTTGAAGGTTTGCATAAACTTTGAGAGACTATAGAGCTTGATTTCTCTTTACAAGAGAAAAACTTGCCACCCTATAAGATGGTCAAATAAGTTTATCCATGTCTTTTATACATTGATCACCAATGGAATCAATAAATTCTCAGTTGGTAGATTAGTTTCATACAAAATATAACAATATATAAAAGGTAATTAAAGGCATAACAAAAATAACCCAAAAAAAAAACTCATGTTGCTCTATGCTCTAATCTTCATATTAAAAATAGCCTGTAGAATCAAAATAAGCAGTTGACTTAGTCTAACTTTTTAAAAAGGTTTGTTTTTGAGATTCATTTATCGCAATGACTCTTTGCACTTCTAACTCATTATATATATTTTTCTTTTCTCCCATCAAAATCAAAAAACTGAAAACTTGCTATGTTTGACATATTCCCAATATTTCAAAGTGAATAATAACCCAAATTAGTAGTCAGTGTTGATATAATTAAATATAACAAGAAAGTTTTCAAGAAAGGTCGGTAGGAACTAAGCCTCCTTAAAAATCAGTATCTTTAGAATTATAATCTTTTTAATAAAAGTTTTTTAGATATGTATATAATCATACAAGAAAATACTCACTGTTCTAAACCAAGCTTGATATCTACCTAATATCTCTTCTAAATGATCTTTATCTATATCACATAAAAACAACAAGATAAAATAAAATAATAGACTAATTTTATTTTATGACGTGGAGGAATTAATTTAATGATAATCATAGAGCATACTTATAAAATAGTTAATTAGATAATACAATATATAAAAGACATAAATACATCACTAAAATAATAAAATATACTGATAGAGTACTTTGTGCTAGTAAGTATTATAATTTAAGTGTAATTTTGCTTTCAGAGTTGAATAAATGCACAAGAGAATGATAAAATAATAATATATCTCAATGGAATAATATCATTAATCTCCGCTGAACTTTATTTTAATATCACGCAGAAAACCTCTTATGAGTTTATATCATGACGATACCAAACCTTTACAATTTTGTATCACTTAACTCCAACTAACGGATTTCGTTTTCTTTTAATTTAACAGATCGTATAAAAAAGCGATAATACCCTTATCTTCACATGTAATACATAGTTCGACTCTTGCAATTTAATACACCAAGTTAAAATACAAAAATGCCCATATAATCATTTTAAAGAACCACTAATATAGTGAAGACAAAATATTATCTAATTACTATTTTGCTATTGCATTCAACAAGTTCAAAATTTGTTAAAACCAACAGCTTTTGACCTTTAAAAAGTGGACTATGTACTCTAGAATGAATCAACTGTTTAAAGAACATCCAGCCATCGTTTTTCAGCCAACAACTTCACTTTTCAAAAACTCTGCAACCACAAGCAGCATAGCAAGGAAAAATATGAAGCAAGTTCTTGTCTCGACAAGCTCCATTCTTTTGGAAAAAATAAAAAAGACCGCAGGCCAGCAAGCACAAAGGGCATTAAAAAACCCAGCCAACTCCATTCTCCATCACCTCAATTCATTTCATAAGGAAAAAAAAAAAACCTCAAACCAACAAGCACAAACCAAATAAAAAAACCCAACAAACTGCATTCTCCATTAGGTCCATTAATTTGTTAAAAAAGCACAAAAACAAACCACACCTAAAAACCCAGGCAACATAGCTTATATATCGGCTCCATTCATTTGATAAACAAAGCTCAAACCAGAAAATACCAACCACTCCAAAAAACCTAGCCATACTCAACCTCCCACTCAAATTCAATTCAGCAGCAGCACTGCATTTCGCAAAAAGCTTCCCTCTTAGACTAACCCTCTTGTTGTTGGGATGAACAAGCATGGTAGGGTGCTGCGGTGGCTTCCTGCCGCGCGTGAACGACATGCAAGCCACCACCAGCCACGTGCAGAAGGGAGATGTAAAGGAAGAAGTTAATGCCATTTCACAACAACCCCACCCCACCAAAAAAAAAAAATTAGAAAAAGGAGAAAAAACGAAGACACCCAAATGGGATTTGATGTGAAGTTGAGGAAATGAAAAATCTTTAAGACAGTAGCGCATTAAAACATAGAGTAAAGAGAGTTTATATTCGATAATAACTATGAAGTGTTTATGGGTTGGGTTGGGTTGGTGTTTGTCTAAGAGTAAATTTTGAGAATATTAATAAGAATAATAAATGAATAATAAAAACTGGAAAGTGAAATGTCTGTCTACGGTGGAGATTACAAATGAGGTGTCTATCATGTCAAATTTATTTATTTATTTATTTATTTTAACCTATCTAATAGTATTTTATGTCAACATATTTTTTACTTAGATATCACAGTTTGTTAAATAAAAAAGAAACGAAAACAGTTAATTATAATTGAGTGATATAAAATTGTAAAAATTTAATATCGCGGTGATATAAATCTATTAAAAAACTTTTAGTGTGATTGAGTATAAAATTTTAAGGGGGGTTAACGATATTATCATATATCACTGTATCTCAATTGAAATTTTTGAACGGCCAGTGTGTGAGTTAGTTGGTGGTGGGGCCGTGAGAAGTGAATAAATGAAAAAGAAACAAATGAAGAAATGAAAAAGCAAATAGAGAAAGAGAAGTAAAAGCAATGACGAAAGAGGAAGAGGAATGACGAGTCAGGAGAAATTGAGAGGAGAAGTTGGGCCGTGAGAAGTGAACAACCGGAAGAGAAACAAATAAAGAAATGAGCAAGCAAATAGAGAAAGAGGAGGAAAAGCAAACGAAAGAGGAAGAGAAATGATGAGATAGGAGAAAATGAGAGGAGAAGTGGGCTGCGAGAAGTGAATAAATCGAAGAGTAACAGCTGCAGTAACGAAAAAGCAAATTGAGAAAGAGAACTAATAGCCATAACGAAAAAAGAAAGAAAAAATGATGAGACAGGAGAAATAACTTTGCTTTTCAATTATTCATAGTTCCGTGTTTTACAAAGGTGAGGGAGATTGTATACATAGACATGTTGCCCACCCATTTGAGCCAATCGAAAGATGCCTTTACAGGAACAAATCACAATTCGCCAAAACGATAGCCAATAATGTTTGCACAGCACAAAAGTAAAGACACACGTTACAAGTAAATAGATGCAAGTCGCGGAAAATCCACCATATGGTTTACAGCATCAGCTACATTACTAATGCACAACCAAACTAAATTTACGCTGCCGACTGCGGTGCAGTGCGGTTTCCTCTTTCATCAACTGACGTGTTAAAGTTTAATTTCTTCCCTACTTACCTTAAACTTTACATCCTGATTCCGATTCCAATTCCAATGATTACTACTCTTGTTGTCATCTGCCCACGCAATCAAATCGTTTTCTTCCCTACTTAACCATGCTTTCCAACTGCAAGTTCTATTATAACTCTCTTTCCCCATTTTGTGATACTTTATGAGTACTATATATATTACTCTTTCCTGATCTCACGAACTATTACATATCATATTCACAAATTATTCCAGACCTTCTCACTTTAGTTACTTTTAACTATTATCAAGTTACTTATAATCCATTTATAACCGACTTTTCATCCAATTTGAGTTGGTTATATCACTAGATAGATAATTACCAAGTTACGAAATTTAATCTATTTTATTTATTTTCATTTTTTTACCTGTCCAATAATATTTTGTTAACTCATAATATATGAGTTGATTGTAAATAAATTATATATGCAGTATTACTCAATTTTACTCTAAATATAAATGACAATGCTATATCTATAACTTATTTACGACCAATTTTTATGAAATATGAGTTGACAAACTATCACTGAATAGATAAAAAAATAAAAATAAAAAAGATATTAAATTAAATGACATGGTAATTATTCATTTAATAATATCTTGCAAACTAATTGTAATTGAGTCGTAGCCCGTAGATATAAT
Organism: Boswellia sacra; assembly: GCA_013180625.2. Classification (NCBI taxonomy): domain Eukaryota; kingdom Viridiplantae; phylum Streptophyta; class Magnoliopsida; order Sapindales; family Burseraceae; genus Boswellia; species Boswellia sacra. The sequence goes on from SNVD02014502.1 coordinate 963,914, forward strand.
ATTATTCAAATATAAAAGTGATGATTTTGTAATTTAATATTTTAGATAAAAACGATCATTGCATAAATTTTTTTATTTGTACGTTAGTAGAGACTTTTAATACCATGAGTATTGTGAATTCAATTTATGGAAGAGGAAGTTATGATGCTTCTTTAAAAAAAAGAGAATGAAGACAGCAACAAATCATATTGAAGTTCAGAAAAGCTATGTTTTTTTTTTTTAATTTCTAGAATACTTTTCTTTAAAAATATATATTCGTAAATATATTTAAATTAATACCAACAACTTATAATTTTTTAAATTCAAAAAGAAAAAAAAAATTAAACCCACTATATAATCTTACAAGAAAATCGTGGTTTTATACTTGCTAAAAAAGAAGATGAGCGCTATTTAGATTATAAGTGGATCAAATAACACCAATCTATTTTCTTGAAGGATTGAATTAAAATCAAAGTTATTATTTTTATTTATATTAGTTTTACTCAATTAATCAAAATTGAACAAAACCAAATTAATTGGTGTTTTTCTGATTGGTTTGCATTTTTGTAAACCTAAAAGTTTCGGCTTGGGTGGGACAAACCACGCGTAACCGTAGCTGTTATCCGTAGTTAAATTAATTATCACACAAGCATCAGTTCAAGTAGGCGAGTCCAACAATCTTTTTTAAAATTTAATTTAAATCTTTTTCAAATTTAATTTAAGTAGTTAAATACTTTTCTTTTAAACGTTATTTAATATATTTATGAGTTAAGATAGATTTTTTTTTTTCCATTGGCATGATAATTTTATCATTTTTTGATAAATAAAAAAGAAATAGATTGAAGATTTTAAGTTAGAATGATATATAATTTTTTCGGGTTTGTTAATCATTCTATTTAAAATTTTTAATTTAAGTTCATTATTCTATATAAATTTTTTAATTGTAACTTGAATGATTTTTTTTAATAGTTTAGTTTGAGAATTAATGATTGATTCTGAAAAGTACGATGTACCATTTTGCTATTTTGAAATCCCTATGAATATATTTTGTTAAAGTTTAAAAATTATTTATTTAAATTATATAATCCACGCATACTTACAAGATTTAATTTTGATTCTTGAGACACGGGTAATTTAAATTTGGGGCTATTTACAACCATTTTAATACTTTCAACGCTCTATTTCCAATTTCTAAAATTTTAGATCAAAAGTTTTATCCAACCCACCGTTGATAATACCAAATCTATTTTGAAAACTAATTAGTTACCATTTGTTTACTCAAATAATATTTTTATTAATAAAAATACAAATAATTTAGAAATTGAAGTTATAAATTTTCATACGATAGTCATTCTTATTATTTATTTTGTTTTATTTAAACACAAGATTGAAAAAATGGATTTCTTAATATTGTTCTATCAAGGTTTAAAGCAGTAAAAATCTATGAGTTCATTGAAAATAATTAGAGAATTAATTGATCACTTTCTAAAGCTCATAGAATAAAAAATAAAAACCATATTTATGTTAAAAAATATAATACCAGGAACTAAAGGAAAGAAATAAAAGACATTTTAATTTCCATAATACAAAACAAATAAATAAGCAAAATATATCTAAACAACAAAACAAAAAAATGTCATATTTTGTTTCCTAAATCATTTCCCTCTCAACTTGACGCACACAGAGCTGCTTCTTCTCAACAACATGTACAATTTTTCGAGGAATAATTATAATTCTAGACAACAAACAAGAGTATAACTCATCCCTCGAGTTGCGCTGGAAGCAACTGAAATGAAATAAACCTTCGCATGTATGCTTTTCCAAATAATACCTGGGCGGCAGAAGAACTCTTGACTCATCAGTCATCTAAATAAAAGATGTAACTAGAAATATAAAACATAATGATACATTATCACTATCAACACCTTTTTTTAATACCCAAAAGTTCCTCAGCCTTTTCCTTGATCACCAAATTCTAAATACCTGGATGTCATGTAGCCAACGGCCTGTCGGCAATATGAGTTTTCATTTCTTTTAGTTCTTAATACCTAGAAATCCTAGACCATCACCTGTTCACTGAGTTCTAAATTGTGACAGACGACTCAGTAGCATGAAACATGTGAGATCATATTTAAAATTTTTCTAAACAACAAACAATACTGCATAATGGAAGAAGTGGTAGGCAATTTTTCTAAACTGTGGGGCGTAAGAGTGTATCTTCTCTCAAAACAAGCATACAGACACTATATTGTAGAAGTGGTAGGCAATTTCAAAGATGAGGAAACAGAAAAAATATCTATAATGGCCGCCCTTCAAACTGCCAAACTAGCACATCATAGAAAGTAGGCATCAGTGCCATACAGATCCAATGAGATGGGACACTGAATGTTCACATCTTTGAAAACACTCATCATTCAATTTAACTCTTTTAAAAGGGAACCTGGAGTTACTGCCCAACTGATTTGATCAATCCACTAGCAGCTTTGCTTCTCTTAAAAGTTTATATAGGCCTTCCTAATTTGTCCAAAGGGAATGATAGGAAACGTAAATGCATAACCTGAGGGATGAAAGCATTAGAAATCAACTCATGACTGATGGCACATTACGAGTAATAATTCAGTCATTAAGGGCAAATATGCATGTGAAATTTTATAACAGGGTTTGAAGCCTATTTAAGGTTGAAATGATCAATTGACTAAGAGACAACTTTTGAGCCAAGCACGAAGACTTTTTAAAAGTTTTTACAAGAAAAAAAATCAATTTATTCGTAACAGTAGCAAGAAAACATAGTTCCATAATTTCATGGTATCTTGATCCAGCATTTGGTTAAAATTCATTTCAATAGTGCGATCATAATATTTGCATCTTCTCATCCTACTTCCAGTCTTGTTAATAGACCATTCTCTGAGTGAACTGTTTGAATTTGTAACTAATTACTGGACTTTATCACCGAATGCTAGTTGTTTGAAACTCATCTTGATGAAATAGTTACAAGGTATTAGTACATTCATACCACAAAATTCCTGATGGAGGATCTCTGGTTAAGTTTTAGTAGCTAGATTAGGAAGTATTTTTTTTTTTTTAGGATCTAAGCTCCATTTCATGGAAGGGTTTTGCTATGTTTAGTGTATTTAAGACTCGCGTTTTATTTTATTTTTAGGGTTTTGAATAAGTACCGTGCACTATGAGTAATGTGTGAGTCAATTACGGACACTGATAGCAAACTAATGTAGAACCTGTAGAGCGGAAAATAAGAGAATAAGAAATGGGAAGTCTAGTGGAACAAGAAATGGGAGAAATTTAGATAGATAAAATATAAGAGAGGAAACCAATATTCAACATTTAATTTTATACAAGTCTTGAGTCTTAAAGCAACACAGGTCCTACGTAAAGGGGCCAAAACCCTAACAGAAAAGTGAACAGAACTCCCTGATAACCTTAACATAGCAAACTAGCATAAAATAGAGGAGTCCTAAAACAGATTAGGTCCTAATGTAACTACTAAAACTTATAATCTCTAGTAAAACTTTCCAGCCTTCCTAAAAAAACACAGGTTTACTGCCTTGAAAAACAAGCGAAAAACAGCCAGGAAAAAAGAAAAAGGTGTATGCGCGAAAATATCCCCACATGCTGCTCACATGCACCCACTCAATGCTTCTTGCTAATTTGGTGTTGTACAGTTAATATCAGGCTTTCTAAGTAGCAGTATTGATCTATTTGGCTAAGCTACCATAGGAACCTCAAGAACTTAATCCCTTTCAAGCAAAAACTAGACCTCATATTGAATAGGTCTGTCAATGAAATGCCTCAAACAGTAGGTAAAACACCTATCGAGTTTTCGATTATCGCACACGCCGCCTATAGCATCCGAAACACCAACTAGAGATGAAGCTTTAAGTCAAAATGGGAGGAAAATCCAGGGATGAAGTTGAAGCCAAGAGTGGGATTGGACTGAATTCAGTATACTAGCTCAAGCAAAGGTGATGATAACAATCTCAATTTACTAATTGATTTCAATTTCGTTTCATACACATACACATAAACCGAGTGGTTTCCTTCCTCCCTAGATTACACAAATAAATAATAATAAGAATAAAATGGTAAAAATAATTAAATGCATTATACCTTACAAAGCGAAACCCTTCAAGTAGTCAGGATCGCGCTTAGCCCTTTCTTGAAACTTTTTAAACCAGCGGTCCAAGATGTCCATGGGGACCACCAATTTGCTCCCATCAACTCCACAAAACGACTGCATAAAGTTAAACAAGTTTTCCCCAACTTTCATCGCCAGCCGTTCGATCCTCTTTGCCGCCACCACATCCAACGACGGCAGCGACGCTATATCCTCCACAGAAACCCCAATTTTCGCCGACACCGGACCCGAATCTGCCGCCGTCAGCTGCATCTGCCCCCCGGGCTCCGGCCACGGCAGCGAGAGGACGGCGGAGGGACGGGCCAGAGTAACGGCGCCGCAATACAAGAAGGGTGAGCCCGGTGACTGAATGTAAACAGCTAGAGCTTTCTCTGGGGGCAGACTAAAGCTGTTTAAAAGGAAGATACACATTTCTTGGACTTGGTCGTAGGCCTCCCCTACGAAGGTGTTCATGTCGAGAATCCAGTGGAAGGTGTCGATTTGGGAGAAGGTGGAGATGTCGATTGGGAAGCTTCTGTTTGGGAAAACTACTCCGAACATTCTCCTTCTTCTTCTTCTTCTTCTTCTTCTTCGTTTTGTTCTTTCCAGTGTACACAACACAACAGTACACTTAGGCCTACTCAACTTTGTCCAAGTTGACTTGATTTAGTAGTACAAGAAATAAAATAGAACGAGAGAGAAGAGTGTGGTAGCGTCTAGAAAAAGGATCCATTTTTGTGATAAGAGCGCCAACTCCTTCCTGCTTCTGACCCTTCGTTTCGTGGAATTAAATCTCCACCCTCCCTTTGTGAGAAATGCTACCAAACACTCTGTCTACATTTTCTTATTCATGCTCTAATTCTAGTATTAATTATTTATTTCTCATTATTAAAGTTTGATAAACACCAATCAACACAAAAAAATGCAGAGTAAATAAAAGTTTTTAAAGGACAAAAAATGGTGGTTCTATAATACTAATATAAATACTCCAATTTCAATAACATAATAAAAATTAACTACACTCTTAGATTAAATTAATTATCCATAACAAACAAATGAAAATAGGTTATTTATAAATTTTGCCTATTTAACAAGTTTTAGTCCTACCGAGAAAATACGCTTTTCTCCTTAGCACTAAAATTAAAATTTAATTTTAAATTCTCTTCTCTGTCGACATTATAGCCTTGAAGGCAAGATTTTGATGATAACGAATAATTACTGAATCTCTAATCTTGTTTTTAAGTATGTAATTTAGATAAAGAATTCGTTGAACACAATCAATATTATATTGATTATCGACTTCAAAGAGCTTTATATCAAAACATGACATGAAATAACTTACTTTTAAGTCAAGATTAAACGGGACAAGAACACATATCAAGAAGAACTTGGAGCTCAGCCTAGGCTAAGATTTATGTTTTTATATGTTATTTATGTAATCTACCCTTAGTTTAATTGATTGAAATGACAATGAACTCACAATGGTCTTAGCGAAAAGGATTGAGTACCTTGAACTTAGAATGGTTTTAAAATCAATAGTAGGCTTTAATAGATTGATGACCAACTTAATATGGATTAGATTGAATCTTTGCTTTTCATAAAAATAGTTTGGGAAAAAAATTTGGTATGAAAATTAGCCTTGAGTAGATATCAGGTCGACTATGATAAAGCCGGGGTAACACAAAATGAACCAAGAACTTTTTGTCATAGTTAGGTCTATCCAAAGCTCGTTACATCCACCGTAAACTCATCAAGTTGACCTGAGTCTATTTGAAAATTTTTAAAAAACCCTCTAGCAATCATCGACGACTCTATTTTTGTTTGGGCTTTAAATATAAGGCTAAACACATTTATTTACCTTCTTTTAAGTATTAAGTGACATAAAGCCATTAGTTTTCACTCTTGAGCTCGTTTATGTCAATCCTTCGATTATTTCAACCTTTGGAACATATATTTGTAGATCCACTCTTTGAGAGAAAAATCTTTTTTAACCCATTTACTATAAACTTTGAGAGTTGTGATTCTTGTAAGGCTTTTATGTCTTGGGTGAATGATTTAATTGACACTGAAGGTAGTCAATTGAAGATGTGGAATGTACATTAGTGAGTGGTTTGATTGACATGAAGAGAAGTCAATTATTAGTTGTAAAACTTGAGTCTTAGGGTTGGCATAATGCAATTCTTTAACTTAGAGCTTGGAGGCGTGTGTATAGGCAAGGGAGTAGGCCAAGCCACAATAAAATTGTTGTGTTTGATTTCTCTTACCCTTTCTTTCTATAAAATTGCATTGCTAACTTGCTTTTTTCCGTTTTGTTTCTCTCTCTTGAATATAACTTTATTACACTTGAATTTTCATTTACATGTAATTATTTCTTTGAGATATTGCATTGTTACATTTGTGTTGATATTTTGAGTTGCAATTTGGATTTAAAGTCGAGTATCTGGTAAAAATTGATACATAGTTCACTCATTAATCAATTCATCTCCTCTTGACTGTGTGCACTTAGTATTCTAAACACTCTTGCATAACTTACCGCTAGAGAGTGCAGATATGGCCTCATATAATGGTGAAATAAGTGCCCTCTAGAACCCCCGCCTTTAATGGCAAAAATTACAAATATTAGAAAATTAAGATGATTGAAGATAAACAGTCCAAAATTAGCATGCTTACTCATAATTATAAATTTTAAAATGAAAAATGTTAAGTCTATAATCAAAATAGTAATGCTAGATTTATAAACTTTATATAATTCATATTTTATAACCTGATGCAATAGTCTACATGATAAAATTCTATTGCAGATATAATTTTCCTCTTCTTTTTTTTTGTTTTTTCCTTTTTCAGTGAATATATATCATTTAGACTACGATTGTATAATTTAGGTTGTACGAATGGTATAAGTCTAGCACTACTCATAACCAAAATGTACGATAGATTTAATAAGATTATAAATGAACTAAAAACAAATTTGAGAAAATATTATCTTTACGAAGAGATGGCGCAAATGATTCTTAGGTGTTTGTCAAAAACTTTGAATAATAAAGTGACCCCTACTAAAAAAGCCATGGACATCCCAACATACCATTCAATAAGTTCTTTGGATCTCTCATAACTCATTAGTAGATCACCATGAAACAAAGAGAAGTGGAAGAGGAGTATGACAAGCAGAAAAAAAATATTGCTCTAAAGTCATCGACCAAAAGAGAAGAACTTAAAGATGAGCTTGATGTTGATACGATTACAATGATGAGGATAATAAGGATGGCATCGCATTCATCAGAAGAAATGTGACCAAACTTGTCAAAACAAAAATACACTTTGGAAAAAGGTTAAATAAGTAGAAGAATGATATTTCAAGATACACCTGGGTTAGGTTTTTATTTCTGGGCTAAAAAATGAAATAAGAAAATCCAAAATCAAAAGGGTTATTCAATCTCTTGTATAAGAAATGATCACGAAAGAGAATTTGAAAATCATAATTTTGAAAGTTTTTGCAACGAGGCACTAAGCATCAATTTTCATGTCCAAGGATATCTCAACAAAGTGGTGTGATTGAAAGAAATAATAGACTTTTACAAGAATTGGCTAAAACTAGGGAATGACTACAATACATCAGACGCATCCATACATTATTTTTAAAAATTATATAAAAGTTATAAATATGTGTATAAAAGTTGTAAATGAGTAAAATAAAAGTTGTACGTTATATACAACTTTTATACAATTATAACTTACAACTTTTATATAGTTATTTACAATTTTTATTTATTCATTTACAACTTTTATATATTTTTTTGATATACAGGCACATCCGCTATACTGTAACCATTCCCTAAAACTATCTTGAAAGAAAATAGCAAAAATACCTTTAGGTCAAAGTTATTAACATCAGTGCATGTCATATTATGAATAGAGTATTGATTTGATCTTCTCTTAATAAGACTCCATATGAGATTTAGAGAGATTAAAAAAAAAAACCTAATATTGGATATATTAAAGTTTTTATATGCAAATGTGTTATTTTGAATACCAAAGACAACTAGGATAAATTTGATTCAAAATCTAAAATTGGCATTTTTTTTTGTTATCATTTAACTAGAAAAGCTTATAGAGACTTTAATTAAAAAAAAAAAAAGACATTGGCTGTTGAGGAATCCATGTATGTTGTATTTGAGAAAACTAACCCTTTTTCTAATGGCAGAATTGATAAAGATTTAGAAATAGGAGAAAAATTGAACGACACGCAATCAATAAGCCTTTTAGTGTACAACAAACAAATCAAATAAATGAAACAAATTAAATAATAGTAATGAGAGGAAAAAGATCAATGAGACGAAGAAACAAGCTCATTATAAAGGTAGCTCTTGCTTATCCAAAAGAATTATTTCATATTGCGTTTCGATAATCGGATTCACTACCAATTAGAAGGGAGTTTGATGATATTTTGCTTATTTATATCTATAATATACTCGCATAGATTTGGCTATCAAAATCCATCCCTCATAATAGTATTAGAAAATTTGATTTGGACCCTTAATTTTTTTTTTGGTTAATGAACTCACTAATTTTTGTATGTAACAACAAGACCTCTCAATATCACATATTAGTACAAGTGTACGGCCTATAATCTTTGACATACATACAATAATGCTCTTATTTGTCTCATTTTATTATGCAAAACAATAACTAATATATCATATATATATAATCTCAAAGATTGTGCGCCATTGATTAAAAAAGAGGGTTTATTTGTTTTATTTTACTGTATAAAATAATAACTAATATATCATATGTAGATAATCACTAAGATTGTACATCATTGATTAAAAGAGAGGGATAAGTGGTCCATCAAAATTAGGGATCCAAAAGTTTTCCTAATTATTTTATCAATAATGTTACACTTATAAAGTTTATATGTGTTATCAAGTGAATGGAATATGAATAGTAAGTCAATATAATAAATGTTAATAAGTAATGTGATATTAAACGAGTGATGCCATGTTTACTTTGAGTACATATTTTATAAGTATAGTATTACTCTTATATTACAAAGTTTATATATGTGGCATTAAGTAAATGAAAAGATGATTATAAGAAAATCAATATAATAAATGTATGTGTAATTTGACATTGAAAGAGAGATGTCACATCAACTTTATATGCAAACTTTGTATATTGGTGAGTTATTTTTTTTTGACACTCCTTCCTTATATTTTGTCAGTTTCTGAGCATTTTATTTATTATTTATTTATAGTTGATATGTTTATGTAGGATAATTTCATATTGGAGTACTTTGGAAACCATCACGGAGCTTAAGAGAGGAAAATTTTGAAGTTTGGATAGCACAATATAGCAAATTAAGCAAAATCGGTCATTTTTCACCTTTATCATACAGCTAATTTCTCAAAATAATTTGTTTTAATATACAATGAAACAGATAATGTACCACATACCATTAGAAAGCTCTAAGAGTCTATTTTTTTTGGAGAATTTCATGGCTTATGAATTGGAGTTGTGACCTGTAAGTTATCATCAAAATAGTATAAGTAGTGCAGAGCAAAAGTTTTGCATATTTTCAACCCCAAAGTCTACAAGCTCGATGCCACAGAACCCAACCCCTCTCTTTTACATAATTTTTGCTCCTTTGGGCGCCGCGTGACAATCTGAAAGGGTATTTTTCTACCCTTTTCACTTTAAATTGAGGGGAGAAAGAAAGGGGAAGGTAGGATTTTGAATTGCACTCACTTGGGCTCAATTTGTAGCTACAAAAAAGAGGAAATACAAGAATATTGGAGGAGATTCAAGGATTGTGAACGGATTGAAGCTTCTCAACCTAGCTTGGAGGCCTAATTTCTTTCTCTTTACCTTTCTCTCTCTTCTATTTTAATTGTATTTTTGAATGATATTGTACATGCTTTGTTTTCTGGATTTTGTAAGCTCAATCATTAGCTAAATTCCCTTCTATCTAGAGGACTGATATAGCCTAACAATGAATTTATGCCTTAATGGTTCATTATTGATTAAATGATTCTCCTTAAGTTCATCTATGTCTCATTGTGCTTAATGCTTCTAATTTGATGTGATCCTTGATTAGAAGATTTTATATATGGGATTTTCACTTGAGAAAGGCAATTTCATATATATGTTTGGGAAACATAGCATAGGTTTTTATAGAGTTGGGGAGGCCTATAAATCCTTTGTAGTCAAATCAGGAACTATAACTTAATGAATGCATGATTAATTGGTTTTGAATAAGGATATTGAAACTAATTGTTGAGCATATTCTCTACATGGAACTCAGGAGAGGAGGTACACATAACTTAGAGTTTTCAACTAATGAACTTCGGAAAATCAATTAATGATATTTGAACTGGATTTGCATAGATGAATGTTAGGTGAAATCCACCCTTTAGAACTTCAAATCATTTTAATTTACCTTTTTTAGTAATCCATTTGAATCCTTAATTGACCTTAGTTCTTTTAGTTGTAGTTTACACTTTTAATTCTTAGTTTATAGATAAGGTTGAATTACTTTAATTACAATACTTAGTTAGAATTGGATATTGATCCTCATGGGAGCGATATGTCACGAGCTTAGAGGTTTGCACAGCACGCTCATGCGACACTTAGGCAACTTGACTCGAAAGTTGCTAAGTAAGCCTTGTAGATTACCTTCTCGCTCGTTGAGCTGAAGAGCCTGTAGGCAAAGAAGATAAGAGATGTAGACAAGAATTGCTAAGCAAAAGAGTTTTGTATTACACTAGAGAACTCTTTACAATACTTGGATTTGTGTGGATTATATGGATAATTTCGAAATGAGCTTTGGAGGGGTTTATATAGTGAACCACCTCTCAAATGAATGGCTAAGATCTAATGCATCTAAGGTCCTAATTCATTCTCATCTACTAAATTATCTAGATATGTACAAGAGAATATTATCTACTAAATTATCTAGATAAATACAAGAGATAATTATAGAAGCTTATCTTGCTAGAGAATTCTAGAAGATGGGTTTGAGCTTGGGCTTTCTAGAAGCTGGATCAAGCCTCTAGGCATATTTGGGCTCTCTAACCAGTAAATTGGGTGGGTCGTGATAGATATCTTACTTTTACTTTATTACTTGTTGTGACACTGCGCTTGTCTTTTGTAAGTGTCAATAAGCGCTCCAACATATAAAAACTTTATGAGTGTAGTATTACTCCATGAAGGTTTTATTAGATGAAAATGAAGAAGAGGTAATAACAATATCTTCCACAAGGTTTACATTAAAAACAATGTTCATCCCTTTGGCTTAAGAATTATAAAATAATATATATTATTCAACCTCAAATTCAATGTGTAAAGTGTAAAATTGACTAATATATCGTTTTCCAAATTCAACAATCTACCTTTAAAAAATTTTTATACAAATAATAAAATTACCAAAATTTCTACTTTGGCAAAAATCATTTATAAAAAATCATGTAAAAAGAATGATTTTGGATAACTCTAAATTATTAAAAGAGCAATTTTCTACAGTAAATTTCTTACAATGTAAGTTGACGAAATTTCACTTAATGAGTAAAAAATAAAAAAGAATAAGAGAAGTTATATTGTATAATATGGTAATTATCTCCCAACAAGATTTTGCTAACTTAGATGGTTGATATAGAATTATTCTTATTAAAATATAATATGTAATACGGTGAAGAAGTGAAATTGTGTTTTGAATTTAACTTATGCTGAAATTTTTACTATTAACATTGTATCATATCATGTATATGTCTAAGTAAAGTCTATAATTGTTAAAAATGTTTGGGATCAGTAATTTATTATAAATAAAAAATAAAAAAAAAGCCAGGTTGTTTAATTCTACAGAACTTCTTATATATTTATAGAAATGTCTAGTATGCCAGATAAGATAATGGGGATATTATTTTATTATAATAATTATTATTATATTTCCAATGGAGAATGAGAACTTTTCCTTTAAAAAGTTAAAACCCTGCTACAGTAAGACGCAGCTACGGTTGAAACGACGCAAGGGTGAATTTTATTTGACAAAGGAGTGTGCCCTTCCAATTCCAATCAACGCTTGGCTCGTTCGTTCCTGTCGTTGTGAACTGAAGACGATTCATTCGTTCTACTAGTAGCCCTAGCCTAAGGTAAATTAATTAATTAAAACATCGTGAAATTTGATACCTTTTTCTTTCCTTCTTTCTTTCCGTTTGATTTGTTGCAGTTGGAATCCAAAATTGCATCTTTGATTTATGTTGGTTTACATAGTGTTCCAATCACATCCTTAAATCAAATATTTCACCAGTTCGACTCTTTCTTTCTTTGTCTTGTGCAGGACAGCATCAGCAGTAGATGGACGACTGGGGTAATTTTTCCTGCTCTGCTTTTCTTATATTTATTAATGCTGAAAGTTGCTAATAATTCAATTCCTTCCATAGCAATTCATTCGGAAGATTGACAAAATATTTCCCAACTAATTAACCAACCAAGGGTTTTGATTTTTTTTGGATGATTACTTGAATCTTGTCAAATTCCATTTAGCCTTATATTCATATGTTTTGCTGCTCTGAATGTTTGCTGATTTGATTGGTGTATTATGTCTTAGCAAGCAATGTTTATATTTTAATTGCTTAGTCTGAAAGTGAAATCTAAGTGAGTTTATAGTAAGATTTGCAAATTGGTTGAACTGTTGTTTGTGGAATTTCTAAGTTATTTGACATTTCACTGCATGTAAATATTAGTATGGGAAAGCAGTGATGAATTCAGATATTTCTGATTATTAGACAAGGAATGAAGGACTTTATTCTATTTTCTATTTCTTATATTGTGAGTAGAGAGCAGATCGTGAGATTATTATGTCTTGTGTGAAAATGACACTATTGTGGCAATTCAAGCCTTGCAGGAACACATCTTTTTAATTTTATCTATTTATTAAGTGAATCCTAGCTTGGACTTTTAGGATTCCATATTATTTGGTTACTGTTGGTTCTTTTGTGACTCTTATCTTGAAGATCTTCTTTTCAACACAGCAACAGAGGGAATAGGAGTTATGGAAATGGCAGTAGATTCACTGTTCCAACATGTATGTCAGTATGTGTCTGGGATAAATACCCTAGCAGAGTCCAGCAGAAAGAAAATCTACCTACGAGGACAAGTAGGCTTCAAGGAACCCTTGATTTTTGACAGCCAAAACACTAGCTAAGAACAAGTACCTCATTATAACAAATTTAATTTCTTAATTAATTGATAAACTGACTGTGGTACGCTCCCGACAGGTTACAGTCGCACACAGTCCAGTATTGTCCGCTTTGGTACCCCTCGCTCGAGGCCCTCACGGTTTTGTCCCCCGGTACTACCCTGTCTTGGGGAACGGGGCCTTATAGTTATAGGACAACCTCTATTACCCTCAAGGGATTATTCCCAGGAGCGCCTCCCCCACTCGAACCCAAGACCTCAAAGGTACTTGGCGTTCAAAGTGGGTACCATTCGGGCAAGTTGCCCTAATGGTACTCATGTTGAACTCCAATGACCTATGGGTCATGGGTTCGAGTGGGGGAGGCGCCACACGGGTAAATAGCGGGAGCGTACCGTGTTCTCCGATGTGGACAAAACCGTGAGAGCCTCGAGCGAGGGGTACCAAAGCGGACAATACTGGACTGTGTGCGACTGTAGCCTGTCGGGAGCGTACCACAGGGGTCCGGTCGTTACAGTTAATCTCTTATTGCCATTGTGTGAGCCTATAAGTTGAAAGCTGGGTCAGATCTGATTATTATTATTTGTCACTAGCCACATTTCAATTCTTACATAAGTTACTTATCAGATTGTTACCAGTTATAGTGGGCAGAGGATATTTTGCTATATTAGAGCTGGTCGCTTATGTTTTGTGAAACAAGGAAAAAAATCTGATGCCGTCCTTTTTCCCATTTAAACCTTTTCAAATTGCAATTAGGTCACCCCCTTCTTATATTGGATTATGTCATTGTATTTTAAGATGTGTTCTTTGTTTCAGAGGATGAACAAATTCCACCTCTTCCTTCAAAGCAGCAGCCTAAAAGTAGATGGGATGATGAAGATTTGGATGAAAATGATGTGAAGGAATCATGGGAGGATGAAGATGAACCTGTTCAGGTATTATTTATGATATGAGTATGTGCCGGTATGCATTATTCTAATCACTGGCGTGCCTGCTTTCGATTTATTAGTGGACAGATGGAAGAAGCTATGGTCTAACTTGTAGTCATTTAAACATTGAGTGGTGGACATTTGTGATTTTCTTAATAAGGTCGTATTCGGATACCCATTTCTTCATTTTTCATTTTTCATTTTGTTTGTCTTGTAGAACATGAAAACCTGCTTGCATGGCTCTTTATTTTTATTTTTAAATTTTATTTGTATTTTCAGTGGAAAAAGCATGTAGATATGGTACACATTCAACAATGCTTGTTTTAAAAAGTGTTATTTTATGAGAAATAACAAGAAGTTGTTTCTCCTTTCTCGCTCTTATTCCCTCTACTTTTTAATTCATATAAACTTATATTAATTAATTTAAAATTGTTTTATTCATTAAATATTATGTTTTAATTATTAATATTATTTGAAATTTTGTTTATGCATATTTACTTATTTTTAGATTTGATTATTTTAATTTTTTTTCAACTTTCTTGTCAAATGCATTCTTATTACAAAATATAGAACCAAAAACATTCTCTTAGATTCTTTTCTTGAAAATCATGTAAACAAATCTTCAATTCTCATTTTGTTATAGAAATGCTTGAAATAAAAATGTGAAATTCATAGCCAAATGCAACAATAATGACTTGCCAAACTTAGAATATAACTATTTGTTAAACGCATCTGCTTTTTATTTTTAGATTCAAGCCTGAAAATTTATTATTTGATCACCTTACGAGAAAAGCTTTTTTATTTATTAATTTTTAAATTTTTTATTGATAAATATGGAATCGGTTATTGGTTCTTGAACTGGTAGAAGCTCCCATATTTTATTATTTCCCAACCATTTTCTGTTTCCTTAATGTAATTATGTTGCTTATTGGATATTGTGTTTTAAATTTTTCATTCATTGGCATGGTTTCGTAGATAGGGATCCTGTACATTTTGTTTAATAAAAATTTTTTGTTGAAGCAGCTACTTTTATAGAAAAATATTTAACAAGAGGGACCGATATACAATTGCCATGTGTGGATGGCTATACACAAATATATTGGTCCTACAAATTTTGTTACCTTTTATTTATTTGTTTGTTTGTTCATTTTTTTGTGTGTGTGTTTTTGGTAATTTAATATTTTGTTTGTACTAGGATAAGGCACCAGAAAAACCTCCTGAAAATGCTCCAAAAAAGCCTGTGGCAAAAACTACTGTAAAGAAAGACAAAAACATTGAGGTACAACATGAAGTGCTGGATCCTGTGGCTGAGAAGCTTCGCCAGCAAAGGTATAAGTTTAATAATCCGGTAGATGTTTGCTATACATGTTTATGTAAATGGACCATCTATTTGTGGTTTTTTGTACTTTTTTGTTTGATGAGAAACTGTGGGATTTTCATTAATTATGTAGAGAGAGAGAGAGAGAGAGAGAGAGATATTTATCCCAAAATTATGAATTTTCTCTTATTTTTCTCAGCAGCAACCTGCTCTTTTATCTTGCCACATCATCAAAAGATGGCTAATAGCTCAAATTTCAATAATATCTTGGCATACTTCTTTCAAAAAGGTGAAAATGTTCTTCATAAGTAAAAAGCTACAAGAATACGTACTTACCCAAGCAATTTTGGCTTCTTTGCAAAGTCTGCCAACAAATAAGTTGCCATTGGGCAATAAAGGAAGAGATGGTTTGAAGTTGCTATATAATTCCTACGCATCCCACACCAGAAGGTGAAAACATTTTAGGAAGAACATCAGCCTTCTAAATTATTTCGGAAGTCTTAAAGACTGCCCATTTAGAGTCAGTTATACCCTAGATATGACTTGCAAGAATATCTAACTGGACACTTGACACTCCCTATGATGATCTTGGGCATACTAATAGCGGATTTTTCTTTGAATTTTTTATTGGCTTTAATTATAGGAGCTACCCTTTTCTCTCTTTATAAATTATTTCTTTCTCTTTATAGAAAGGAACATGGATATTCCCTGTATTAGGGTTAGGGTCTTAAGTGGTACTCTCTATCCCTATTAGAAATATAATTCCATTGCCATTGTTGCTCACAAATTTTAAAGATGGGCTTGATTAGCAACTGAAACATGTTTGCACTATGCTGAATGTTCTTGTTACTGTGCTGGAACTGGAAATTATAGTTGTCATCGTATTTTGATCTCAGTCCACAGCACTTAGCATGTTAAATTTGTTGAATACTTTATATGGAAATAATGACACTAACCTATATGGATATTTTCTGTGGCTCATCTTCTGCTATGCGTAGTCTTCTTGCTGAAACAATTGTCTTGTGTAACAGGTTAGTGGAAGAAGCAGATTATAGAGCCACTAAAGAACTGTTTGCTAAGAGGGGTGATGAGAAGACTCTTGATAATTTCATTCCTAAATCTGAAAGTGACTTCTTGGAATATGCAGAGCTTATTTCTCATAAGCTTCGGCCGTATGAGGTGGGTTGAATTATCTGTATTTGTCTTGACTAAAGGTTGGCGGAGTTTGTGATTGGGTGAAGTGTATTATTCCTGCAGAAAAGCTTTCACTATATAGGTCTACTCAAGGCAGTAATGAGGTTGTCAATGACTACATTGAAAGCCTCTGATGCAAAAGATGTTGCATCTTCCATCACAGCAATTGCAAATGAAAAGCTGAAAGCAGAGAAAGAAGCAATGGCTGGTAAAAAGAAGTCAGGTAGGTTGATCTTTTTTCTTCCCTGTTAATTTGGTGCTATGTTTTGGCTTTGTTTTTGGTATGGTGCTGGTAAAAATTTTGAGCCTGTAGCATACAATTAGATCTGATTAAATGTACAATATAGGTAGATATACTCATTTGCATTGACTATCTTATAAATATAACTTAAGAAACTGAACAAAATTGTTAATGCAAATTCTAAAAAATTAAATTGAAATTGAATGTCGAATTTAACTCAAAAAGGTTGTCAAAGTTGTTCCCCCGGGTGTGGTCATCTGCTGTAAGTGGTAGAGGCTGTTAGCAAGTGATGTTGATTGTGACAAGAGATAAGGAGGCATGGTTTTGTTTGCTGTTAGAGAGAACAAGATAAATAAAAATGAGATTAGGGATTTTCTTCCAGCTTTGACGAGGATGAAACAAAGTCTGCATCTTTTTATTTTTTTATTTTTGAAGTTAAACTTACAGTCAGTTGGCAAATTTCTTATGTTCAAGAGTTTTAGCACATTTACTGTTTATCTTGTACTGCATAATACATATTTTTGTTTGGAGATGGTGACATTTATGTCATTAAAACCGCTAATGTGACGACATGGGTCCACCCCGACCCCCCCACCCCATCTTTTTACTCCCCAGGTTCCAATTATGCTTATAAATTCCTTTCTAATTCTGCTTTGGCCAGGTGGGAAGAAAAAACAGCTCCTTGTTGATAAGCCGGATGATGATTTGGTGGTTACTGCTTATGATGCTCTTGATGATTACGATTTTATGTGAATTTTTCTCTTATACTCTATTCCATTTAAGTGTCTGTTGATGGATACAATAGAATACTTCGTGTTCAACTTTGAAGAGAGAAGGAATCTACGGCTGCCATGGTCTGCCCAATTCACTGAGAGTTAATTTAAGTGACTCAGCAATGGTACTGTCAAAATTTGAAGTTCTTTTTTTCTTTCTTTCTTTCTTTTTCTGGTTGAAGTGTTATTGTGAAACTAGTGTTTAATTATTTGATGAAATTTGAGGACCATTATACGTTGTGGAAGTGATCATTTTATACTTTGCTGGAATGGCTGCAATGCGGCCAATGCTATGTAGCAGAGGCAGCCAGCGAACTGGCATGAGGGACACTGATTTTGCAGCGGAAGAGCCAATTCTGTACACAACTATTTAAATAATAAAAATATCATTTTAAAACACAAAAAAGACAAAAATATTAGAAAAAGAATATATAACACATCTGGACATACACTATATTTATTAAAAGAATATCATAAAGAAACAAACCTATACTGTTACAGCAAAAAAACATATAGAAATGTTGGATTATATCAATCCCCAAATACATTCTAAGCACCCCTACTTTAGAAAGCACTAAATCACCTATGAATAGAATTGCTATTGAGGACATAGAACAATGATATTAAAATAAAAATAATAAAAGATATAATTTTATAAAAATAAAATTACTTTTTTTATGAATCTTTATATTATAATTCCTAATTTTTGTAAGCGTTAGAATTCCAATACATTCAAATGTAAGTATTTTAGTTCTTGTTTGAAAAGAACTCCTGTATTATAATTTTTTAAGAATTGTTCTTTTTAAAGAAAAATAAATATCATGTGTACTAAATTTAATAAGGATATATGTGGTATTTAAGGAGTTTATAAAGTAAAATTCAAAATTTAAAATCAGGATAAGAGGTGCGTTAAGAATTAGGTTGGTGTCGAAAACATCTGGGGTTCATATTCATATAGCCCCAAATTTTTTAATTGCCGAGCCAACCTGTTAGCCCGTAGGTCTAAAGGGTTCTCATGGGTTGGGCTGTTAACTCGTAATGGCCCTTATACGCAGGACGTTGATGAATGTAGGTGCTCTAACAGCTGGGCCGCTGGCTCGCAAGGGTCCTTACGGATAAACTCTCGTCTCGGGCATGTTCGTTGACTAGAGAATTTTTTGAAGGAAAAAAAAAATTTAATGTTTGGTTATTTTTTAATGTACTTCCTGATTTGGTGCTTTAATTAAAAAATATTTCTTATTGGCTAATACATAACAGTCCAAGAGAATGCCCATCGGTTTAGAAGTGAAGAACGAAAGGATTTGTTATTTGGTGCTTCTAGACTCTATAAATAATAAATAAAGGGATTTGTAGCGTCTCTCGGAGAGTGAGGGGTCACCAAAATAAATAAAATTTGAACAAGGGTAAACAAGTAATTAAGTGTCCACGGACATGGTGAACAGTGTATTATAGTGGAGAATATGCTGCCAACTATCCGAATCGTTATGAGAGCAAGAGAAACAGATGAGTTTTGGAACAGTTTTGGAACAGAAGCAAGCAAGGAATTTTGCTATATTCATATAAAAGGGTGTTTTGCGAAAATGGCCACAAATGTAAGCTCCTTTGCTTTCCTCAAATTCTTTTTGTGTTTTGCATCCCCTGCATGCATTAGTTACTGAAGTGAGCCGCTGAAAGCTTTTTAAATGCATTGATTGTACATGTCTGTACTTTCATATTTAATCTTGTTATAATGATTGCGTTGCTTGTGCTGTAATGTTTAAAAGGAACCATTTCTTTGATGATGATAAATGATTATCTATCTGCTTTCCATTGGTGGCCTGGTCTTAGACCAATCTTTGAAACCATTTTGTAATATATAAATTTTAGCTGAACCTTTGGCAGCCTCCAAAAACAGAGGCTGACTTTGGTTTTGGTTTTTTTCTATACGGTAGGGACCGTGTTCTGTGTCAATGGAGTCATTTCCATGCCGTTGCTCAAAGGTCCGAAGCTATTGAATTTAGAGTTCATACCACCAAAATCAGTTATGTTCATCCCTGGATTTGATATTAGGTGCTGGGTTGGTACTCCTTGGAAGCGGCTTTTTCTAGTCCTTTTGGATGATATTGCAGATCATTTTCTCATTTAATTCTCTTATACTTGCCATTTTGATCATAAATCCCTCCTCCATCTTTCGACAGGCTCAAATTTCAGTCAGCTGTCCTGACCATTCATATTCATCTGCTTGGATGTACAGGTTTGTTAAATGTGCAATGTTAAATTTGCTTTTCAATACATGGGCTATGGTTCAATTCAAACAACTATAGAGAAGCACCCCTAGAGCCCCACCTGCCTGTAAAGAAGTTGTCTTTGAGCCATAGCAATCAGTTTGTCTCAATAATTTCTCATTCCCAGAAGTTGCTTGCACTTGAGGTTGTCATATACTAATCCTTGAATTTTTTTTTTTTTAAATATTATTGAAAGCCATATTGTTTTGATTTTTATGTGTTACCAGTCATTCAAAGTTCACATGCCGCCATGGTCATTTGAGATTCTAATTTGAAGGGTATTGACCATGTTGACAAGCACAACTGACCAACATCTGTCATCAAAATAGTTTGACTGGTTAGCAATTGAACTCCAAAAAGTGCAGTGCTGAAACTACGTTTGCTAAGTTGCTATCAATTCAAATCAAAGTCAAATGCAAAATAGAGAAACTTCCGTTGAGAGTTTGAGACTATAAAAATTGCCTTCCTGTTAGAGCAACCCCACTAAGTCAAACACATACCCGAAAGACTGAAATTTTTATTCCTGGAGTTTACCACCTCTAAATTCAGTTAAGTTCAATGTGAGTGCATGGCATTTGTAGGTCTTGTAGATCTTGAATTTGTTAGGACGATTAAGAATGTTTGTAGAAATCAGAAAGTGCTTTCCAATGGTAGTAATAGTTGCTAGCTAACTTGTCAGGACAGCGGCTAGCCTCACATAATGCCTACGTTAGCGAAAGCTTGGTCTTTGATTACTAAATAAGTTGAAGTCTTTTTTAAGAAACTCTCAAACGTGCATGTTATATGGTTATCAGATTTATGAGGTGCAGCTATATGACCAGTGCTTGGTATTTATAAATTTCAATTCTTAAAATGTATATATATATTTTTTAAGTTTAAGCATGCTCTGATATATACTTTATTGCCCTTGTACCCTGGGAAAAAATGTTAATAAAATGTGAAATTTTATCATTACAATGTGTTTAATGTTAGATTCCAGAAATCAATCCGCTGATCAGAGTTTAACATTTCTTTTGAAAATTTACAGGTGAAGTCATTACAAAGGATGATATTGGCTTGCCTGATAGTAAGTACAAAAATTAGAAAAACTAGCCCTCCTTGAGAACTGCCTGCTTAAAGAATGTCAGAATTTATGAGGTTCCTCAGAAAAGTTTCTCCAGTGCTAGAATCAGCTTTAACAAATACAGCAGGGTAACCAATAGGAGATTCTACCCAAGCTTCAGAGCCTTGCTTTGTGTATAAGTTTCCTGTCCAAATATGTTTCCAGGCACTACTTTCTCCTACTGGAAAATAGGCTCTGACTTTCTTCTTGCCTTTATCAAGGACAGGCACCACTAGGATCTCTGTACCCACCAAAAACTGATGGTAACTCAAGCTGTGCACCTGTGCATCATCTGGGTAGTGAAGAAATAGATGTCGGCAGACAGGAAGACCTTTTTGAGAAGCTTCCTGAAAGGGAGAAAGAGAGATGAAGAGAGGTTGGTCAGATCCTCCACTGAATACCGTATTGAAGTGAGATTAGTGTGTTTGTGTCTTCACCTTTACAAGTTGGATCCTGTAGAACTTCCAAGCTCTGTATACTTTAGCAAAGCGTGCAAAATGTGATAAAGTTCGTTGGTTCGAGTAGAACTGGCTGTTGCAGGAGGGTTTGTTTCCCTATTTGTGAAGACAGATTAAACACAGTAATTAATGACATAATAGAGCTATTATTTTCTGGTAGAGGAACCAAATCTGATAATTTGAAATTGCTGACTATGGCAGTTGGACTATTGCTATTCTGATGGCAACACATCTCATTCACTTGAATGCATAGGTGTGGAGTGTTTTGCAACCTCATGGAAGATGACTCTATGCACCTAGAGTATGTTAACTTACCAGCTTAACAATATCACAGAGGGAAATTGAGATAGTAGGCAAAAAAGTGAGATTGCTGAGTTCATTTGCATTGGTGGTACTATTTAAAATGTTTTGTTTATAATTAAAGGATATGTAGTTTGCTTATTCGCTTATTTTTTAATTTTAAATGATAATGTTCATTGCAGTGTTGATTTGAGTATACGAATTTCAGGAGTCACTCTTTTAACTACCTCATGGGTCCGGAAAACAGTTGTGAAAGCATTAAGCTCCATCCATCGCAACAGCAACTCTTCACTTCTTTGATACTTGATGAGGGGTAAGTTTACTGCACAGTAACCTCCAATATCACTGTGATTAAATGCATATCCAGAAATTCCACTGCTCAGTAGGCCAGTGACAGCACTCTTTATCCCATCATTAGCTTGCCAACTTACCATTTGGTCGCCTTCCCAAAATAGCATTCCCCATTTTGGACTATCTCTGAAACCAGCCCTCATGAAGAAGACTAAATCCTCTTCTGGGTCTTGTCCTTCTATACTCCCACTGTTACCTTTCCATTCCTCAACAAACTCTCGGTTAATTCGGGCCCACAGTTCTGGGTATCTGTTATGAGCTGAAATAGGATCTTCACCTAACACAACAAGTTCAAAATAATTAATATATCTGGATTGCATAAAAGTAATCATGTTCAGGAACTGAGGAAAAAGGAAAACAAAGATTACCAAAATTTGGACCTTTTTGAATTTATATAGATGCTTTAGGTTCCATTTTCTATTAGACTTAGTTGTAAAAATTTTCAAGACAAACTTTCTGATTTTGTGTTTCATAGGAGGGTTGAAGTTGAAGGATCATGCAGTAAGGAAAAGAACGGAGGTGTGAGAGCTCAATCAATTCATATAAACTGCAGGAATGGAGGAGAGGTACCCGCCCAACAAACCCTCCCAAGAAAGAATGGATTGGGGGCATTCTTAATTTCCACTAAAAGCAACAAATATGTATAATTTTTGGCCTCTGTGTTTCTGCTCTTTCCTCTGCCAAACACCTAAAGGAATAGAGAGAATACTTCCCTTTTTCTTATCTTTTCCCCATTTCTTAACTCTTCCTCTCATCTTACCAAAAGAAATGTTAAAATCTTAGGAGTATCATCTTCAAAGCTCCAAATATACACATTAAAACCCAACTTCAAACCCTCATACCTAACAAGGGAGAGAGTATATGCTGGCACTTGCATTAAAAGATGGGGAGAAAGAAAATATAAAGAAACACTGACGCAAGATGAAAAGAGGACCTAGAAGTAGAAACTTGTGCTTTCATTGGTCCCAAGGTGGGTATATTAGCATACGCCATTTTCCTGGATCTAGGGATAATCTACTAAGTGTCTTTTGCACAAAACTTTAGACTCATTCTATTGATTAAATAACGACATAAGAGTGAGATGAGTTTTTGTTGAAAGCTCATTCTACTAACTCGGGGCTTTTCTGGTAAGGGCTGTGTTAGAGCTTCATTTTTAGTTACAACTTATATCTTGTTGTCTAATTATTTCCTATTAAGGTTCTGGAAATGAGTTCAGAATAAGTACATAGATATGAGAAACATTCAACAATCAAAAGGGCTTTCTCATTCCTCAGTCTCTCTCATTCGATGTTTAATGACCAGAATCCTCCAACCTTATGAAGTTTAGTTGTATAAAAATCATGCAACAAATGAAACTCCTTCATTTGTCATGTAGTGGAAACAGAGACCCTTAAGGTCATTTAAGAAAGAAATTAGGATTTAAAACCTGAATAAAGGGTGGCATCCATGGGCAGGCCTTCACCAAAATCAGCCATCCATCCTCTGACTCCATCACCCACCATTTCTTGTAAAATCTGCTTGAACCAACTTGCAGTATCCGGGTGTGTCAAATCCAACATTCCCACATCAAAAGCTGTGTTTGGAACCATGTATGGTTCCCCATACTTGTCCTTCACCAAGATGCCCAACCTTTTTGCCTCCTCGAAAAGGTTCCTCCTTATATTTGGCTTCTCATCAACCTGTGAGAGCAAGTAATAGGATCATAAGAGTTGCAATTTCTTGATCTATTGCCGAGCGTAGCAAATATATTGTTATGAAAGGGCCCCTGTAATTCTTTTACTGTTAAAGTGGAAAAAGTACATACTGGAGCCAAACAAGGATTGCAGTATGTCATCACTTTGATATTCTGAGTACCAAGATCTTCAATAAGTTGTTGCCATCCCCTGTATCTTTCTGTATCCACTTCCCAGTTCCACCACAGTTGTGATCCAATAAATGTTTCTCGTTGACCCACCCAATCCTGAACAACAATTGTTACACAGTGAAATCTGATACCTGGAAGGAATGAGTCAAATATATGCAGAGTTTTTATTCTATCAGATGTCACCATGGTGCTGATCTCAACTTTGAAGTTGTTCTTTTCCTGGTTGATATCAGAAATCAAAGTCTATTCCAATATTTCAACTTCAAAGTTTCCATCAGGCCGCTTAAATTTCTGTTAAGAAGTGTTAATGAAAGCTCATCAAAATTGACCTGGTTTCAATCATTTCAGCAGATTTTAAGTAGCATGTTGAAAAATGCAGGATTTTTTTTATATGTATTGTATAGGAGCATGCTTAACCTGCAGCCAAAATGCTGAAACTGGAACTTCATAGGTCCTAAGTGCATCCCAGACACGACACACAGCATCTGTGCCACCTTGCATCCCAACTACAGCACCAGATATTATCCACTCAGGAAGCTCAGGAGGCCTTCCAATAGTTTCTGTAAAGCATGCAATGAGCTCGGATGGTGAGTTTCCATGCAAAATCCTTCCTTGGACTGAATTGCTATGTATCTGCAAGCTCCAGTATTCAGAAAATGGTAAATTTTGAATGAGCATTTAGCAGCAATTTGTACTTACCATTTCCTCTCCTCCTTATATTATTATTATTGTTTAATTAATGTTTCTCAAACCATAGTTGTAAGTTTATTGTGCACAAGAAATCAATGACTTTTTTCCAGCAGTCCCCAGTCATATTCTATGGGAATAATTTTAGGCATTTCACCTTTATATACAAATGTACGTGACATAGAATTAGTAAAAAAGTGAATAAAGAAAGTAAACTTAGTAAATAAAAGTGATTAATGTCATAATACAGGAATATTATAACATAAACTTATTGGCAAAAAAGTTGTATGATAACATTACGTTGGACATAGTCATGGCAATTAAAATCCAATTCAGTTGATAGACCAGTAAATTGCTGCTTCATGATACATCAACATCTATATTTAAAAAAAAAAAAAAAAAATACCTGTATCTGAACTCTATCTCGTCTGGTGAGATCAAAAATAGAATAATCATATCCTTCAAGGTAAAGAGACCTCATGTTTGATGTGATATAGAACGGAGATGGAGCATAAGTAGTACTCCAATCACCCCCAGCCCTGGAAGAAGGAAAAGTAATACCAGAGGCATAGCAGTGAAGGGTAAGTCTGTAGTTATTGAAAAATGAATTTACTGTTGAGCTTACACATGTTAGTTTAAGTTTTTAGAAAAATAATGAACTTAACAAAGATGATATGAGCTAACAGGATGTTGAGTCCCCACATTCACCTACTAGTGAAAATGGTAAACTTTAACATGTATTCACTACTCTACCTGTAGCTAACCAAGTTAGCTGCAAAACTAATGGGTTGGTCTCCTCTTCCTATGCCTTGTTCTTGAACAAAAATAGGGACCCTCTTGCCTTTGAAATCCACATGGGAGAACTGCTCTCCAAAGCCATAAAATCTCTCATTTACTTGGCTTGAATATGTCAAAAATATCCTATTGAACTCCGGGGAATTTGCAACCTTTAACTCTTCAGCTTCCTCCTCAGATGGCCTTGTAGAAAACCACCACCACCACCCAAGTTTTCTCTTCCCTATCCTCAGGCTCAGCCGCCGGTACCTCCTCCCTCTTTTCTGGACCTGAAAGTTGGGTTGTCCAACTCTCAGTTGAAATCCAATTTGGTTACTAGTCTTCTGAGCAAACAGTATCCCATATCTTGCACAACTGGGAGCTTGCTTTCGCTTTTGCTTTTGCTTTCCAAGTCTCTTCTTTTCACTGAATATCCATCCAGTTACAAGCAGAACAGGGAACTGGAGATCCTCAAAATCTTTTGTTTGGTACAATCCCAGATAGTCATTCGAATCTCCATCACCAATTCCAAAAGAATGGTGAAACTGATCAATCGCTCTGATATCTTCAATGCTTTGATGATCACAAAGCAAGCGAACATCTCTATCTTTGATAACAAAAGATCCCCTGCTCTCTTCTACCTCTGTCTCAGCCAATGCTGCAGAGACAAAGCCTTGCCCGGGGGTGGTGGACCATAAGGCTTTTGTAGGGTGAGAGTGATGCGAAATTGAGATGTACCCACCATTTGTGGAGCTCCAAACACACTGAAAATCCTTCCCAACTGAGAAGATCTGGTGGGGAGGTAGCGTTTGGCAATTGAAGAGGAGAGATCCTTGTATGAAAGGGAGAGATTTTGGAGTTGAAGGAAAAGGATTGTTAAGGTGCTTATGGTGCTTCTTGGTGATCTTGATTGTTGCCATATTATTATTATCATTGGCTTACAAAATGTCATACTTCATGCCTTGCCTTCTTATTTATAGATTTGTAGAATCATCGTCTATTGCTATTTTATATTGACTTTTATTTATTAGTTAATTGATTATTCTGAGGGGTTCATTATAACATACTCTTGGGGCTGCATTGAATTAAAAAAAAAAAAATCTTTTTCTTTTTTTTGCAAAAACTTCCATTTTTTAAGAGTTTAGTTTGCCACACATTTCTTATATATGTTTTTAAGTAAAATTTGGATAATTTGAAGAAAAAATAGAGAAAATAATATAAATTAAGAAGTTCCTTTTATAAATAGTTATATTCTTAAAAGTTTGTATGTTATGACGCTGTCTCTCCCGTTTGATAATTATTATATCAAATAATATTCGATAGTGTTTATCAAACGTTTAATATTTGTTAGAGTACTATGACGTATAAATTTTTAAAGAGAA
Source organism: Boswellia sacra (assembly GCA_013180625.2). NCBI lineage: Eukaryota > Viridiplantae > Streptophyta > Magnoliopsida > Sapindales > Burseraceae > Boswellia > Boswellia sacra. Next base: position 990,852 of record SNVD02014502.1, read on the forward strand.
AATATTTTTACAATCTAACTTTAAATTTGCGATATTTTTTAAATTTTCTTATTTTGAAACCATAAATCTGAAGATATTAGTTGTTGGGAGTAACGTGCGGGTCATTGAATAATCCAGTACCTCCCAAGCCAACCAATCTTGAACACCTGTCTAGTAGTATAACAAGATGCCGTTCTCTGAGTTTATGAAATTAAACCATGTTAATATTGCGTTAAAGTTTTCAAAAACCTATTATTCAGCTAATATAAAACTATAATATTTTTAAGTTACTTTGTATAATTATGAAAATATATTTATATTAATCTAAATTAAAAAAGATCACGTAGTTGTATTTTAGATTTTTTTCACATAAAATTTTTCCAAAAGCTGACAACGTTAATTCCAACATCCACTGCTCAACTCATTTTTGCTTCTACTTAAGGCCAAAGACCGATACCATATTACCATTTCACAGCACCCATGGCATTTGTTTGTAACGGCGGATCCAGAATTTCACGTAAGAAATATCACTTTAAATATTGTAATTTTTATATTTTTTATAAATATTGATAGTACGAACAAATTTATTAAAATAAAAAAAAAAGAATGTGTCTAAATAAGGATAATGAACTTTGCCTTTTGAATTTATTTTTTTAAAACTAATTAATTAATTGATAAAAAATATATAATTTATATTGATTAAGTAAAAAATACGATTTATGAAATATAATAATATAGCTAAAATACAAGAGAAACTCATTTGATTGTAAGTTATAATATATATATATATATATATATATATATATATATATATATATTTATATTAATTATGTTATATGGTTTAAAGAGTGACATTAACATGTATCTTACACTAGAGTGAAAGGAGAAAGGCTTCTAAAAGTTTGATAAGCTAATAATTAGAAAAAGATAAAAGATAACACTAAAAAATTACGTTTAATTTATAAAAAAATGTAATAATCAGTAATTAAAATAAATGGGTAAAAATGAAATGACAAATTTTAGAAATGGCCGAGCCCACCTGAGCCCTTCCTAGATCCGCTTATATGCATATTTTATGTACGTCTCTTAAATATTATATTTAATTAATTTATATATGTGTGTGTGTGTGTGTTAAATATGATTGATTGATTTGGCACTATGGATTAATAAATTAAAACGAAATCAACCAACATGTATTTATTACATTTATTTATATATATTCATAAAGGATAAATGATCATTTGTCATTGAAATTGGAGATCGTTTAGTGAACACCGAAATGATTAATTGATGTCCATCTATGATTCTATGTACTAGATCATACCCCGTTAATTCACTTGAGGAGCTAGGGACAATATCTTCAAGTGAATTTTATGTTTTGTGTTTGCGGCTTAATTAAGAACTTATTTTTAGATATCTAAAAATTTATCATAATTTTTTATTTGCAATGAAAGTTACAATCTTATTATTGGAGGACAATCATACAAGGAAAGAATAATAGACAACTATTTGAAATACTTTAAAATTTTGATTGAAAAAGAAAATAGTATGATTATTTTTATAAATTTTAACATATTTCTTTTTAAATGATTTTAAATGAATTTGATTTGTATAAGTATTTAATTCATAGAAATCTTTTAAATGAAATTTCAAATCTTGTTATGTTTTTATAGGTCTTAAAATATTATAAAATATTCATTTTAGTCCTCACAAATATAAAAATAAATAAAAAATTAAATTTACTAAATACATATACACAATAATTAAAAGACATAAATTAATTTTTTTTTTTTACAGACAACTATTCAATAATATATAGCTAAATAAGTTACAATAAAGTACTCAAATTGGCCCCAACTCATTCTCGTGTAACTTTTCAATTTTTATTTAAAATCTCATAAAAAATAAAATTTTCACTTTTAATTTCATTTTAATTTAAAGAGAAGTATTATGTGGTTTAAATAAACATGTAACAGTAAGGTTACTAACAATTATTAAAAGAAAAATATATAAGTCAATTAAGAAGTATACTATAAAATATTGTATAAAAATTGAAAACTTATTGTCTTATGTTAAATTATTAATTGCAAACTTTAATTTATGTTAATATCCTCATTGTAATGTGCGCAATAATATTTTCATTGTTAAATTATTAACAAAATTTTTGAAGCTATTTGCACTAGAAAAATTAGTTTTCACACTGTATATCTGAATAAATCCATTCTTAAAATTAAGTAATTGTTCATTTAATTAAGTGTTAAGCCATTCAATTTTAGGGAAAACACAAAAAGAGAAAAAAAAAAAAACAGCCCACTCTAGGGTTATTTGAGAAATAACCAAACTTAAAAAAAAAAAAAAATTGTCTGACTAAGTAAGTATCAGAGCTATCGAGTTGGTTTGTTAAAAAGCTTGACTATTTTAGATAATTGTTGAATTAATCTGGAGGAATATCTATATCAATATATCAAGTTGCTTTGTACTTGGGAGACTAAGAGTAAATTGGGTGCTTTGATATGTAAACATGAATACATACAAAAAATACTTTATATTAATAACATGTTCCATTCCACCAAGTCCATTAGAATCTGGCCTTTATTTTGAAATTGTTCCTTTTAATGAATTTGGACAGGTTTGTTGATGCTATTTCTTTCTTTGTTTCGGTGAATATAGCTTTATTTATGAACATCATCAGTTCATGTTCATTTAGTCGACATATCAGCTCTTCAAAATGAACCTTCCCGTCTTTGCTGCAACATTCATCATCGGCCCGCACCTGACCCGACCGTAAGGGTAGTACTTAGTATTTTTGTCATCATTTTGACCCGACAGCGTTTGACTCATTGGCTTCAACGGTCCAACGCAACAAACCCAGCCATGCTTCTGCGACCTGCCACTTTCCTAAACACGTCACATCTCTCAATACGGTTCTTCCTTTCGCAAGAAACGGAGTTTATGACTCAATCCTTCCTCAACCTTGATCCATTGATGATATAAATTTTGTCACCAAGTTTATGGCCCAATCATTCCTTCACCTTGATTCATTGATGATCAATAGAAATTATAGCAAGAAGAATTAAACTAATTTATTTCCATAACATAGAGCTACATAGGAGATTTGAGGATTTTTCTTTAAAAAGAAAAAAAAAAAAAGTGTATACTACATTTGAGGGTAGGATAGTCATTTTAATAGCTTTTGTAAAACAATAGGCCACTTAACGGAAGAGAACCCAGTGGTGGGGTTCAATGATATTTTTGAAAAGGTTAAAGGATAGGGGGCCGTGACGCCAAAATAGGGGGCCGCAGGAAAATGACCCTTTTATGAGTTTATCGTACAAATCAATTTTGGGAGAATAAGAAAACCCGTAATATTATCAAGCACCAATTATCTTGAATTACGTGATATATCAAATTAGTAAAAAATTATATTATATATGAAATCAGAGACAATCAACAACTGAATACCAAATTTTAGTAAAATGATAAGAAAGATATTTATATTTAATGACTTGTAATGATGATCATTATTAAATAATATTAACAGGAGAACAATTGGTTTGGGTGGTGAATTTATTTATGCTTAAAATTTTATTTTTACTCCCAACAATCTTTTTCTAATTATACTAATTAAAATTTTTTAATCACATTCTTACTTGATCCATTTTTGTGATTCCAAAAAAGTTTTTTTTTTTCCTACAAGTAACCCAACCTCAAGTCATATCATTATTTTGAGTTGATAACCTGACTTTCCGTTTATAAAAACATAAAAATTTATCGACTTAACATCTGTCATTGAGAAATTTAAATTTTTTAATAAAACTCTTAAATGCCAATTTATTTACTCACAGTAATATAATTGATTAATAGCTACTGATATTCCCGACTTTTTTTTTTTTGTGAACTGTACAGTCTCTCAATGAAAACATCCAAAACCCTCCACTTAATTAACATCTAATAGGGGCAGTATGTGTTGTAAGACTAATAGAAAAACAAAACTTTTTACGCTTTCAGTAGTAAAGTAAACAACTAGCATGCACCTAATTTTAAGCTTATTTGTGTTTAGATAAGCTACAACTAAATTCTACAATTAATTCATAACAATCTGGGTTGAAAAAAATTCATTGCAGAAGTAAAAAACAAAAATGAATAAGAAAATTAAGTTATAATGTATGACATAGTAATTATATCTCCAATAAATTTTTGCTCACTCAAGTTGTAAAGAAAGTTGATCGTAAATCGGTTATAAGTATAGTATTATTATTTAGATAAACACTATGAATACCCATTATTTTTAAATTATTTTTAATTAAAATATCTATGGAGTAATTTAAGAATGAAGAAAAAATATAATTAAATTAAAATAAAATCACTTTATACTCATTTAATACTACACACCCATTTTAAATGAAAATTTCATAATTGCTTTTTATTAGACTTTTCATGAGAAAAATATAATTTTAATATAAATCTAAATTGTGAACAAGACGATTATTGTTAAGAAGTATTTAAACAATAAAAAGTAAAGTATTCCAATAGGTTTTATGATTGATTGAATTGAATTTTATTTATTTACAATTATTCTTTCTCACAACTTCATCATTTCATAAAGAAAGATAATGGGACGATAAGGGATGGCATCATGATTGTGTTTATAAATATTTGAGTACTAATGCCTTTGCATCAAACGAACTAGAGATCCAAATTCTTTTAAGCGAGCATGAAACATGCAAAAACTATTGGACTCCACTAAAAAATCAATTCGGTGCATTAATTCTTGAACAAATATGTAAGAGAATTGTAGTGATGCTTTGTTGAATAAAGAAAAAAATTTGGTTAAACCACTAGGAAGAAAGTTTAAAAATAATTCTATTGAAAAGAGAATAAGAGTGAAGGTTACATATTCTTGTTTTGCAGTCAAGGTGTATAAAGTAAACATTAAAAATGAATACAAAGATATTTATTAAAGAGGCTTAATTGGTATTATGAAGGGTGTAAAAAATAAATGTATTTATTTTTAAATTTAAAAAATGGGTCTATAAAGCAATTGAGTGTATTATGAAATATTATTATTTAAAATTAATTTGATGCGTTTGTGTAAAATTTTGACCAGCATTTTGTCCAACATTTGTCAAATTAGAGTGTTATTGATAACTTATGCACATTTACAAATTTTTCATGTAAAGATTTTTGTTAGACTGGTTAGTTGCCACCAACGATAATAACCAAATTACAGTATCACTCAAATTAATGAAGAAAGAGAGAAAAGAGAAAGGACACGAATGATTTTTAACATAATTCAACACATCAGTCTATATCCACGAAAGCTAGTCTAGAATTTGAACTCTACAAAGTGAAACAATGGCTCACCAACTCAAATGGTCTTACTCAAAATAGAGTCCCTCTGATTTTTCAACTGGAGAAATAAATATTTCCCCTAAACCTTAACTTTAATGATTTGTAGGTTCAAAATGTATATGTTTCTTCCTTGCCTAAAAGATAATGATAACAATAGCCAATTAATGATTATAACCAAAGATAATAACCAAGTCATAACATCCTTGAACTTGGTTCCCAGGATCTTATGCAGTCGTATTTTATTTTTTTCAAATACTTTCTCGAAAATGGGATTTATTCCATCACAAATAAAAGATAAAATACTATTCCAAAGGCATATTTAATGGTCCATTAAATTTATTTCTAAGGGTCTCTCTTTGTCGGATATTGTATTTGTTCCTGAAAGTATTATCCCTCGCAGATATGATTATTTTGATTAATAGAAAGTAATTTTGAGGGACACAAAATTGTCACTAATATCATTAAAATGATGATTGAGTGATTTTCCAAGAGTTGTATCGTGTGGGAAATAATTACATTTTCTAGTACATTTGTCATTGAGAATGATACGAGAGGCCGACGTTATTTTATTTCCGAGGGCTACATGGATGTCGCAAGCATGATTATAGCGACATTATTTTATTTTTACATTAGCATGTTGGGGAAAAAAAGATACCTTTTTTCCAATAAATATGGCGTAAATTAAGCTAATGTCCTTTGAATAAGGCTATAATTTTTATAACTATTTTTAATAATAAAACACCCATCAAGCGAGTGCTAGCTCCTTGGCTTTTCTAAGAGAAATCATAATAACTAGCGACTTTTCATTTCTTGGTAGAAGTCTGAGACGTTAAGACGAAGTGAATCAACTCCTTGAACTTAAAAGAGATCAACGCAAGGATAAATGATGATGAGACAGACATACAACTGTTTCGAACTTCGTAAAAGAGCGTATCTAAACACTTGTTTCTAGTTGCATTAATTAAGAATTGATTTAACAATGGGCTACTTTTTGTTATTAATTAATAGCATTTTCATAATTTTCCAATGTATTAACTAAATATCATATATGTTTGTATTTCTGAGTCATAAAATTTTAATAGCTTGTACTTGAAAATGCTGTATAATGAGAAAATAGGTAAAGGTTGACAAGCAAGAATTCATCAAATTTTACACTGTACTGTACCAAATAGTAGCGTTTCTTAACCTTTTAGACCACAAAAGGAGTTTATAACAAACATTATCTACAAATTAATTGCACACTTCACTTATAGTGACTTTCAGTAATAGTACAAAAATATAAACAAAAAGATTTCCTGGAAACCTAGAGTGTTCAGTTCTTTACATATATACTACCCAGCTGAGACAGCTAAGACATGATAGAGAGGAAGAGTTAAAAAGAATCATGAGAAAACCATACACGTCATAATAAGTTCTGGCAATCATATCACACCAGCACCAATTCCTAATTAGTTTCGTGCATTCCTGAAAATGAAGAAAATAGACCAAGTTACATTTAGAAATCGATTACCATGCTCTTGTTGAGAGGACACAAGGACCAAAAACAAAATTCCTAGACTAAATTTTGCCAATTAAGCAATCACCTAACCTAAAATCTTAAATTTATAGGTATGGACTAAATATTAGCATTTAACTCTTAATATACCATCTTAAATTCAAGAGTCTTACGTGTAATTACCTTAGTACTGGCCCTCACAAGCCAAATATAACTTTTCTTTTTCAATTAAGACTGAAATTGAAGACTGCTACATCAATTCGACTTTGATACCAAGTTTACTTGATTCAAAAATCTAAGTTTCTAAGTGTGAATTCAACATTAGTATCAAATTAAATGGCACAAAGCTGAAAATTTGTACCGTGCAGAAAGCAACTGAGAGCTATGTACAGTCCCCCTTGGAGCACTAGCACGCCGTGTTCTCTGATCATTGTCCTTGCTAACTTGCATAGCAGCAACTTCCTTTTCCATGGCAGCCATTTCCCTCCTCATTTTTTTGGCCTCAACTTCCATTGCTTTGTTTAATGTATCAACCTTCTTTGCCAACATCTGTACAATTACACATTAGAAAATAAGAATCAATTAAGAGCATACGAGAGGAGATGGAAGAGAATACAACTATGAATGCAGATTGAGTTTTATCGGACCTCAATTGCATCGTCCTTGTCTTTTAGGCTTTGATTTTTTTCATGGCAAGCTTTCCTCAGAGTTATAACGTCTTTCTGTAAAATGTCATACAAAATTCCTGAAACATAATCTGCGTGCTCTGCTTTTGATTTTTCAATAGAAGTCCCGTCCACACTTTCATCTTGCGCAACAATCGTTTCAGTCAGGCTTTGATGATTAGTACTAGCCAGAAAATTATCTTTCCCAGTTGCCTCTGGAATCAGCTTATCTCTATCCAACGATCTAATACTCCCATCAAATGATCTTGATGACATCTTGGCAGTCCTCAGCAAGGCACTTGCACTATTCGAGTGGAGGGAGCCATTTTGTGTATTTAATATTTTCTTTGATAGAAAGCCATTGGAGGAAGACATGGAAAATTTTTCAGCTGCACCAAGAGACTGACGTCGCATAGCTTCAGATGTGGTGCGAGAATTACTATTAGATGCTTTGAGCTTTTCCTCTAAGACCTTGAACCTCAATTGGTATTTTTCCTAAGTAATACATTACAATAGGCTATTAAGGATGGGTTATTAAACACTTAAAAAAAGCCGGGAAGAAAACAAACAGGCTAACTTACTTTCAGTTGTGCTTCTGCTTTTGCCGTGCGCTCCGCTACTGCCAGTTTATCCCGAAGCTGTTGCATTTCTCCCTGAAAGATTTGTTAAATTAAAAAATTATATCGAGTCTAGAGTGAAACCTTAGTTTTTTGAGTCCTTATCTATTTTTCTTCCGCTTTTTACTTATGGAACAAATTAAAAAGCACAAATCCAAACTGCAAAAAGCAATCTTTAGCATTCAATTTGCTTTTATCTCTATTTCATACACCAGAGCAAGTTTTCAATCAATCAATATAATAAAGACAGAGCAGAGTGCGGTTATTCAAGAATTTGCAAAACAAAAAAAAAATAGGAACTTCATTAGTTCCTATGAAACCAGATATTCATACTGAAAAAAAAAAAAAATTTAAGGCACAATTGAAACAAAAAACATGCCTGAAAAAATCTTCTCTCTTCAAGCCACTGCTTTACAGGCATAACTTTGTCATTGCCATCTTTCCATTCATTTGCAACCACAGTGGCAACCCTGTTTGCAGAAACCTTGGCACGAGCTACTTCCCGCTCCAGAAATTTTTTCTCCTCCTACACAAGCTTGAAAGTGAGAAGCATTTTGGAACATTTTTATAACAAAATGATGACATCAATTCACAAAATCTGAAGCTCAAAGAAAAAAATAAATTTACATTAATCTCTTGCACTTTCCGTTGATAATCACGCACGGCATTAGCAGCAGCTCCTCCAGCCAAAACAGCTTCTTCAAGTTCACGAACAGTTTGGGTTAGCTTTTCGACCTCCGCAACCTTTTGCCTATGCATTTTGTCCAGGATTTTGTTCTCCTCCTGGTTTCATAAGCAAGAAAAGTCAAATTAGTGCCCCAAAATTGATACCTCCCGCTAAAACCATAGATTGGAATGAACAAACCTGGCATATTTCAATCTGTTTCATCAGCTCTTGGTTTTTGTTTTGCAGATCATCAACCTGGGCAGCTTTTGCCAAAGCCATTTGAACAGTTCTCTCAGCCTCGAGTAAAGCAGCTTCCTTAGATTTAGTTAGCCGATCAAGTGCTCTATTGTCATCCTGCAACTTTGCTGCCTAACAAACAAAACTATCGTGCATAAGTAGAAAAATTTTACACTTCTTATTTCTTATCATGCTTATGAACCACACGCATCCATGTGGAACATTCTTAAATATTTTGTGGTGGAGTACCAAAATGGTAGTGTAATACCGGATGAGAAAGATACATAATGGAAATATATAGTTGCAAAATTATCCCAGGAGAACTTCTTAGTATACCTCCAGCCTGGCAAGTTTAAGCTCTGCCTCCAGTGGAGTGATGATTGCCTCAATGGGAGGCATTTCATCATCTTTTTGGGCAGCATGGACTCTCCGTAGTGTGGCTTCTGCAGCACACTGTGCAGCCAATGCTGCTTTTCGCTCGTCATTTATCTTCTTAATCTCAAGATTCTGCAGATTATGCAGCATTCGTTACCATATGCAGCAAAGACATCCTAAATTTGGAACAGAGAACAACAGTAATCAGGCTATGGCTTCAACACAAATAGTACCTTGCTTTCCAAAAGAGCTTCAGTCAGTTTAAGCTTTTCATCCACTTTCTTTAGCTCGTCCTTCAACTGGTTGTAGAAATTAAGAGAAAAATGAGCAACCTCATTATATGCTTACATTTTTTGTTGAACATCAATCCTAACATATCAATTCTATTCACATCTCTTCATACCAAAAATAAAATGCTATTTGTATCATCAATGCACAGTCGAAACCAATTGAGAGCTTTATGAGCACAATCTAAAATTAAGAAATCACTTCAAAAATCTAATACCAGACAAAAATAAAAAGAAAAACAATGATCAACCTCATTATATACTTTAAATTTATCTTTTGTTTTTTTCAACATCATTTTTCATCATATCAATCTCAATTCAATTCGATTCATTCTAAAAAGGAAAGCTCATTCTAAAAGGGAAATGAGCCGATAATACATCCAAAATTTTATTTTTACCTGAAATCTTGTATTACACTACATTATTAATTCCAAAATTAAATTCCATCTACTTATCTGAGCTAAAAAGGAAGTGTATTTAAAAGTAGCAGACAAGTTTTTAATTTTACCTAAAATTCATCTACTTATCTGAGTAGCAATGTGCTTCCCAATTTATTTCAAAATCATTTATTCCAAATGATATAACATGATTTTAAAATTAAAACATTATTCATTACATCATCAACCCATCCACTCCACTTTATAATCATTAATTGAATATAAATTATTTGAGGTACAAAATTTGGGATATAATTTAGAATGAGTATCATTATTCTTGTTTAATCAATGATTAATAAAACGAAAATAAATATCATTACGAGAAAATCACTATTAAAACTCAATTGACAAACTTACCTATATTTAAAATGAATATGATGTAATTAATTAAAAAAACCCAAATATTAAATTAATTGACCAACCACAAGCAATTTCTTTAATTAGCAACTGAACAATGATAAGTTATGGAGATTCATTGGTGGGAAATAACAATTTCCCCATCTGTACCCTGCATGTGTTTATAATATTGTTTTTATGTGGGACAGTGTTAATGCTAGCTTACTTCATCTTCATGTGAAAGAGACATAACAAGTGAAGGAGCTGTGATTTACTTTATTTTAAGTGAAAAAGAAAGAGTTACCTTTTAATGAGGTATGTGATGAAATTTGCTAAAATCTGGGGCCTAATGTGATAAATAATAAATAATAAAATTAATATATCCAATATTAATAAGGCCAATTTTGGAACTAGATGGGGTTTAAAGGATAATAAATACATTAAAATTTTTAATGTTATGTACTTAGTAATGCGGTATAAGGACATATTCTATTGCAGTGTTGGCTGGTTTACCATACTGAAAGCTAGAATGGTATAGCAGCTTTTTGGTTGGTTTTTGTGCACTGTTGTTTACATCGTGGACCAGTTGTTTATTCCTGCAGTGTCTCTTTATTTTATCCATTAATTAATAAGATTTTCTTCAGTTTCCTATAAAAGAATATTAAAAAAAAGGGAGAGACATTTCTTATTGAGCACATGAGTTTGAATTACACTAATAGTTTTACTTTGTTGCCGATCAGCCAAGGACACCCACCTTAATCTACAGCTAAAAAAATTCATCTTAATGTCATTAGCTAGGCCTATAAACTAGCGGAATATGAGAACAGCTCCATACACATTCACTCAAATTTCAGATAGAGCCGATTCTTTAAGCAAAATCAAGGATATTCTATAATGCAGATGATGATAAAATACATTACCTCTTCCACAGCCTTCTCTTTGAAGCGTTCTGAATTTCTTAAGGATTTGATTTCTGCAAGTGCATCTCCCAGTTCTCTATCTTTATCTGCAGATGGAGCAAACAAAATATGCATTCAAATCCCCCAATTACTTGAGCTCTACGTTTGATATGAGTAATGCTATATGTACAAAATTAGCATCCCAATTTTGTATCCCAAGTGACGTGGTTGCTGACATATCAATACAAATGACTTGTCATATCGCACCTATTGATTAAATTAATTCATTGCCTATTGATATTTTAGCCGCTACCTCACTTGAAACACAAAGTTGAAAAACCAACTTCGTACATATAGCATCAATGATTTGATAGATATTGTTTGACTCGCTTAGGCTTTCGAGTCAAGTGATTTCTTAACATGACATCAAAGTCCAAGGTTTCAAATATGGATCTATTAGACTTTAAAATCGGATTCATGTTTTGCATGAAAGGGAAATATTAGGCTCAAATATTAATATTGGCCCAATCATTCAAGTCCTAATAGACTAAGCTTTACAGTAAAATTTGTTTATACTTTTGCAATTTGATTTTAAAGTTCAGTGGACAAGCAACTGGTGCCTGCCTGTCTGGGAGTGGCCTCCGTTTCATATGTGGAACTGCCATATATTAGTTAATAACGAGAAGAAAGAAAAAAAAAAATTGAGTAGATATATATAAAACTACAAACAAAATAAGGAATTAATTTTAAAAAATTAATTAAAAAAAAGGAAAAGTTCATTATTCCACCGTACCATGGCTTGAAATAGAAAATGATTGTGCAGTGCGAGTGCGTTACAAGTGAAAATCTTTTTTCTTTTTCTTTTTTTTTAAGTATTACATAAGTAACATAACTTTTTCAAATTTTCACAAATCTTCTTGTGAAAGATTTAGAAAAAAAAAAAATCAAATATTTTTATTATTTTATTAGAAAATTCATATTGTTAGTATTTAAAGTTGAATCTCAATTTATTTTCTCATATTAAATGAGAAAACCTTTTTTTAAATCAAACAAATAAATAAATAAACAGTAGTACACATAGTAAGAGAAGGAGCATCCTCTGTCGTAGTGATTCCAGATTAAAAAAAAAAAGATAAATAAATAATTTTATGTATACAATCACTCAAATCAAATCAATTGGGTATATATGAGCAAGGGGGATTAGCCCGTGATTTGTTATATGTTTTCTTGCTAGTTTGCATGTATAAACTATAATATTACTCTTAAAGAAAATTAGAACAATAATAATGAAAATTAAGCATAGATATCGGCGGCAGTGAAGAGCAATAAACAGAGTTAAGTTTCCTAGAAATGATATTAAGAGCATGCACCTCGGACTCCGTTCTGAAGGCGGTTGAGTTCGAGACGGACAGGATCGGAACCGTGGAGGACTGTGATGATGTCATCGAGGTCAGAGGCATTGGCCTTCGACCTGCGAGCTCTAAAGGAAGCTGAGGAGGTGAGAGTTGTTGGCTCCGCGTCGCAATTGCTAAAAATGTGGTGGTTGCCGCAGCTGCTGGCCATGGAGATCAGCTCATAAAATAAAATAATAATGTGTTACTCTCAACCTCTCTTACTGAGCTAAAACAAAACTAAGCAAACTGGGAATGACGACGCGAGAGAGAGAGGTAACCGTTTGTTTGTGTTCAATTGTTAAGTTGGAATAATAATATAATATTTATGGCATTTAGGCGCGGATTTAAATGTTTAGTCCGTGGCATGCTATTAATAGATTTTTTTTTTATCAGTCTAACACTAGATAACTATAGATCTTTTTCAATGCGTCAACTCTCGGGTGTTATTATGTTAGAGATTAATATCATAACGAACAGTATTATTTTTACATCACATTTATAATTAACTTTCCTTGTTAATTAAGTTAATAAAATTATATTAAAGATATAACTATCATATCATATATTGTAGTTATCTTCATATTTGTCTTTGACATTTTTCGAAAAATTATACAAACTCAAGTGATAAGGAATTGATTGTAGAGTTTGGTTTTAAATATAGCAACGTTCTAACAAAAATACTAGTTTTTGTTATGGAGCACAGAGACAGACCAAAATAAAAGAATTATTATTATTATTATCATCATCATCAATTTTTAATGTGATTATTATTAACTTTTTTTTTTGTAATAATCTTCGGGACAAGACTTCACCGTTGGCCTTACTAATTTTTTACTGAACCATTCTTACTATTTGAACCAACCCATTGTGGGTGTGATTATTATTAACTATATAGCCAATAACACTTTCCTAAAAAGATATAGCCAATAACACTTTCTCATTTACTTTCTATCTCTTTTGTTTATACATATTCATAATATTTTTATTAAGTTAATATAATGTGAAGTAATCAATAATTTAACTGGACTGATTAAAAACCTATATATATATATATATATAAAGACAAGAAAGAGCATACTCTAAAACAGAATTCCTCTTTCGAGGATAATTATCCAACCAAAAGTTATAACAAAAATATTTATTGTCCTTAAATGTTTTGAAAAATATTAATCCTTGAATTGCTTAAAACTAACCATTCAAGGGGTTTTATGAATTGTTTTTTAATAAAAATATAGTATTAAAAGGAATTTGGTAAGAAAAATAGAGAATTTTATTTTTCATTTTTTGACCTTCTGTTTATCAAATTCTAGCTCTACCCTTACGCTGTTGACAGGGTGTTGTCTCTCTCCTATCCTATCCTGTAAGTATATTTTGTCTTATTTGCAAAAATTAAAAATAGATCAGATCAAAAACGACATCAAATCATCTTTAATCGGTCATTCAAAACTTCATCAGATATGGACCCATGTTATGTCGTCGCTGGACCCCGTGTTGCATTCTCATCCAATCCAATGGCATTCGTTTAGTTTCAATCCCAATTGTCTAATTGCGGGCACAGAAACTGTACAGTATAACCATAACAATTCAATTGATTCATGTATGAGAGCCAATGGCTTCTGGAGATGAAACTATAACCGTTAGATATTCTTTCAAAAGGAAGCAAAAATGTTAATGTTGTGACACGCGCGAGGGGAGGGAAGCGCATTTTAAGTTAGGCTGGGGTGGAGGAGTGTGGGAAGCGAAATGAAAAAGCAGAGGGACAAGCGCACATGCGATTGGGAAAGAGTAAAGAGCACATGCCTTGCAAGACCCAGCGTGAAACTAACCATTTTGTTGGTCCCTACTTAATTTAAGAGGAGAAAAAAAATAAATAATTGTTGTTTCTTGGATCAGGCTGATAAGGTCTGTTTTGGACCCACTCGCGCCTGCACTATTGGTATTGGAGTTTGATGGGGTGTACGTTGCTTCCACTTCATCCAAAATATTTCTTTTGTTTCGTGGCACCGGCAAAAGCTTATGGTACATGTATCGGGCGTTTGATATGAGTTCAGGTTCGAGATATGTGAAGGGGAAATAAAAATATCTGTTTGAAGTTTGTTTTAAATGTAGTTTCATTATTAAAAATATGTGATTTACAAAATAAATTAATTTTTTTATAAATATTTTTTTAAATTGAATAAAATTGTTAATATATTTTATATATAATCATATAGATAATCATTTTAATTATATTATATATAATTATGTGATCATAATGTAAATTACATAAGACATAAATATAAGATATATGATTGTTAAATAAAATAGTTTGCAATTAATAAGAGTTTGACACTCTATTTACGTTTAGACAAAATAAATTTATTGAATAACTTGTCTTGGTCTCGTTTTACTAATTTATTTATTTGAATTTATTGAAATTTTTTCACTATAGTGAATAAATAGCGTTTGTTTGTACATAAATTTGGGTGGCTCAAAATTCCTTACAAAGCAAGGAGAATATATTAAAATGTGGGTTTCAGTCAGCTTTCATGTAATCACAATAAATTGTTGTTAGTGAGGAAGCTAATAAGGAGTGCCAGCGTAGCCACTTCATGCTTAAGTTAGTAGCTGGAAAAGGATGAATAAAGTGAAAATTGAATAAAGTGAACAAAGTGAATTTCGAAGGATTTATTTGTCTTTTATGAACTTACCCTTACAAGGTTTATATTGTGGAATGGAGCAACTTGTTCCTCAAATCATGAGGTAATGGGCTTTTACCCTTTTCTCAATGTGGTTTAGACTATTTTAACCAGATGATTTATTAGAGATAATAAAGGTACGAGTAGATCTTTTCTTAGTAGATATTATCCATTCCTCTATTTATAAGGGTTTTGATTTAAGGATCAAGATCATATTTTTACTCTTAGCTTTACTTAAACTCTTTACAAAATATGATAGGGGAAATTAAATTAATAAAGAAAGAGAGTGAAAATAAATCTAAATTATATATAAAAGTTAAAAGTTACGTGTCCATATCTTCTTAAAACCTTGAGTAAAGTTAAGATAACAAAAGAATCGTGATCTTTGATTTAAAATTAAAAGATATGTTATTGTGTCCCGTGACACTTGACACATGTCTCTACATGTCATGTGAAGAATTGGATTTTGACCAAGTCATACTTCGGCTCTTGGACATGACCCAAGCCAAGTTTCTCTGGTTAGTCAAAACTTGATGGGCCTTGATACCTTATATAATCCACCTTTTCTTTATCTTGGATCCAAATGTCGGGCTTTTGTAGGTTTTAAAAATTTTATCCAATAGTGCTTAATGACTTGTATTGTATTAGACTTCTATCAATTTACTAAAATACTTGAATACATTGAACCGTATCACACATGAGATTTAATTAACTTTGAAATAAATGATAGACTATTAAATCTCAAAAGCATATTTATTGCTTGGATAAAGTTGGTTGATAGAGCTTGATTCAAGCGGAATATATTCCCCAGTACCTAAGCAAAAAGTTATAACTATTAATAGCACATTAGACCTGATTTCAAGCTCTAAAATGATAGTACAATCAAGCGCTTTTTAAACAGTGGTAGTCTCTCCCTTTCTCTCTTTTTTACTTCACTGGCTTCAGTTTATAGCATCAAGGTCGTACAAACAGTATCTCAAGTCTAGCATACCACGGAGTTCTCGTCTGTTGACTTTCCAAATACCATAGATTGAATGCTTTTAAGTTATACTTGTTATTCTTTTCATCTAACCTCAATTAGCAATAATTTAAGGATTGATTCACGTACGAAGAGACGAGACGATGATGAGTTGATAATATTAAACGTAATTTTTAATTTTTAATTTTAATTATTAAATTTGATAATATTAATAAATTGGATAAAAAATTTATGTTAAAACTTATAAATTTGAGTAAAAAATTTATGTTAAAACTTAAAAGATTTTTGTAAAAAATTTATGTTAAAACTTAAAAGATTTTTCTATTAATTTGTTAGTAAAATTTATAATAATTCAAAATTTTATATAAATTAAAATAGATTAAATGTATTAAAGGGCGAAAAAAAAGAGTAAAATAATGGTCTTCGAATAGGACCTGTCGCAACCACGACTATGTTGGTAAAAGGATAAAAATGAGCACATGTGAGCATGTAATTTGAAGAATTTAAAATTATATCATACCCTTATTCACACCAAATCTTTAGAAACCCTAAGCCAACCTAACCTTTCTCATCTTTCTCCCCAATCCATTTCCATTTCCATTTCCATTTCGGTTTTGGCTCAACTCAAGTACTCCAGCAGCAACGTTGCCGTTCCGCTGAGATGCTGCCGGTAGTCATCTCTCCCGTATCTACCTTCGTGGAACTCTTGATTGCAGCAGCAGCAGCATTTTGATAGTGTAGTCTGTAAGCCCCTGTTAATATAATATATCTTCTTCATACTTGTTGATTTATATAATTTAAATTGGGTTGACACTTGAAGGTTCAAGCTTTACTTGTTTATATCATGTAACTGTTTCTTTGTTTCTCTACTTTAATTGGGCTGCTTTAGAGATAAAGAGTACTAGATATTCACATTATTGATTAGCATCTCTACTTGCAACATGATTAAGAATATTGCATTTGCAATATTATATAATCTCTACATCTTTTGACAAGACCAGGTCTGAGACATTGTTAAAGTGGGTCATGATTAAGCAGTTAAAATCCAGTTCTTGGAGTTGTATGAGCAATAGTATGTTACTGGTAGATGGATTCTTGTATTTGCTTGCTAGCTATAGCTCTGATTGTTGATTGCTATATGGATATTCAATTTTCTTTTGTTTTTGTTAACTGATACCATCTTCATCTTCATCTTAAAAAAAAAACGAAGTTTAATTAGGTGAGTCCAAATTCCGTTCTAAAAGATGTACCTAGACATGTTCTATTGGGCCTCAAAGATAATCAAGTATTTGCACCCAAAAATCAGAAAAAATCTCATTATTATGTTTTTCTTAATCACACTTTTATACTGAACTCAATTTGCCTCAAAACCAAAAAATGCAGTAAAATGCTTGGCCTTTTACACCCACAATAGATGATAAATCATAAACAATAAGTTTACAATTGTTTTCTCAAAATTCACAATATTAACATTTAAAAATTAGTTCCAACAAATCATGTTAATTTGTTCTCTTGAAAAAGATTTTCGTCAGGAAAGACATTCTAACTGTATTTCCAACAAAATTTAGGATATCTCCTTCAACCATTCTCGAAGCTCTCAATAATGAGGAAGTCAATTTCCATAAATTTGAGTTGGTAAACTTGCCTTCTTATAAGTTGTAACAAAACCTAAGGCTTACTCTTAAAAATGAACTATTCAAATAAACTTATATATGTGGATGCTCATTAAAAAAATCCTTAGATTGCTTGAGATAATAAAATAATAAAGAAAGAAACTTTATATGTCAACAAAATGTAAAAAGAATTTCATACAGAAAATTTAATAATCCAATCGGAATTCTATTGAAAGATCAAAATACGTAATAATTTTTTTTTTCCAACAGAAGATGAATAATTGTGAGCAAAAGGAGACTTACAAAGATAAGATACAAAGAAGTAAGATTGCAGTAATTATAAGTTTAACTTTTTAGATTAGACGTAATATGTTTTTGGGAAGAGAATAAGTAAAGAGTATTTGTGAAAATAATTGGGGTTCTTTGTTTTTTCATATTAATATATATATATCTTACATAAAACAAAACTCTTCTTCCAAACTCTAACAACTTATCCATTTTGAGTATTCATGAACTCAGCATGCTTATATTCCTGCACAAACGTGTACACATAATTCAACAAAATAATAATCACCTTTAAAGAGTATTAACATGGCATTGTTAAGTTGTCATAATCTAAAATTTTGCCCAAAATTTAAAATTTTATTGCTAAAAAAGATACTAGTTTTTTACTCATGCTATGCAACTTTATTATCCAATAACCTAGATAAATGGACTGCACTAAAAGTCATGAGCCATTAATGAAACTCTTAGTTGATGCAACTTAACAGTGTTTTGTTAATACTCTTTAAAGTGTAATTATTATTTTGTTGAATCATGTGTATACATTTGTGCAGGAATTATACATGTTTGAGTTAGTGAATATTCAGAATGGATAAGCTGTTAGAGTTTGGTAGAAGAGCCTTGTTTTATGTGAGAGTTCTTTCTGGGTATGAGGAACGAAGAATTCGATCTTATAGATTGCAGCTTGAGCAGCGTCTCCAACAGGTGCTTTTACTGTTACATATAGTTTGAATCATTGTTGTGGAGATTGTTCAGGCAATAATTAAAGAAAGAAAAGTCTTAACTTTTCAAATTAAGATGTGAATACTCGGTCCTTATCTCATTTGAGGAGCTTTGGAAATTCAAATTGGTCTGAAACCTGACTCATTTATGCATATCCAAACCATCATAGAGATATCCAAGTATTCACAGATATTATTGTTTTTTTTCTTTAACATGCAGGATAATTTTGAAGCATTATACATGTCAAATTAATAAGCTGAATTTGGTTCTTAGCTTCTTCTTCTTGTACTACTTTTTTTTTTTTTTTTTAACATCTGTTGTTTTGTTACATTCTCGTGATTTTATTTATTTTCCATTCACCATGCCTGTATCATAATAGACATGGTCCATAAGTTCTTTGGGACAGTTTCGCATAAAAAGCTTGCATGTTTCTTTGAACTTTTATCTTTAATGAGTTTGACCTCTCTCCCAAATCCATGCAGGCACAAGAAAGAAAGGCGGCTTTAAGAAAACTTCCTGAGCAAGCTATATTAGCTGAGGTGCGTCGCATGGTTGAGGAGATGCAGACTTTGAATAGGAAATTAGAAGAAACAGTAAGTTTCATGTCCTCTGGCATAGGATAATTGAAATATGATTGAAAACCTTGGTCTGTTGAAATTGAATTTCTTTGAAGTTGGCATAGCGTTAATGCTTCTTTCTCAATTTGAAAACTTGCATATATTGCCATTTGTCTTAAGTGAGATTGCATCTAAAGGCTTCAAAATTCTGTGTAGTAAGTCTATTTATGGGATATATTTTATTCTTCTGAATTTTTTAAGGAATTCTTGAGGATTCTAGCCATGAAAAACATCTTAATATGAAGAATTAAGTGGAAGTTTTCTATTTTGACGTTTGTGGAGCACCTCAGACTTCACTTCACTTGAGATTTAGTATCAGTCATCCTCAAACAGCCACAAATTCTTCTAATTGTATTTATTAAGATTAATTACGGTAGTATCTGTTATCTTACACAGCACTTTGATATATGGTAAAACATAACATGAATTCTTCTAATTGTATACGTTAAGGCTAAATGTTAAAACACCTATTATTCTTAAAGACGCCTGACATAAATTTTCTCATCTGTTTGTCTAGTATTGGTTATTGTGACACTTTCTTTTATTTAATTCCCTCGCCCTTCTAATATTGGAAAAGAAATGAAGATTTTTAATTAGATTTACCTCCTAGTGAATCCTATTCTATATTGTTTATTCTCTAGCTGGCAATGCAGAATTTGAACTACTAAATCCCCTCACTAAAAATCTATATGCTCTTACTTAATACCTCCCAAGTTGGGTAATTTTTTTAATTTGAAGGCATTTGTAATTATTATGGTGGCTTTACACTTCATTTGAATTTTTTTTTTTTAAATCTATTAGTCCCCATTAAATTCACATTTGTGAGTTCCTGATTTGCCTATAGTTGGTTAGGGCTGATTGATGTATCTTTTGTATAGTCTTATGTTTTTTCTCTGGGTAGTTCTTTTTCATTCAACTGTTTGAGATCCCTTGTAATTTTTTTTTTCTTATTTGTATATATAACTGATCTAAAGAAAACTCCTGCAGGAGGCTGCCATTGAAGAGTACTTCAAACCAATTGACAAGGAAGCCGAGGCCATAATGAAAATACAACTTGAAGGAGAGGAGAAGACAATGAGGGAGATGATGGTGACTATGCAAAGACAGGCTTTGCTTGAGAAAGCTGAAGCAGAAAAAGTTGCCAAGAGAAAGGAACATAGCCAGGATCCAGAATCCACCACCACTGAAAAACATGCTCAAATGAGATGATTTGATTAAATGGTGTTGAGTTATATTCGAAATAGAATTTATTCTGTAATATTGCATGGCTTCTTGTTCTTTTTGTCATACTTGTTGAAAATAGGTTTTTTAATGTTTTCAACCCATGGTTCCTTAATTGTAATTGAGGTTTTATGAAGCTTTGAATAAAGAAGGCAAAAACTCAGCGTGGTAAATTGAAGTATTTAAAAAAGTCTGTAGTTCAACTTATACGATTAAGTTGTTTTACTTCTATTCTTTGGCTTTTTTTTAATTTTTTTTTTTATCCGAAACAGAGATTATGTTTCTTGGGGAATACTTTGGGGTCAGTATGTGTTGGAGACATAATTAGTTTATAAAATAATTAATAGGTTATTAGCATAAACCGCCCTTTTGGTTTTTTAAAGTATAAGAGTAACCAAAAAATAAATAAATAAACAAAAGAAAAGCCTAGATCTAAAGCAACCAGATCAATTGTTAATTTCTCCGTTCAAATGTACAATCATCATAACCAATCATTGGAAAGTCGTCAGCGATTGTGCCACGCCCCGTGGAAGCCCAGCCCAACGTATGTTCGCTCACATTTGCGATGGCACCACCACAACGGCCTCCCACCATACCTTCAAGCTTATAAAAAGCATTCAAATCTTTTTCCCTCACAATTCTCTTCGTCCTCTCTCCGTCCCTTTTTTTTTTTTCTTTTTTAAATCTACTTCGCAACCCTTACTAGAAGATCAAGCATTAAGCATTAAATTTAATATTTTTTTTCCAATTTTAATAAAATAAATTAGACATTAATACATAGAACATCTTACTGTGTTTTTGCAATATCCATTCCCATTTCTATGAATTCACACACTTCTTTTGTTCCTTAATTTAATAGGTTGAACTCTTCAGATTGGTTTGAGCAAATCCAATTTAACTTAAGTGTTTGGGATATTGATTTAGCCGTTCAAGTTGAGAGACCTACTACACTTACTGATAAAAGAAGTGAAGAGGAAAAAGCTTTGCATGAATTTTGGGAAAGGTCAAACATAATAAGTTTAGCATTTATACAAATGACAATAGCTAACAACATTAAGTCAACTTTTCCTACAACTAATGATGTTAAGGAATTTTTAAAATTTGTTAGAGAACGTTCTCAAACTATTGATAAGTCACTTGCTTGGACATTAATGGGAAAACTAACCACCATGAAGTTTGATGGTTCAATTTCCATGTATAAGTATGTCTTTGAGATGAGCAAGTCTAAAGAGTTTAGGAATGAATGTGGATAAGTTCTTTCTATACAATTCATACTAAATTCATTGCCTCCTGAACCTTATCGACCTTTTCAAATGAATTACAACACTACTAAGGATAATTGGAGTGTTAATGAATAGGTTTGTATGCTTACTCAAGAGAAAGAATTAATGAATAGGTTAGTATGCTTACTGAACAGAAAGAAAGGCTGAAGAATAAAAAAAAATGCTCATTCCATTCATCTTGTAGGTAACAAAGAAGATAGAAAGAAGCCTAAATGGAAGTCTCGGAGGGGCATGAAGAAAGGAGTTCATAAACCAAGTGGATCCTTCAAGGCTATTAAGTCCACAACAAGGAACATAAGAATGGAAAGTGTCATTTCTCTGAGAAGGCTAGACCCTATTAGCAAGATTGCTCGAAATGTAAGGTATAGTTCAAAAAGAAAGGTAAGTCTTGTGCATTTGCACGTCTAGAATCAAATTTAATTAAAGTTCCTTATAATACTTGGTGAATTGATACTAGCTGTAGTAGTTATATGTCAAATATGATACAGGATTTCTTACAACTTGGACCATAAATCTAAATGAGAAATTTGTTTTCATGGGTAATCGAGTCAAAGCTCCAGTTGAAGCCATTGGAACCTATCGATTGAGTTTAGACATTGGACATCAATTTGGACCTCTTTTATACCCGTTAATGTCTTTATCTAAACTTGATATTATTGGATCACTTTTAAATTGGGGATAAATGTTTCACCATAGTCAAGAATAGTATTTTTATTGGTTATGGTATTCTTCATAAGGATTCATATAACTTGAAACTTGACAACTTTTTTGCTGAGTCCTTAGTAACCTTGTATCATAACGTTGGCACTAAACATATTTGAGTGAATAAAAGTTTAATTTACTCGTGGCATAAACGTTTGGGTCATTTATCCAAAGAAAGAATAAAAAATTAGATTTTGCTTTTTCTTCCTTAAAATTAGCATTTTTTAAAAATTTGTAACCTCTTCTTTTAATTATCGTGACATGTATATATCCTTTTTTATCCAGATAATGTATTGAAAAACATATATTATATAATTTATAACCATGTAAGATTAAATGATACTTTACTTATATAATTTTACTTTCATAAATTGTATTCTATTTTTTTTCTTGTTTAATTTACTATAGTATAAATTATATCTTTCTCTCTTTTTTTTTCCTTTTTGCGATTATAATCAATCAAGTTAACTAAAAGAATACACATTCGAAGAATTCTTAGTGAACGTTAATAACTAACTTGATAAACTTTTTTATATAACTTTTAATGAAATTATATATTATATTTGTTTGATGTATTTCTCTTTATTTTGTTAGTTATTTGTATTGATTAGAGCAAAAAACTAGTAAAAATCCTAAAAATAATATATATATATATATATATATTTGTTTGACACTTTTTATTATTTTTATTCATTTATACTCTTTTTGGATAGAAAGTAATGCATACTACAAATAATTTTTTTAACAAATATATGAAGAGTTAGTAGGAGGAAATTCACTTTTTAGTTGACATCATATCTAAAAAAAATGTTAATAGTTTAAAATAAAGTTGTGCTAAAAATAACTTGCAAGAGCTACTCATTTTATTTTTTAAATAAAATTATATCATCAAATTCTATTGATAAAAATTATTAATATTAAAATATTTAAGGTGGCCCTCTTATATAAAAGTTTGGGTCTGCAAAAAAGAAAAAAAAGAAAAAAGAGAGATAATACACACCAATTTATGTAGATCTTTTCCTGTTCCATCTTTTGGTGGAGAAAATTATTTTATCAG
Organism: Boswellia sacra; assembly: GCA_013180625.2. NCBI lineage: Eukaryota > Viridiplantae > Streptophyta > Magnoliopsida > Sapindales > Burseraceae > Boswellia > Boswellia sacra. The sequence goes on from SNVD02014502.1 coordinate 1,014,747, forward strand.
TTTATTGATGATTTTTCATGTTATGGCTGCATTTATTTATTATACTTGTATAAATATATAAAGTAGTTCCCATCTTGTTAAATCTTAACACTAGAAGCATAAAGTTTTGCACTATAAATATCATGCTGTAGTAATAAATACATTCAATCATATAAAAATTGTAAATAAATAGAAAAAAATATTTTTAATATAAGAGTTACAAATGAATATATAAAAATTATAAATGCCACTTGCAAATTTTATAAATTCATTTATAACTTTTGATTATTTTGTAAGAGACCAATATTTTAGACTCAATCGTGCGTGGAAAGCAAGAAGCTAGGAACAACGCCCATTTGATTTGCTGCAAATATTTGTCTATCTGGTAAAATGAACTACCTTACGTTGATAAGTCAGCTTCAGTCTTTAACAAAGGTCTCTGTTGGTACACTTTTTATTTTAAAATGTTTTTCTTCTTTTTAATGTAACTATTAAATTCTCAAAATAAAAATCTAGTTGTATAGCAGGCTGCGAAACTTGTGATACCATATAAGAATAATAAATGATTAATGTTGCCGTGCTATTTAAAGAAATCAATCTTATTTATTGACAAAAGAAAAAAAATTCATAAAAATAAATTACTGTGGAAAATCTCTAAGAAAAGAATATAAGATGGGTGAGTTGCACTCCAAGGTTTGAATGGGTATACATTTTCTTTAATATATTTGGTTGAAGCCCATGTGCTAAGCTTCTGTATGGGGTGGAAGGTGGACCGACTCCGTGCTGTCGCTTAAGATGAGCCATCGTGGGCACAGACTCACCCCTTTGTTTGCTTTGCTCTCTCTCAAAAACAAAAACAAAAACAAAAACAAAAGGCTTTTTTTTTAAAAAAAAAAAAAAAAAAGAACTTGAGCTGGTAACAGAGAAGAGAACGCATGCAGTGCATTTTTATAGACAAAAACAAAGCCTTGCCAACTTGGCCTCATGCACACATAAACATACAGAAACCAAAAGGCCACTCAAAATCCAGCCTTTAAACACTGCCATGACAGGACAGCCTTTTGATTCCGAGATTTGTGGTCCCCAGACCCATGTGCTATCCTGCCAGTTCCTGCTCCTCCTCCTTGGCCTGGCTTTCCTTTAACAGTCCTCCATTCTTCTTCTTCTTCTTCTTCTTCTTCTTCTGCTTCTTCCTCTTTCTTCTCTGCTCTTCTCTTCAAGAAGATTACTTGTTTTCTCTTCAAGAAAGCTAATGTGTTTGTACCTTTCTTAAAGAAATTAAATTTAAGTTAGGCTAAGTAGTAGTAGTAGTAGTAGTTGTTGTTGTTGTTGTTGCTGGGTTCATGCTTTTTCATTTCATCTTTCTCATCATACAATAAAAAACAAAAGGAAAATGAAGAAGAAAAGCTCTCTTGGTCTTAAGTTTCAGCTTCTAACCGTTTTCTTGAACTTGAACTACTTTTGTTCACTTTTTCTCCTTGCACTATCTGAAGAAGCAAGTCCAAGTCCAAGTGGTGATGTTTCTGCAATGTTAGCTCTCAAGAAAAGCCTCAACCCACCCAAGTCTCTTGGATGGTCCGACTCGGATCCCTGCAACTGGAATCACGTTGTCTGCTCAGAAGAAAAACGGGTCACTCGTATCCAAATCGGCCACCAAAATCTGCAAGGTACACTTCCCTCAGATCTCCAAAACCTGACTCAACTAGAACGTTTAGAGCTCCAATGGAACAACATTTCGGGTCCTCTCCCTAGTTTAAATGGCTTAACTTCACTACGAGTGGTTATGTTAAGTAACAACCAGTTGAGTTCTGTTCCAAGTGATTTTTTTGCTGGTTTATCTTCCCTCCAGTCCGTAGAAATGGACAACAATCCTTTTGCTTCCTGGGAAATTCCCCCAAGTCTCAAAAACGCTTCAGCTTTGCAGAATTTCTCTGCAAATTCTGCAAATATTACAGGCCAAATACCTGATTTTCTTGGACAAGATGTATTCCCAAGTTTAACTATTTTGCATCTTGCCTTCAATCACCTTGTTGGAGGCTTGCCTGCAACCTTTTCGGTTTCTCAAATACAGTCTTTATGGCTCAATGGCCAAAAGCTTAGTGGTAGCATTGATGTTATACAGAATATGACATTGTTGAAAGAGATTTGGTTGCATTCCAATGCATTTTCTGGTCCCCTACCAAATTTTTCTGGGTTGAAACAATTGGAAACCTTGAGCTTGAGAGATAATTTCTTTACTGGGCCTGTTCCACTTTCTTTGATGAACCTGGAATCATTGACCATACTTAATCTAACTAATAATCTCCTTCAAGGTCCAATGCCTGAGTTCAAAGCTTCGGTTTCATTGGACATGGAGAAGGACTCTAATAGCTTTTGTTTGCCAAGTCCTGGTAAATGTGATTCCAGAGTTGATACGTTGCTTTCCATTGTGAAATTCATGGGCTATCCTAAAAAACTTGCTGAAAATTGGAAGGGTAACGATCCCTGTGCAGATTGGATTGGGATAACTTGTAGTGATGGGAACATTATTGTTGTTAATTTTCAGAAGATGAATCTGACGGGTACAGTTTCATCAGATTTTGCTTCAATTAAATCTCTGCAAAGACTGGTTCTTGCTGATAACAGTCTCACTGGTTCAATTCCTGAGGAGCTCTCTACTCTGCCTGCCTTGAAACTACTTGATGTGTCAAACAATCAGATTTATGGGAAAATCCCAGCTTTCAAGAGTAATGTAATTGTGAATACCAATGGTAATCCTGATATTGGAAAGGACAAGGGTAGTTCTTTGTCTAAAGGTTCTCCGACAGCTAGTGACGCAAGTGCAGGTTCTGGAGATAGTTCCATTTCTAAGAGCAGTGGCAAAAAGTCTTCTGCTATGATTGGAGTGATTTTGATTTGTGTTGTTGGAGGTGTCTTTGTAATTTCCTTGATTGCTTTGTTGGTATTCTGTCTGTATAAAAAGAAACAGAAGCGATTTAGCAGAGTACAGAGCCCGAACGCGATGGTGATTCATCCTCGCCATTCAGGATCCGACAATGAGAGTGTGAAGATTACCGTTGCTGAGTCAAGTGTTAGTGTTGGAGCACTTAGTGAAACACGTACCATCCCTAGTAGTGAGCATGGTGACATCCAAATGGTTGAAGCAGGAAATATGGTCATTTCTATCCAAGTCTTAAGAAATGTAACAGACAACTTCAGTGAAAAAAATATATTGGGGCAAGGAGGGTTTGGGACAGTCTATAAAGGGGAGCTGCATGATGGAACAAAAATTGCTGTCAAGAGAATGGAATGTGGACTAATTACTGGGAAGGGATCGGCAGAGTTCAAGTCTGAGATTGCTGTTTTGACTAAGGTTCGGCACCGCCATCTCGTTGCCCTTCTCGGGTATTGCTTGGATGGGAATGAGAAGCTTCTCGTATATGAATACATGCCCCAAGGTACACTCAGTAGGCATATCTTTAACTGGGCAGAAGAAGGACTGAAACCTCTGGAATGGACTAGAAGGTTGACCATTGCCTTAGATGTGGCAAGGGGTGTTGAGTATCTCCATGGTCTGGCCCATCAAAGCTTTATACATAGGGACTTAAAGCCTTCAAACATTCTTCTTGGAGATGATATGAGGGCCAAAGTGGCAGATTTTGGCCTTGTGCGACTTGCTCCAGAGGGGAAAGGCTCCATTGAAACAAGAATTGCTGGAACTTTTGGATATTTGGCACCTGAATATGCAGGTACTTTTGGTTAAAGTTGCTTTTCCTATTCCAATTTTTATGTTTTTTATTTTTTATTTTTAATCAGTGTTTCAAGTCTTGGTGTCCAGATATCTGAGAAACATATATATATACAACAATTTAAATTAATGGAAAAATTATTTTGGTTGGAGGTTTGCATTTGGTAATACAAGCAGTAGCAAAAACAGAAAACCAGCCAAATCTGGCTTTTTTTAATTTCTTTGGATCATGCTCAAGTTCGAGTTCTTTCAGCTCTCGTTGATTTTTCTCATTTGTGATGGTCTTTCCTGATATCTTAAATTGTTTGTTGGTTTACTTGAGAATGTATTTTATTTTAATATTTGCTTTCTAGTTAACACAAGTTATTTATATGTATTGCAGTGACAGGCCGGGTGACAACTAAGGTTGATGTGTTTAGCTTTGGTGTAATATTGATGGAGCTAATCACAGGCAGAAAAGCACTGGATGAGAGCCAGCCTGAGGAGAGTATGCACCTTGTAACATGGTTTAAAAGGATGTACATCAACAAGGACTCGTTTCGCAAGGCGATTGATCCCACAATCGACCATAACGAGGAAACACTTGCCAGCATCAGCACCGTTGCTGAGTTGGCAGGTTACTGCTGTGCAAGGGAGCCATATCAAAGGCCTGATATGGGTCATGCTGTGAATGTGTTGTCTTCCTTGGTGGAGCTCTGGAAACCAACCGACCAAAATTCTGAAGATATATATGGCATTGACCTTGAGATGTCCTTACCTCAAGCACTCAAGAAGTGGCAGGCATATGAAGGCAGAAGCTGCTTGGACTCTTCATCTTCTTCGCTTCTACCCAGCTTAGACAATACACAGACGAGCATACCTACGCGGCCATACGGATTTGCTGAGTCATTTACATCAGCAGATGGGAGATGAAGAGTGTTTGTAAATGAATGTTGGTGATGATGGTTTTCTATGTTCATTCTAATTGTTCTTTTAGTTGTCAACTCTTGATTCTTTCTTGCTTTATTTTCATTGCTTGCGTGCTCACAGACACAATTTCAGTCTTATTTTGTAGTTTGGATGATCTACATTTGTTTAAGACATTAGAGAAGATATTAACCTTTTATTAGAACTTTCCCTTTTGATTTCCGTGTATACTGAATTTCGGCCCGTTTGGTTTCATGTTTTCAGTGTTATTACTTGTTTGTAAGTTTTAGGTTTTGTATTGGTGTTTTCTCCTTTTCTGGCTCTCTTATTGCTCATGGATGAATTAATGCAACAAATATTCATTTATCTCTTCTCCCTTGCTCTCTTGGTTAACATGATATTACAATCAAACTATTGGGTAGAAATTTTTCTATAGTATTATTTTAATAATAACCCCATGTTATGGGGGTTGATAATTCTGATTAGTAGGTTATGCGAGTTACTAAATTTTGGTAAATATAGCATCCCTTTTTAATTATATTATTTGTTTGAAGACGTGAAAATATGGATGATACAGTTAGCTATCAATTATCAAATAGGTGACACACCTAATTTGTTAATTATTGTATTTTAATCACTATGTATGTATAATCTGCATAACTCCTTTAATTAACACATATTTATATTAATTAATTATTCTAATAATATAAACAATTATCAACACATTCTATGTGCAAGTATACAACAAGAGAACATGATAAAACTTGGGATCTACTTTGGATTGTTGCAGAAAGAATCAAGTATAATTGTGGTGTGTAAAAAATTTGTTTAGTTGTTGTGTATGAGAAGCAACAGGTAAGATTAATCTTCAAAATTGTTGTACCAGATAAAATTTACAATGATATGTTTAATAAATTTGGTTTCGTAAAATATTGCATCATAATAATAATTATAAATATGTTTAAATTAATTTAAAATTAAGATAATATTAAAAAGAAATTTTTATTATATCATCAATTACATATTTAAAATAATAAATATTAAATAAATAAGAAATAAATACTATTGGTACATTCTGAGTCCAAAGATACCACTATTGCCCACTATTGCCAGAATTATGGTTAGGAACTAATTGAGTAAAATACAACAATATCATCAACATGAGGAAAAATCAACATTCATCCCTAGGCTTAGCAAGAGAAGTGAAGTGGTAAAAGATTCAGTCAATCGAAATGGGTGGACCTATTTGTACCCAAAAAACTATTCATAACGTCCATTTCTTAATAAATTTTTTATTTCTAAATATCCTTTAGTAAAATTATATAAAAAGACAAAGTAAATAATAAAAAAATTACACACCCAACATAATATATGCCACCAAACACAATAAAAAATAAATAATTCTTATGACTTTCTTTTTTTTAAAAAAAAAAAAGAGGGAATGAAACGCAGATCTAAAATTGTTGAAAATATATGGAAGGATCAGCCCCAGCCTGGCATTGTTCTTGCATCTGGACTCCTATATCTTATTAATTGGTTGCTCTGACAACCATCCTTCACGAGATGATCATCAGAAAATGAAACCAAGCAATGTATATTTTGGAATTCAATGACAATTAATGGAATCATTTGAACTGGAAAACCAAACAACGATGTAATATATACTTTATATTTTGGTATAATGCGAGTTTATCAACCAATTTCTTGGTTTGCAAAAAATAAAATAAAAAATATTACTGCCCAGGACATCGAAGATGGAGGACAAATATTCTTCCCAGTTCTACAGGAAGTGCAAAGCCATAGAATCATTATCTTTGGGCAGTGCTCAAACTTTATAAAATCCTATTGAGTGGAAGAATAAAAAATTAAAATAATATATAGAGGTATGTACAAAATATAAGGAAAATTCATCATAAAATCGCTGTTTTAAGATTCAATGCGGAAGGATATTTGTAGTGAATCATTTGCTTGAACAAGCATTAAAAGAAGAATGTGGAGAAGTTGAAAATAGATGTGAGGGTTTTTTATCGGTGTAGAGGTAAATTGATAGAAAAGATAAAAATCTATCTAAAGGTTAAATTTAGTGTTACGAAGGGTGCGTTGAGTGATTAAATAATATTTTTTTATTAAGGGTGTTGAGAGTCCAAATTGCGCCACCTTATCAAAATTTAGGTTAACCATATATTAGTAAATGGTACTAATAATCATATACTACTACGTATGATTAAAACGCAATTGAAAAGAAAGGAAGGAACGTAAAGTTGTCGCAGAAATCAAAAAACTCTTTACTGTCTCACCTCCCGCTCTCCATCTCTCTCCACCCGCACCTCGCTTTCAAATTCGTCTTGTTGTGTCCACCAACTCCACCATGGCCAAAGCAGCCGACAACACCACCAAATGCCGTCAGCTACACCGTCCCTTAAATAATTGACTCCATCAACTCCACCACCAACAAAAGTCATTACCCTCCTCCACCAGTTCCTCTGCCCCTATAGCTGCCACGTCAATCGACTCAATCACCCCCAAAGCAAGCCACCACCCCCACTTCCTCCATTATTCTCCAACTTGAAAAAATAAAAAAATAAATAAAATCTCTCTTTCTTTCTGTCTCTCTCTCTCTCTCTTATTAAATCCATGCTGTCATTTCAAATCTCTGACATCATGTCTACAGCCTTAGTTCCTTACATTTATTTTCAGATGGGATTTCGTTTACAATCAGAGAAGCAACTGTTGGTTGGTTGATACAGGAATTCAAATCTTATTTTCTGTAATACATATTAAAATTTTTAATGTAATTTATATTTTATTTTAATTATATATCTTTTTTAAAATTTAAAATAATTTAAAATCAATTACATATTTCTAAATTTAATTAAAAATAAAAATATCATATTTATAAACAAACACATCTAAAAATTTCAGGATCCTACCCGAATGGATGTCAGGAATAGAAGATTGATTTTCTAATCCATGGATACTAAATTTTCTGATTTAACACTCTGACCTTTGTTAGAATAAATAGTTTGTGTCACCAAGGGTAGGTTTTTACAGTGTTTTTGAACTACAAAGGAGTGATCATTAAAAACAATGTAGGAATAAATAGATAATCATGTGATATAATTTAATATAATTTATTTATTTTTTATTTATTTAATATTATTTTTTAATTTATATTGTAAAAAAAAATTAATTATAAATAAGTTATAAGTATAGCATTACTTGTTTGAAAATATCAAATCTTGAATAAGGGTGATGAATTTACAAATCTTAGAGTTGGTTTGTGATGATTGCCTTTTTAGTAAATGGGCATAGGTACAAGATTATCACTTAAAAGAGAATATTTCGAATTGTATTGTACACAATTCTAGTATTTGACAAACCATTTTTAAAAAACAGATTTTTAAAAAGTAACTCCCGAGTTGTTTTTGAAATCTAGAATAAGAATTAATTTTAAGAAAAAGATTGTATTTTTTAAAAAAATTAGCCAGAAAGTTCATCAAGGTCGGGTAAAATTTTATGAACAGTAAAATTTTTGTCATGTAAGTTTATGAATAGTAAAATTTCAAAAATTTCATATTAATAATAATATATTCAATTACTAAGTAATTTCATATCAATTTACTAAGTTGATTATTTAATATTTTGAAAGTATGATATAATATCTAATTTATCATATTATTAACTAAATTTTCATTTAACCATTGATCCTCATTTAGTTATGTAAATGAATTTTTAAAAAATAAAAAATAAAAACACTTTCTTAAAGAAGAATAATCAACTTAGTAATTTACTATCCAAATAAATAATAGTTGACTTTTGAGTAATAAATCTAAAATTTTATAATATTAATAACCTTAAATAATTCAATATATCTAACAAAGTTTCAATTCTTAATTTACGATGCAAATAAATATTAGACGAGGCATATATATAACGTCCATGCTTACTTTATTTATATTATAACAAATATAAAATATTCAAAATCATGACCCTTAACACAGTCTAGAAAAATTATATATATATATATATATATATAGACACACATATTAACAATGAAGGCAACTAGTAAGTCATTAGATAAAAAAATAAAGCAACTACATAGATTTATTGTTCATTTTCATAGATAATATAATGATAATAAGTAAATAGCTATAAATTATAAACCAAGATGAAGAATAAAAAAAAAGTGATCTTCAACAATATTAAATCATAGTATATTTGCTTAATATGATAAAAACCGATAAATAAAATACAAGAAGAAAATTTTTACTTTTGCATATACTAATTTCCAATTCTTTTTATGTAAATAGACGAAACACACAAGATAGATATGTTTTTATTTGGTGAAGGTGTTGAGTGAAGTGAAAAAGAAGAAGCGGAAATAATTTCTTATTTTATGTAAATAAATGGGAAAGAAGATATAATTTCTTATTTTATGTAAATAGATAGAATCATAAATGATAAAGTATGATTTTAAATTTGTTGAGGTGACAATAAAAAAAAGGATCAACTTTAATTAAATTTATAATTTTAAATAAAAAGAGGGGCAAAATAAATAATATATTTTTAAAAAATTTCAAATCTAAAAAAATTTTCAAATCCAGAAGGGGCAATTGCCCCTTCTGGGCTCCGTCTATGTATGCAATTCGATTCATACAATCTAATATAACATAATCTAACTGGATTGGTAATTATTAAGTAATTTAGTGTAACTTCTCTTGTTTATTATTAATTTTAACCAACTGATAAATTTTGTTTAGTTGTATGATATCTTTTATTAAATATTTAAATGGTTACAATTGCGTAAGAATCAGCTTTTGAATTTCCAAAATCAATCTCACATAGACACTTCAAAAGGTTATGATACAATTATATCGAGCAAATTTAAAAAATGAGCAAAATTAAAGGGGGTCATCGAAAAATAATTTGTTTCTAAAAATTCTTTTTAAGTCATGATCATATATTGACAGATTAATAGCTTTTTTTTTTTGTGTTGGACAACAAAATAACATGTCAATTTGCGGTTATAAAATCTAGATTTTTTAAACTACGTTATTTTTCAAGTTACAATTATAATTTTATTCGTCTCTCAGAATTTCACAATTATATTAGCACAGAAGCAGTATAACAAAGGATTTATTGGACAAGTTATTCCCAGGCTAAAGAAGGATCTTGGCAGTCTACTCCTTTGTTATTGTTGGATATTGCCCTAAATAATACAATTAAAATGTTTTAGACCTTTTCTGATTTCGCAAACTGCACTTTTCCATTAAGGGACTGTAGGGTTCATTTTTGTAAGTTTCTTACATTGGAGACCAAAACAGTAACAACAACAACAGCAATAATAACAACACAACTATGTACTTCTAAAACTTCTTATAAAATTCTGATCTCAAAGTTATTGTTAATCCATGTAACAATTACATAATTGAAATTTGGAAGGAAGAGATGATACGATTTTACAATAAGTTTTGAAAAAGATTAGCAGTACTTAAAATCAAATACTTTTAATAATAAGATTGAATAATTTTTTGCAAATAAAAATAACAAAAAGCTAAGGGACGTTTTTATAAATAACAAAGTTCTGGATTTTTTAATACTTAAATCAAGTACTGAATTACACATGGATGTTCGATACTTATTGAACAATTGGTCAAATTATTTGATATCGAAAGTAGTTAAGCAACTAACAAGAAATTTATCCCACCAACTTCGACTATTTTGTGCAATTTATTTGAGATTGGAAATTTAAAGACGAATGCGCTTATCTTAGACGAGAGAATGATAAAAATAAGGTAGAGGACCAACTTCATATGAAGTAGATTAAAATAAGCCCACAACGACGATCTTCCACCAAACTCAACAGTCGCAGCCCATGTCCAGGTCCAACTGGAAGAATTGTTGCACTTGCACCTCGTTCTGATCTATTTGCAAATCTATATTGGATTTCGGAGCACGTTATGCTTATGAAATGAATCATCAACTAAAGAATTGACCACAATTCCTCAAGGGTATTTTTCGAAGTCGTGCCAATCAGCACAAAATCGCTCGGAAATCACAAAATTTAATGCAGCACAGTTTTACAGAATGCTTATACAATGCAGAACAAGTTACAAGGAAACCAACAAAGTGTAATATACTTTATTGGAAGTACTTCTACCGTTCCAGTGGCTTGGCAAATACACAGCTTAAATGAGATATCACTGCAGCAAAAAAGTGAATCTGCATGTTATTAAATAAATGGAAACCTAAAAACTCACTTCTTTAGGAGCATTGCACTGCATTGGGCCATGATCTTTGATGCTCTAGTGATAGAATCAGTCATATAGAAATTGTCAATAGCACTCCTGAATGGGGTCAAATTCATCTTCTGGGTGGTCTCCGGCTTCAATGAAGGTCCAAAAGTAGCTGGCTCTCTCTCGTCCACGTGCAAAAGGTTTGGTGCCACTGTTCTGATTCGGGATTGAATCCCTCCAAGACTATCATATGGCAAGCACACCCCTGCCACCTCAGACAGTGCCCGAATGATCTTCCAATCGTCCCTGGCGTCTCCAACAGTAGGAACTGCAGGCAATGTTCGTTGAGCACAACCTTCGGTATTTTCATATGTACCCTCCTTCTCACTGAATGCTGCTGCTGGGAGAATTACATTGGCACGATAGACACCATGGTCACCATGGTGGCCTTGATAAACCACAAAAGCATCATTTGGAAGCTTTTCCAAGTTCACATCATCAGCTCCCATGAGATACACAAACTTTGCAGACTCAATGCTATTGCTGGACTCTGGCACAAGACCAAGATCAAGGGCTGCAGCTTGAGCAGCTTTCAGAAGTAATACATTTAGCCCATTCCAGTCAGGTCTAATGACATTTGCGTCTTTTGCAATAGCTTCAATGGTAGAGAATACAGCATCCTTGTCCTCCCTCTCAAAAATTCCAGCACCAACAATAATGACCGGGTATTTTGCATTTTTTATGGTAGAGCAAAATGGGTGGCGACCCTCAGCAATTTCAAGAAGTGTTTCTGGGCCTGTGCCAAGATGCTGGTGATCATAATTGAAATCTGCTGCAGGACCAATGTAACCAACCTTAGCATTCGTAGCTCGGACTGTCTTGCGGATTCTGGCATTTACCATAGCTGCTTCTACCCGTGGCTACAAAAAGAAATATGAGAATATAAGGTAACACAGCCAATGCCAAGCGTGGACTACAAAAATTACAATTATGGCATAATATAAGAGATCCGAATTCTAAATTCTCATGGAGAAACCCTTACATAGAGAGGTTTATATTTCACACCATTAAGAAACACATTACGGACGTATATAATTCTTGTAAAAAATGCCATGCATTACCTGGGTACCGACCAAAAGGAAAACATCTGCTTTCTCAAGACCACTGATGCTAGTATTCATAATATATCCTGATCGCAGATCAGCATTGGGCTGTGTGCCTGTACCTTCACACCACACATTATTTGACCCCATTTTGTTTAAGAAATCTTTTAGTGCCATCATGGACTCAGCATCAGAAAGCTGACCGGCGATCCCAACAATTTCCTCCGGTTTAACTTGATGTGCAACCTCAGCAACCACAGCTAAGGCATCTCGCCAGGTCACAGCCTTAAAACGCCCATCAGGACCACGAATCATTGGATCATTTAGCCTCTGCCTCTTCAAACCATCATAACAGAAACGTGTCTTGTCTGATATCCACTCTTCATTTATATCCTGAAACAAATCAGTGTGGTCAAGTAAATAGGTGAATTAATTTGCAGAAAAGAGATTTTTTTTTTTTCCTGAGTAACCCATGAAACTTTTATTAGAAATAAAAAGAGTAGATACAAAAGTGGATAAGCTGTGAAAATAAGATCCAATTAATGGATTATAAAAATGTCAAAACAGATTCTTTCCTTAGTTTTCCGAAAATAGATTCTTAATGACGTACGTATAAATGAAAGCACCAAAAGCAAAACTTAATGGCTCACAAGTTGAGTGCTTAAGCAAAAGCCAGACAATTACAGCTTAAGCCAATCAATGAATAGGAAAAGAAAATTATGGTGCCCTCTGAAATGGGGAAGGTGGATCCAAACATGAGCTACATCATGGAACAGTAAATACTCACTGAAACAATCAGCAAACACACACTTCCAACCAGTCCTTGTTTCTGAAGTTTTTTAACTTTGAATTAATACAACAAGGATTTAGTGAGTCAGCAATAGAATCTCTCATAAACTCCTCAAACTCATAGGCAACTTAAGCAACTAATCTAAGGCCTTTGTTTCAAACAAAAGGTTAGGGTTCAATACCCTTTTATGGCACCTAATTGGGGTATATATTATCTCATTGGTTTCCTAAATAAAAGGCTGCAGGCTTCAACAGTATTTCTTTGGAACTCGGCGAACACAGAAGAAAGGTCAAGGTAGTAGTGGGGGAAACCACCAAAAAAAAAAAAAGAAAGCAAAACAAAAGGAATATAGAAGAGATAGAACCCAAACTAATTGGCCTAAGTTTACTCATCTTAAAGGATTCACCTTCTTCAAGATAAGATATATAAAAATAGCATTTGTAGCCAGAAAAACTTTCATGAGATCCTCCTCGGTTACATCCCACAAGTCTGAATAAAGCCAACAAATCCATCCATACCAAGATATATTTTATGTTTTGGCAATAAACATGGACAACCTGCTTCACTTCCTAACCTCAACCTAACTATGAAACCTAATAGGTTGCTTCTGGATAAAGTATCTTAATCAAAGTGCTGCAGGGCCCAATAAAAGAGAGAAATAGAGAAAGATCAAAGAAAGAAAAAGAGAGGGGAGAAAGAATTAAACAGGAGAGCCAATTGTAATCAGACTCAAAATAACTTCATCAATGAGTAGAGCCCAAAACAAATAGCATGGCCTTTTTCATGCTAATTGATAAATAAAGGCAATAAAATAACTCCTTATTTAAGTACCTTGTAAACAAATCTCAAGTCCTATTCTGCATTAGAGAGTTTGAGGGTAAGCCACTTAGTGAAAAGGACTTTGGCGTTAGTAGGTAAAGTGGTCATGAAGTTTCTATTGGAACGAAACTCTATTTGAATGCAGTTACTCGATATGGTACTTCCTCAAATGTTTGAGTTCTAATGCTGTGATTACAAGGGTTATGATACCAAAAAGTGTGTTTTCTTCTCTTTTCCACCTTAAAGGTGAAGTGCACTTGGCACGTGTATTAGACTAGATTAGTTCTATTCCATGGATGGGATGGGATTGAATAAGCAGGGATTATAATAAATTAGATTAGATTAGATTGGAGTATTTATTTAACAACATATTGTGTTTGGTGTTGTACTTGATAAAAATTGATTATATGCACTGATTAGATCAAATCTATCCACTAAACTAATTTAAAATACTTTACAATTGTTTTTCAGAAGAATAAATTTATGACTTGGCTATAAATTAATATTAATATCAAATATAATTATGATTATTTAATGTTATTTTTATTTTACTTTTGAGTAACCAATGCAACTATCATCGGAAAAGAAAAGAGTAGGACAAAAGTGAACAAGCTGTGCATATAAGATCCAATTAATGGATCATAAAAAGATCAAAACAGTATAGACAGAACAACTCAAGAAAAGAACCTATAGACAAGGAAAACTAGAGCCCACAGCCAAAGTTAACCTATAACTCCTTCCTAGTTTAAGCGTATAAAGAAAATAGAAATATCCTGAAATCTTTTAATACTGAACCCCAAAGAAAAGTTAAAAGACGAACTCTATCCCACAAAAAATTAATATCTTCCTCGTAACTATCTTTGAAAATCCTTCGATTTCCTTCTCGCCAAATTATCCACAAAAAGGCCAAAACAGAACAATTATTATAAAGTTTTTGCATTATCTCTTTCACCAAAGCTGTAGAAGTTCCCCCAAAAAAAAAAATATCATAACTAGTAGCTGAGATAACCCACTAAATATTAGTTGTTTGGAGAAGTTTAAACCAGACATTCAGAGTGAAACTGCAGTGGTAGGGATTATCCACACTTCTCCTACATAGAGCACAACAAGAAGGGAACAAATACCAACTTGGCAACCTCTTCTGAATAACATCACCAATGATGATTTGACCAAGAGAGGTGACCCAGGCTAAAATTTGAATTTTACAGAGCACTTTAGCTTCCTAGATCATATGGCTAGGCTGGAATAGGCTAAAAGATTGTTAATCAATTAACCAATTAAAGAAGGATTTACAAGAGAACAAGCCGGATGGGTGGAGTTTCGAAACTCTTCTATCATCTCTTGTTTCATTCAACAAAACTTTAACCACCAATGCTAAAAGGGCTGTGAACTCTGGGATTTCCCTATCATTCAAATTTCCAAGAAGTTGAAGTTCCATTCCAATCCCGAGGAAAGAGAGGAAGAAACTACCATATCCTTGATGGTTAGGTTATGATGTCTATGGAATCTGTAAATTCTAGGAAATAAAAAACGTAAGGCAATCTTTCAAGATTATATAATGTAATTTATTAATTAAACAATTAATAAAATTCAAATTAGAAGTTACCATTATTCATAACACCAATGCAATGATTTTGTGCTTTGCAATGCGCTACACCAGACACACCATAAGGTGGCTCTATTGAGGTGATTAGGTGCGGAAAGATTTGCAAGTAAATAATACTACACTTACAACCCTCCTTATACAAATTGATATGACATGATGTGATTGGAAGAGTGGATGAGATTAACTAGGATAAATGATTGAGCAATCATGCAACAATGACAAATGAGTTTGTAAATGTAACATTACGTTATGGATTGATGATCGTATTATGTTAATCATTTCTAAGTCCTCATTCCTTATCTTCTTCCCCTACCATTCAGTTGGAAGTATGGCAGCTTCAATCTCCTTGACTGGATCAATTGAGATTTAACTGTACTAGATACTGAACAATATTGTCTTTGACTGTCATCATCTTGTTAAAATACAGGAGGGATTATAATTTTGGAGTTTGAATCTTCAGGACACTCAATGTTTTCTTTGCTACATTCCTCATTATAAAATTAATACTTGAGACTTTTTTTTTTCTTTCTAAATAAGAAATACTTGAAGAATTAAACAACCATTCGTATACTTATCTAATGTATATTATACATAAGAAGCTTCAAACATTGATCACCACCTTCATTTTCTGTAGCTCTACTATCATGGTTCTCTATCTCTAAGGAAGTTAAGTTGGAGTAGATAGTTTCTTCTTCTTGCACTTCCATGTTTATGAAGGAATTCTTTGCTTCTGGTCCAGGGCTTAAAGCTTCTGTTGTTCAAAAATATTTTTCTGGCTTTCTTTCAAATTATTTGGACAAAATGGAAAAGTACATTTTTGTTGAGGGTAAAATTTTCTCTAATCTGCTCTTTTGGGAGCTTTCTCTCTCAGATAATTCTTTTCTTCCATCAAATCTAATGGGAAGCAGCGAATATAAATGTCTAGGTGATTTTGGTATGTGACATCTGTTTGTTTCTTTACTTGGGTAAATTCCAGGGCACTTCTTATTCACACCTTCTGCAATATCTTTAGCACTATATATAGTAGCAGAGAATTCAATCTTGCAGCAAATATTTGATATCTACCTCACTTTTACAGCAAACCCGAAATGGATGTCAAGAGGGTAGGTTCCACCTTTCAATATCCATTTATTTGAAACATCAGTAAAACTCTCACTCCTAAACAATCACACAAGTTGAAGAACTGCCGTCAAAATCGATTACAACTAATCACATGTTTTTCCAGTTCAGACAATACAGCAACCAGACAAGCAGAACACATCTGCAGATAAACATTTAAGGTTCTCAAGGCACTGATCTGTTTGCCTGTTCAGTTTCATTCTATAAGAGAAATGCAAGACTTGCATATAAAAATTTAAGATCCAGATGCTTTCGTGAAGAAACCAAATAAAAATTTGACAAAGAATTAACTTAACATACAATTTGGTTAATGAAATATACCTCATTTAACCGTGGTAGAATGCGCATAACCTCGGGACCCCTGCTATCAATCCGTATGTTAGATCCAACAGCGTCAGTAACATCAATGCTCTCTGTTCCCTTTAACTCCCAATTTCGAGCTTTGAATGCAAAAGGTTTTGAGGTAAGGGCTCCCACAGGACAGATATCTATCACATTTCCAGAAAGTTCACTTGTCATTAGTTTCTCCACATAAGTTCCAATTTCCTCACCACTGCCACGACCTAACATGCCAAGATCTTGAACTCCAGCAATCTCTGTTGCAAACCTGACACACCTGTTCACCCAGATATATTTTAGGATCAAAAGCTTTCCCTGAATCGGAAGTCATACTAAGGAGCAAATGCATCATACAAACAAGTGCTATAAATTTAACTCATCAATTGCTTACTAATCACTAAATCCATCAAAAGAGCAAATAACCAATCTGTCAGTTCTTCAACAATTGAAGGCTTTCATCTCCATCCAAAAAGAACCTTGACAAAGTAATTTTTCCAAGTAGAAAAACAAACAAAACGACATTCTTAACCTACCTTCTTGAGCCAGGTTAAGATATGGCCATGAACGTAATATTGCTTACATTCAATTTGCTACTAATTCTTTAGACATGGGTTTATGACTATCGTCTTCAATGATAACATTGCAAAAGCCTCCAATTATGAGCATCAACAATGCGGAAAGATGTTTACTGATATTGTATAAAAGTCAAATGACAGTGGACCAGCTCTAAAAATTGTAGACCCCACAATATGTACCCAAAACTCATGATTTAACATAAGATTTAAACCAAAAAAAAAAATCTACGCCATAGACTATCAACCTTATCATCCATTTTTTCTTTAAATGTGCAGCTATTTCTCCCTTGCCAAATGACCCAAACACTTCTTCCAGTTGTGGCCTTTTCCCCTTTTGTAAAAGCAAAAGTGTTCTTTATCAATGATTTTTCACGGCTGTCATGAACAACCCAGCAAATATGCGCTGCTTTACATAACTTTGCCATACAGATGAAGCAGTTTTGAAGTGTAGGAATAGATGGTTAAAGATCTCTTCAATTTTACACAAAACACACACAAAGAGGGAGAAATGCTCATATTATGGTAGCTCTTTTGAACAACAATCTTGTGTTAATCCTCCCTAGAGGCCCAGAACATGCAAAAAAAAAAAAAAAAAATTGTATTTTGGTGTTTCTAAGTCTTCCAAACCATCCTAAACTGTTCAAACTCCCTTGTAGAATTGTATTCAGTCATTCCTTAGACATGACTTGACTTTAGATGTACCTGATATATGAAGCATCCATGTTCTTCTATCTTCCTTAGATTCATCAAAAAGTATTGAACAAAGAAATGAACTCAGTCATGGGCTTCTCTATCATCTAAAAGTATTGAACAAAGAAATGGAAGTTCCAACACCAAGCCATAGCATTTGCGAACAGACCACTCTAGAACTGATGTCCTCATTCTTTGAATTGCACAATTATGAAGAAGGGAAAATCTGTCGCACAAAGGATGTTGTCAATCCACCTACATTCCGGAAATGAATGTTGCCTCCACTGCCCACTTCTAACAGCAAATCTGAAGCAAAGCCAGGATAGCCCTTCATAATAGTTTTCAAAAGGACTTCTCAAAGATCCATAAGTCACCAGTTTAGAATCCCACCCATTAGGAAGAAGTCCATACTTGCCCCTATAAACAAAGCACCACAGAGAATCCTTTTCTAACAGGAATTTCCAAAATTATTTGGCTAAGCGCCTTACTTTTCTTCTCAATATTTCCAATTCCATATAGCTTTTTATTTCTAAAATGGGATGGTTTTTTATGTCCTCCTAGATTTCTGGTTCACTTTTTGTAGCTCCTTCAACTATTGTTTAAAAAAAAAAAAAAAGGCCAGGTGTCCACAACCAAAAATAAATGAATAAATTAACCCAAAAAAAAAACTCATCTATCTAGCATGTCTAAAACTTTACACAAACAAACAAATAAAAAAAATAACTACAAACATGCTTTTATCCAGTTAGTATCATAGCGCACAAATAACATAAACATGAAGTGACAATAGGCACATTTAATCATCAAATACAGTACAGAAGACGTGTGAAAAAAAAAAAAGAAAGACATCATCAAATGCTGACCTTGTACATTGGATACAACGAGTCATGACAGTCTTCACCAACGGACCAAGATTCTTATCAACCACAGACCTTTTCATCTCGGTGAAGCGGCCACGATCAGATCCAAAAGCCATGGACTGATCTTGCAAATCACATTCCCCACCCTGGTCACAAATTGGACAATCCAAGGGATGGTTCATCAACAAAAACTCCATCACCCCTTCCCGTGCCTTCTTTGCGACGGGCGTGTCCGTCTTAATTTTCATACCTAAATGCCATCCACAGACAACCACATAAATATAATAATAAAATCGTGATACAAATAGGCAAGTCTACACAACCAAATCATTTTTCGTTGGGTTTAATAATTATAATCTAAGATAATAGAGAAAGCCGAAAATGAATGAGAAATGACCAGGAAGAGCAGGCATGGCGCAAGAGGCAACAGGCTTGGGCGACTTCTCGACCTCGACGAGACACATACGACAGTTTCCAGCAATTGAAAGTCGACTATGGTAACAGAATCTGGGAATGTCTACGCCCGCTACTTCACAAGCTTGTAAGACGGTCATGCCCTTGGGGATTTTGACCGGGTAACCATCCACGAAGACCTCGATTGCATCTTCGGGTTTATCAAAGTGAACCCTAGCGCCAGCTACGGGAGTTCGCGGCGGAAGATCCGGCTCTGGTGGGGCTTGGGCGGCGGAAGATTCCGGTGACTGGAGTTCGGGTTTCGTGATTATAGAGCGTAGAAAAAATGTGGAATTTGAAGATCTAAGGGGCCTCACGGCCCTTGACGCCAACAACCCTAACCCCATTTGTTTCGACTCTCCGTCCCAGAATCACTTTCGATCAATCTATGTGTTACGTTGAGAAGAGTGACAATGTAATGTTGTGGCTCAGCTCAGTTCAGCTGTGTTCTCTCTCTCTCTTTGTTCAAATAAAGGTAAGTAAACGTGGGCTTAGCCGACTCTTTTTCTTGGGCCGTCTATGCAAACTACTTTTGGGCCTTGGTTTCATTTTGGACCAGCCCAATCATTATTTCAATTCGATAACGCCTTTGTTTATATGAACCACACTATATAATCTTAGGGTATAATTCGGTATTTTTTAACATACTTGTCTTTGATTCTAAACCAGCGATTGTTCATTGAACTTAAAAACTTGGGATAATTCTAGTTTATCCCTTTAAGTTAGGCCTAAAAAAAATTAAAGACCTAAGTTTTCTGAAATCTAAGAATGCCCCCTAAGGTTACTGTATCGCCGTTAGATTTAACGGGAAATGTATTAAACTGTTAGATTTAACGGAAAATGTATTGAATAATAACTTAATGCTAATATTAGATTTAACAAAAAATGTATTAAATAATAATTTAACGCTAATAAGTAGTAAAATAGACTATAATACCCTTTTCTAAATGGTTTCTAAAGCGTTAAGTTACTATTTAATATATTTTCCGTTAAATCTAACGATGCTACAGTAACCTTAGGGGGTAATTTTGAGTTTCAGAAAACTGAGGTCCTCAATTTTCTTTGGCCTAATCTCAGGGGGCAAATTAGAATTAGCCCTAAAAACTTCCACTTCTTATTACACCTGGAGAATTATCATCTGACTCCCTTATATTTGCAGAATTTTTGAGAAATATTTAGCAAACGCCAATTGTTATCTTTTCCATTTAAATTTAACTGCATAAAAGGCAATACGGTCTTTCAACATAAAATAACCCTAAAATTAATTTCATATACACCCAATTTCTTCAATCTCATCGCACGTTCATATTTAAAGAAAAAACCTAGAAAATCAAAATACTCATTGCCAGTGCATCACATCACTCTACCGCTTTCAGAGAATCAATCCATCGTCAGTTTTTTTTTTTTTTTAATAAGGGTTTGTTACTTTCGTGATTTTATATTTTTGTGTTTGATAGGATTTAAAAATATGATTGATTTTAAATTATTTAAGTAGTTATTAGTTTCTTTTGATTTTTTTTCCTCAAATACATTGTTTTATCTTTTTATATAGTTTTAATAATATAGGAATTATTAAAATATTATTTTTTTAAATAAGACAAATATGGTAAAAACTGTCTTCGCAAAAAAGCTTCATTCTTTAATAATAGATTCCCCAGTAAACATTGTAAAAGTGGGGTATCAATGTTGCTATCTAGATAGTGGAGGTGTTGTGGTTACTCTACCAAAAACTCAGGAGTGCTTAATTAATTTCCTTTAAGATAGACATAACACCTCTAATGCTAAAGTGGTATGCTAAACCATTAATATTAAGCCATTCCTTAGAAGTGGTTAATTTTATAATTTTTTGTTTTTCAATTCTTTAAACCACTCACGCTTGTCATTATCTCATTAGACGAGATTGTTGAATTGTCTTCTCTTTTTTAATTTGCTTAATAATCCATACATATTTGTCATTTCGTAATTACATAAACTTACCAAATTAGCAAAATGATTAGGCGAGCTTGTGCCATGTAAATCTTCTCGCACAAGAAAATAAAGTTTAGAATCATACATATGAAATTTGCCTAGTTAATTAGTATCTCTCTTATTTTGAAGGTCCTCTCCTCCTCATACGTGTCACTATACTTTTAAATACTATAAATCAAAAGTATTTACATGTTAGCTTATTATTGAAAATTAAAATTTATTTATCAACAAGAAAAAATTATTTGAATAAAAATATCATATATACTATTTATTATTTCCGATTTTTTAATATGCGCTCATAAATTTAGATTAAGATATAATCCTATTTCAAAGATTACATTTATTAATGTAGTTATTTTGGGTAGCTGGCTTTAATTTGGTGATGGAATTGACGATGAACTTAATAATTAATGGTTATTAAGTAGACTATGAAGAGTTGCAGAGATTTTACATTGGAATGACAAATGTTTGATTTTGGACTTTGGTAGAGCAAATGCTATCATTAAAAAAATATTTTTAATATTATATATAAATGTTTTGTGTTTTTAATTCCTGAATTCTAAGTTTAAAGAGTATTTTATTATTATTTTAAATTTTTTTACTAAAAGTTTAATTTTTTTAGATATTTCTAATAAACTCGTTCCATTTTTTTAATAAATTTTGAAATGTATTAAATTAGTCTTAACATTAAGAATACCAATATATCAAAAATACATTTATTTAATTTTTAAAATTATATATTTATAAACTCTACCCAAAGATCTAACATTAAGTTTTAATTGCAAAGAAATTGGAGAAAAACCAAACCTAACTATATATCATCAACATATGGTTTCCCCTCGTAGCTCTTGTTGAAGGAATTGCTAGGTACATGACCACGACCACGACCACGATCATAAAAATTAAACACAATTTCTTTTGAGATAATATCAAAACATATGAGTTTGAGTCTAATTTTAAGTAGAGAACAACTATGTTTTTTTATCAATCATACACTTGAAGTTGTCTTAAAATTATTATCTGTTAATTTTAATCTTGATATAAATATGAAAACATAATTTTAAAGTTTTACCATATAATTCATAAAATTAAAAAAAAATCTTAATTTCAACATAATTAAACCAGAATAAAACAACCTCAAAATCCCCATTAAAAAAATCTCCAAAACCATCGTCATGTCCTCCCTCCCCTCCAGCACCAAATATGACACCATCTATGGCATCCCTACACCGCCTTTCCCATTGCCACATGTGTCTCTATTGCCAATGATGTCCCCATGCTCATGTTCAACAACCTTCAAGGCTAAAGGCTCTTTCAAGCCTAATGGAATCGTCGTCACCAATGGCGCCTCTATTCTTGAGACTGCATGCTGCTAGACTCGTTGTCAAAGACGTAATTGTTTTGAATCGACAGAAGGCATGGTAGGAGGGAGAACTTGCCAAAAAAGGGAATAGAGTTGTATTCAATTATGGGTGTTTGGCTAGGATTTTCGGCTTGTGGTGGGGGGTAGCAAGATTTTTTAAAGGTGGTGTTTGTGTCTTAATTTGTTTTACTAGTGATTTATAATTTTTTTCCTTCTTAATTGATTTCGATTATTTAATTTATGAATTATGAAATTGGAATACAAATTATTGTCTAGTCTCATTTGCTACGACCAAAATAAAAAGATAGATTTGCCCTTAAGGGGAAGTGGGCAAATTACTGCCCCCTAAAGAAATGTCTTGAATGCCAATGTCGTTGAGAGGCTTTAGCCTAAGTTCGGGGAGTTTTGGTCCACGTCATCTCGAGGCCACTAGTTGACTAGAAAATGCCATGTTGTAGACATTTGAGAAGAAACTTCACCCAGAAGAAACAGGTCGAGGATCCAAGAATAATGCTTAGTGAGGAGAGCAAATAAAAGAGATGAGTGATGGCACATGTGTAGGATTAAGACTTAGGTACTAATAGGATCTAAATCCCTGAGATCTTGTATAGGACTGAATCAGATGTAAGCTCGAGAAAGTGTATTTGTAATCTTGTAAGAACTAAACTCTAAAAATGAATAATTTCTTAGTGATGTTTTGCATAATAGTGTAAATGACATGAATGGACTCCCGACAATGACTATATTAGATTGGGTGAAAGTGGCACTTAGCTAGAACCAGATCCTCTTATTTATGACTGCCTAAAATGTGTACATATGCATGAGGAAACAATTTTGGTTGCCCTTCAACCTGGGTTCTAGGAAGGAATGTTCCTACGATGATTTATAGCTTGCCTTTGACCTGCGTTCCTATAAGGAATGATCCTACAATGGTTTATAGCTTGGAGAGTGGCAAGCAGACGTGTTTAACGTAGTGTTTTGGCGACGAGGAATGAACGTACTTGCTGTTGTTCTAAACCCTAAAGCTTTGTCCATATGATCAACTGAACTTAACTTGACTCTAAGTCTTTTGTATCTAGCTTGAATGGCTCGTTTGTAAATGTGATGCCTATAGTTGGTGAAAGGTTATTGTAGATAATACTAGTTTAGCCAAGATAATGATGACAATAAAGAATAATAATAATATCCTATTTATCAAATGATTGAGATAATGCATCAGATAGGGTTAAGGTGATTTATCTAGGACAAATATATTTGAATAGTGCACGAAGGAGAAACCCTAATCTAATCAACCCTTTTACCATCTTACCCTTCTTTAGTCTCAATTGTCAATGACTAAAGTACATCTTAAGTGGGCTTCGGGTTCAACATATTGGGCTAAAGTGGGCCTCACTTCTCTTATTTGTGCCCACCAAGTCATACCTATTCAAGAGCATTACAGATAATTTGGGTCCACTTGGGCTAACAAGTCAGATTTCATTCAAATTCAAATTCAGCATGATGTAGTGTTTAGGCCTGGGTGCCCAGATACCATATATACATAGCCAAGCTAACTAGTCTTCGGCCATAATAGTTAGCATCAAAAGGCCTTTTATAGTTTACAGTCCATGGATTAGGGATGGCAAACATACCTTGGTAGGGTCGGGTATCTGGATCCTCGGCCCGGCGTATGCTAGGAAATTGCCCGAAATCTCGGAGATTTAGTCCGGGGATGGGGAGAGGAATGTTGGGGAAAGGTCGGGGCTGGGCGGGGGGGCGGGAATCATCATCCTTGGCCTAGAGTATACAATAATATGGACTGCAATAAAATTATTCAATTTAGGCCCAAATCTTTATTTCACATTCCAACAGCCCACGTTTCCAACCCAATTCAATCATACTAAAGTGTGTAACATGAGCCCGGCCTAGCCAAGTAGCCCAAGCCTAAGTTCCAACCCAATTAATTCAATCAAAACTTAATTACTCAAAAATTTAGAAAAGAGTTTTCACTTAAAGCCCACTTGTTCTCATGCTCTCACCAGTCACCACCGCCATTTACCTTACCTCTCATCATACGACCCCACCCTTCCCTCACCCTCGCACAATCTCATGACCTCACCCTCATGCAATCTCACGGCCTTACCTCATTTCATAACCACCAATCCTCACACCCTCACTTCTCTGTCACTTCTGAGCTGCACCTGCACTTCTCACCTCTCTTATTCAAGTCACGCAACCAATAGTCGGCAACAGCAACATACCCACACCCTCCTCATGAATTGATCTTTGTCTCGTTTAATTGATATTGATGTTATATTTATGAAGGCAATTCAAAAGAAAACAATTAAATTCATGCAGAAAAAAGAAAGAAAAGCATTACAAAAAAGTGTAAAAAATCTCTTTAAAATGAATAACAGAAAAGTGTAAAAAAAAAATTCTTAAAAATAAATGGCTAGGCGCCACCAACGGATTCAAGCCTGTGCGCGCAACATGGTCAACATGCAAAGACAGCACTTGGCTAAGTTCAATACTTGCTTAAGTAATGGGAAGTTAAATATATAACTAGTAATCAACTTATTAAATATAGAAAAAAATTACACATCCGGGTAAAAATCCAGGGAATTCAATTCCCTAACCCCGGGATAAAATTTCCTGTTCCGACCCTAGTCCCAGATTATATAAAAAAATTTTGGGGGACGAAGAATTATAACTCACGCCGAGTCCGGTGATGGGGATTGAGGTCTCTGGCCCGACCTCTAATTTTAGAGGTGTGATTTATAAAAAGATGCATAATCATTTTTCATTAAAATTATGTTAAAACTCGATGATACTTTTTGTAGTATCTCATTTATTTTGTTGGAACACTTTCAAACCTCATGGAAAACACAAAAAAAAGGAAGACCGTAAATCGTGGGTATGGATGTGAAACATTGCGTTTGGAGATCCATTTTTCACCAAAATGTACATTACATACTAACAGCCAAAAAATGGTTCTGTACCATAAATGCTATACTATCATTTATTATTTGACTCTGACTTACTTCTGTTGCTGCTCCATGTCATGCACCTGTTTAAGCGGATCTAGTGTTTCGAATTGCATTCAGGATCTGATCAAATTTGTGTTGCTAATCTAAAGATCCGCATTAAAGACTATTCTTGACTTTCCCTAGTTAACCGCCATCTCTAATAAGCAGGTCATCTGGTACAAAAATTAGAAGGTTCAACGTACTGTAAAAAATAATTGTAAATATCCACTTATTTAATAGTTATACAATTGGGTATCTTGTTTTTCTTTTTATTTTATTTGTTGTTATGAAATTAACCTGGGTAGTCAGGCTATTGTATAACAATTAAGCTTCAGTGGCCCGAGTTGACCAACTAAAGATCTAGTAACCTGCTACATTAATTATTTGAATTCAGACTGCAAATAATATATGCCTGAGCTACACGTATGTTTGTGTTTGTGCATATGTATATATATATATATATATATATATATAGAGAGAGAGAGAGAGAGAGTCACATTGTTAATTATTTATAGAATGAATTTATGAGCACACAAGAGCACATATATAGATACATACATAACGAATTATTTAATTAAATGGAGTAGTGAAGAGTAGTTTGAGAAAGCAGCGACAAGTATATATCTTGACTTCATTTCATTTGATGATCATCGATGTCCAAGGGAAAGTAGCTATGGATTCTCCTTCTCATACGCCCAAGTCTCTCTCAACAAATCTCTGCTACTTTTTCTTGCTCTTGTCAACAAATCTTGTCACTTTGTTTCTCTCATCCACTTTCTACTCCTCCAACAGCTGCAGCTCTATAACATTAACCGCCACCACCACATCTGAAACTCAGCTGGACCACCCTCCAAGCGGCCCCCAGCTGGACGATCTTCCCTCTGAATTCCTTGCCTTCACTTCCAGCCAACTACTCCCTTACGGATTCAACACCAACTTTGATTCGGATACCGTCTACCCTCCTGCCCCCAACGAACTCAATCGCTACATGTCCTACAAGATCAATTGATCATGCCCTGACGATGAGGTCCTAGCCCAATAGCTCCTCCTCAAGGGCTGCGAGCCACTCCCTCGCCGCAGGTGCCGCCCTCCCGCCCCAGCTGATTATGCTGAGCCTTACCCTCTCCCTACCAGCTTCTGGAGCCCCCTCTGATTCATCTGTGGTCTGGACAGCATACACGTGCAAGAACTACACTTGTCTTATCAACCGTAAGTGGGCACAAAAGGGTTTCGATGATTGCAAGGACTGTTTTGATCATCTTCAAGGCAAAGAAAAAACTCCGTGGGCGTTACAGAGGAGTAGTAGTAATGGCGGCCTTGATTTCAGCATCGATGAAGTGTTGGCCACAAAGAAACCTGGAACGATCCGAATAGGGCTTGACATGGGTGGTGGTGTTGCTACTTTTGTGGTGAGAATGATTGAAAGGAACATAACTATTGTTACAACTTCCATGAACCTCAACGGTCCGTTCAATAGCTTCATTGCTTCGAGAGGCGTTGTGCCATTGTACATAAGCATGTCGCAGAGGCTGCCATTTTTCGACAACACGTTGGATATCGTTCACTCTATATTTGTGTTGAGCAACTGGATCCCAACAACGTTGCTGCATTTCTTGATATGTTTGACATCTATAGAGTGCTTCGGCCAGGTGGATTATTCTGGCTTGACCACTTCTTCTGTGTGGGTGAGCAGCTGGAGGAGCTTTATGCACCGCTTATCCAGAGCGTTGGATTCAATAAGTTGAAGTGGGTGGTGGGGAGGAAACTTGACCGAGGACCGGAGCTCAGAGAGATGTAAATTTCAGCTGTGCTGGAGAAGCCATTATATTGACCAAGACCAACTCTTACTTATTTTATTTTAATTAACTTTACTTTTTTTTCATTTTATATTTAAACAATTTAGAGTTAATTGGCTCTTTTGTTTGGAATTGGAATGGATTCAATCAGATAATAAATCAAATCTCAATGTTATTTTTTTAATTACATATAATTACAATAATACCCCTGGGTTTACTTTAATAATAACGTTAAAAACTTTTATTATCTAAAAATAACGCAATGTATTCCTATTATTAAATATTTTAACATCAATCCATGTAATCTTAACTAAAATGTGACTCTATGTGAGTATTATTAGAGTAAAATTACGTAAACATCCTCGAGCTTTGGCTTTTAGATTTAACTCTACGTCCCCGATTTTAATAGAGGCTAAGAAAATTATGTTTTTTTAAAAATGATTACAATTTCAACAAATTCACATCTCAAATTTATTTAAATTCATAATTTACATCTTGATAAAAAAGATTTCCTTCATTTATTTGATTTTTATTTTTAATTAGATATAATTTTCTCAATGGTTAAAAAAAAGGAATGATTTAATATGTCATCAAAAGTTGATCTATAAATAATAAGGGTAATTTAGGATTTTAATGATATATATTTAAAAATTGATCTACTGCAAAAATGCCCACGCGAGAATACTCATGCAGCTTCCTTCGTTGTATTAACTTGAACAAATATGAGCTCTCTATACTTGCGTTATTTTTCAAAACTCAACAAAATTAAAATAAAACACTAACTAAATAAATTTAATTAAATTGAAATACACACACGCACACATATATATGTGAGTATACTGTTAGAATCACCCTTCATGATCCTAATTAATATGTATTGTTATCTTATCTTATAAGAGTTGGTTTTGTTCAAAGGCAAAGAAATTGTTAGCGTATTCAAATTTAAGTTTTAAATTAAATTTGTCAAAAGTAATATGCTGACATTTCATCTTGTTTCAAAGTTTTAAATTTAAGTTTCAACTAAAGTATCAGCAGCTAAATCTCTGCTACAGCTTTTGAACTTGAAGATTCCTTATTGATCTGAGTAGATGAAGATTTTTATCTTAAAATCAAATTGTTTTATCTATCTTAAAAAGTTGATACTATACAGAGGAATTTTATCTCCATTATTTTATAAGTTCTGGGCAAGATTGCAACATCATTTGAGAGTTGTTTATCAACATAAAGTCGTTAACTTTTTCGTTTGAGAGAGTACTTTTGTTGTAGCAAGGATTCTTTGCATTGCTTAGAACAACCGTTTGTAGCAAGTGATTAGGTTCATTATAGTACGAAAGTTTCTCGAGAAAACTAGTTTCATTAATTAGATGAGCAATAGATAGACTATGAGTGTTGTAAGACATGCAGCTGAATGCAAACCAAGTCAATACTTAATTAAAACATTTCTAGTGTTGTTCCCATGGATGTAGGTTGAGTAGCTAAACCACGTTAATTCTATGTGTTATTTGATTTTTGTCTCTTAACATTTTTCTTGATATTTTCTTGTAGTTATCATCTTAGAACTAACATATATTATAAAATATGTTCAACATTGTGTACACATAAATAGGAAATTATCTTTAGCTACGAGAATTTAATTAAAAATTATACTTTAGGTTTTAAGAAAATTAAAAATAAAAACTTGGACATGAAATATTATTAAATAACTTTAAATTAATTTATTAAGAAATAATGATACTCTTCTCAAATTATATCCCAAATTATGTGTATTTAATATAAGCTATCCAAATGAATGGTATGATGATGTAATTAGTTATATGTGTTATGTGGTAGGTTTAATTTTATGTCATGCAATTTGGGAAACATGATTTAATGTAAGAAATAATTGCTTATATTTATCATATTTAATTTCTATTAATGCATTATAATTTCTTTTATTTTCTGAAATAAAATAATTACTTGATTTCCTAATTAGTGATATATTATATGCTCAAAATGGTTTATATATTAGAATTACATCAAGAAGAATTTTTAGTTCCTCAGGAAATCAATCCTCTAAAACTTGATATGTAATTCTTTATTATAATTTATAAGTTACATTAACGTCAATACGTATATTATCATGCATCACGAACGACATGTTGCAGCAGAGCCTGCCTGCCACAAAAACAAGCTAGCTAGCCCTGTTAATCAGAAGCCAAAAGCAGAAGATAGAACCAAATTGAGTAGTTTGTTTATTGATCATCCATCCAAGCAATTCCAAGAATCAAAGAGAAATGTGTAGTGGATCTGGATTTGATATAGCAATTACAACAGTGTAGTGTACATATGTGTGATATACTCATCGAAAGAGAGAACAATATATTGATATGATCACAGAAGCAATAATCCAACATCATCCCGAACACTGAGATCAATCCCATATTCAGTATCCGGAGCCAACAGCAAATCAAACTCTAAATCAGGAGTTTGATTTCTTTGTGGAGCAAATGACGCACGGCAAGCTTGGCAGACAAACAGCAGTGGCACTGTCTCAGAATCCTGAATGCCATTGCATCTTGTGTGCTGCCACACCTCACAAACATCACACTCAACCATCCTTTCCCCATCATCATCTTCAGCCCCGCAATGGCATCTCACCATCCAATTGTCATCCCCACCTTGGCACCTTAATTTAGAGTCTGATGAATCAATACCAAACCCTCTCACATAAACTTCAGCTCCTGACTCTATTGCTCCAAACACAACTTCTTCATCCTCCATTTCCTCCATGTTTTCCACATCTGTCACCGCAAGTTTTTCCATAACACAGTATGTATCCCTAAGCGCACACTCAATGCCTCTCTTGAGATCAAAAATGGTGGAGTGCAATGGCAACACAACCAATTCCCCTGCCTCTGGTGCTAACTTTGCTGTGAACTTACAAGCCTTTTGATCATCAAAACTTGGCATCACTACTTTGCATATAAATCTTAGTAGCTGGTCCTCCTCATCCCTAAATGGCCACTCCTTCACAAAGTGCTTGCTGTCAAGAACTACCTGGGTTGCCAAAGCCACCAATTTTGATCCAGGGTAATTCAAAAGCACATTCATGTACAAATAAACCACTTCACTGCAAACATCAGCAGCAGGGTCTAGCGGCAGTGGTGGACGGTGGTGGTCGTCCAAATTTTCTATTTCTGGTTCTGGCTCTAAGACTTGTTCACCTAGCTCATGAATTGTATATTCTAATAACCGAGTGTTTGGGTTCACTGCACGCTGCACAACATGACTTCCAACTATGACATTGTTCATGGATTTCAGCACATAATCAAGCAAGCCTGTGTCTCCAATGTGCATCCTAGCTGCATCTCTTACATCTTGCCGACTCATACCATTCCCACCAGCACCACAACACAACTTCTCGGCTTTCTTCTCTTTCAAGGCATTGACAATCACTTCTGCTGCAGATTCTAGTCTCCTTGCAGACCATCTGCTATCCATTTTAGCAATCAAAGAACTGAAACTTCTGTAGTTGACTGAGTTATTCTTCACCTGCAGATCAGACTTATTCCGCTGGAGGAGCAGTCTTCTGGTTGAATTAGCCATAATGGATTTCTTCTTTGCAGAGGCACAGGATTTGAAAGTTAACATAAACCTGAGAAGATCTTTGAGCGTGATCAACCGGGTTTCACTCAGATCTCGGTAGCATTGAAATATTTGCCTAATTTCTCTGCACTCACGGAAATCCTGAATGATACTATCAAGTGTCAAAGAGCTGAGAATTTCAATTGCTCTATTGTACTTGTGCTCTGTCGCCCCAAAGCTTCCATGGCAGAATTTGTAACCCCATCTACCAAACCATGGATGCCCATAAGCAACCCCATGGAGAAGGCGGAGATCCATACCCTTCTTCTTTGACACATCTTCCACAGTAATTTTCCTGTAGTTAAGAGGATTAATTAATTAAGTTAAAAGAGTGGAATTGATGATAAATTTACATATATAAAAATTACAGGGACTTGAGTTGTGAGTTTGCCTGGTCCGAAGATTTGTACAAATACGATCCCAAAGATCCATGATTTCTCGGCCACAGAGGTAGGTTGAACCCCCTTCAATCCCATTAATGCAGAGCAAATGACCAAACCCATTACAGTGAATCAAACCATGCAAAAGATGGGTTTGTACATCGAAAACATCCATCTCCTGTGGCTTCTTCCACTCTCCTTCATTTGGTATTATCACATGGTACTTCCGTCGTGACACAAAATGATTACTCCACCCTAAATTAAATTAAATTAAATTTCCCAATCAAAACCCTAGCTGAGCTAATTAGTAATTAAAATATACAACAACATAACATAGTTTAAATTAACTTGACAAACAAATTAATTGTGAATTGTTAATATTAATTGAATTAATTATGTAGGGTAGGGTAGGGTAGGGTTTTGAATAGAATTGAAGAGCTAGCAACATACGTACACACATACCGGTGCATCTGCAGTAATCACAGTGGGGTTGAGGCGAGTCCTTGACGTCCTCTTCAATGGTGTAAAGAGGGACAAGGAAGTTGGCAGTCTCGTAAACAAGGAAAGTGCACCAAATGGGCATCCCTTCAACGTTGTAGTCTTCAAGTTGAGCACATTCTCGGAGGAACAAACGAATGTTATCACGAAAGGCTCCACTGGGGCTGATGGGGCATCCTGCCTCACCAAATGTGTGGAAACCAAACACTTTCGGCTTATTTCTCTTTCGCTTCTTGCAAGCTTCAAAAATGGACGTCGCCATCGATTCTTCAACCAAAATGAATCCTTTGATTCTTGAAGCTTTCTACTTGTTTTCTTGATCTTGGTCTTTGAAACAGATTCTGGGTTGGGTTGGATT
Organism: Boswellia sacra; assembly: GCA_013180625.2. Taxonomy (NCBI): domain Eukaryota; kingdom Viridiplantae; phylum Streptophyta; class Magnoliopsida; order Sapindales; family Burseraceae; genus Boswellia; species Boswellia sacra. The sequence goes on from SNVD02014502.1 coordinate 1,046,941, forward strand.
GGAATGGCGCCCGCGCAATTTCGAACAAATCTCACGTGGACGAACGGTTAATTGTCTGTTACTACTGTTGTGCATGGCTTCATCTCCGCCGTTGGATCTCTTTTAATGGGAAAATCAGTTAAGGATGCGGCGACTAGCCGACTACTCTTCACTCACTTCACTTTATGTATGTGTAAATTAATCAACCTTAGATTTTACTGAAGAGTGCTCTAAAGTCACTTATATATTGATTATAATTAAATTCATGGGCGGACCAAGGATTTTGGTTTTGGGGACCAAAATATAAAACTACATTATAAGTTTAAGTATGAGAAAATGTATTGGTTGATCAATATTGAGGTTACAAAAAAAAAATTATTGATCAAATATAAACTTTATACAAATTTTGAAAATAAAGTAATAAAAATATATATCAATTAATCTAAATAAAAAATAAATATGTATAAATATGTTACTTAAACAATATCTATGAAAAAAGTTCAATGAAAACTAAATTTCAAATATGAAGTAACACTAAAGTGTAGTTTTTAAGAAATTGTCATAACTTCTCCAACTTTGTTGGAAAGTTCATTGAAAATTCTATATATTTCATATATTGAGATAAAAAAGTCATGATTAAAAGAGAGAGAGAAACAAAATAAAAAGTGGATATAAAATTAATAAAAAGAATAAAGAAAGGAATAAACATACTTATAATATAAATCATAAATTTGGTACTTAATATTCATTATTTAAAAAAAATATGGGAATTTAGAGGGTTAATATGTATTATTATTATTTATTTCATACTAAAATTATATTATATCTTGCCTACTTTTTTGAATAGAGTGGTCAAAATATCAAATTTTAATGCTATGTTAGTAATATTGTATTTTTTTTTTCTCACTGTTAAGAACCCACTGATTGAGTTGGAGGGCCTAGGCCGTCTAAGGTCTAAACGCAGGTCCGCCGTGTGGTTGTAGTAGATAGGTGTTGGAAATAAATTCACAGCCCAAATTCAAGGCCAAGTCCAGATTCCAAGCCCACCTAAAGCTAATTGAATCAGCCCACGGGTTCGAACCCAGAGAAGGAACCTAAGCCCATAAGAGGATATAACACCTAGGGTTGTCCAATTCAAATGCCACATCACCTCCTGCCCGTCAGTACATGGACCAGAACGCCAAGTGGCAGAATATCTCGCTTCTTGCCATTATAATCCCTAAAAAGAAGGAAAAGTGATCTAAGGGGGTGTACATCTCACTTCGGCCGGTCGAACCATGACCAAACCGAGAGTTAGTTATACAACCATGGTTAAATGACAATCACCTGCCAGCCACAGCCTCCTGCACTTGAGCTCTAAGGTAGCTTTATCACTATACATGCTTTCAAATCACTAGCTTGAGCATGAAGTGGACACGCCAGCAAACCCTACAGACGCCACCAATGATTGCAGCTTCGCCCTTTTGCAGGAAGCTGACGTGGCAACAAATTCTCACTGATTTCTTTATTTTCATAATTTATATCAAATTTGGGTCATCCAAATTTATGTATAAATAGTATATATGCAATAAGCTCATATTAATTCTCTCATCATCGATGAATAATTTAATTTGTTATTAATTGAAATGGAAAGTAAAATTATTTATGTTAATTAAATTGTCAATCAAAAATCAAATCCATGCTTAAACATGCCTACAAAAATTTTCTCAATCATTGAAGACTTTAATATTTGTACTTGGCGTCACTATAGAGGTCTACTTGATTAATTAATTATAGACGTTTTGCATCCAATAGGAAATGGCCTATTATTCTCGACGGCATGATTTTTCCATCGATGGATCGAAAAGTCAAATTGAGTTGGCTTGACAAGGGATTCTCAATATAATTCTTTTTTATTCCCCAACTTGATAGCCACGCAATAGAAGAACTATAATCACATAACACTTATCAGAACCTTTTATTAATTGTTATTGTAAACTATGAATCCGAGACAAGCCCTGATTATAGTTTCATCTCTTCCCATTTTGGGTGGTGCAATTGCTTCTCTTTTTCAACTTTTTACTTCTTCAATGGAGGCCATGACCAAAGATGATCAGGAGAAGATCATCAATCATGACACAACAAGTTCAACTAACGCAGCTGCTCAGAAACATTTTAGACAGGTTCAACACATACGAACCTCTTGATTATAATTAATAAGTTTCTCTGAAACTGAAGACTACTATATCGGTTATGTATGGTAGTTTTTAAATTTATCAATTAGTACTTTAATTTTATCTTCTGTATGTTGTAATCTTAATTTTATCAGTTTATAAATACTTATATCATGCTTGGTCTACTCTAGATGACTTACGCAGATTACTGAACTGGAGTTTCTCTTTAATCAGTATATCTTTACTCAATTTCTGTTTCCACTTGATATTTGTGTCTCATATATTTTACTTATATTATACTCCGTTTTCATGCAGGAGATTTGATTTTAATATAAATTTAAAATTTTTATTTCAAATAATCTCTAATTATTACAATTTTCAACCATTCACATCATTAGTATAAATAAAGAATATCAGGACTTTGCCGTTTCTGGATGATGGTGGGGGTTGGGAATTAACAAATAAGTGGACGAGGAGCATTGAATTTTGATTTTAGTTTTCTAGTAAATTTTCTATATTGCTTTTGGGCTCAATTTTATTATTGGAGTAGAACTTCTTCATTTTCTCATGACAAATCTCATAACAATGAGACAGCGACTAAAATGCAGGCTCATTTAAAAAGGAAAATAAAATATATCAAATTACATTTTACGAATACATTTGACAACAGCAGAAATGTTTATCCCAAGCAGAGCTTTTGACCATCACCAATCATGTGTTCTGATAATATTCCACAATCACTTGCTGTTTTGAGAAGCTCTTCAGTGTTGTGTGGAACACATAACATTGAAAAGAAGAAGAGAGTTTGGCCCATTGGCTTATATATCTTTGCATCAAAAGCAAATTCAAGATCCTCAACTTCGATAGCAAGTGAAATCTTTGCAAGTCCTATGTGATAAAAAGGATGTCCCGTAAGCATCATTATTAAAAACTTGATTGGATGCTAATTAAGAGTCGTTTTTACCATTAGTGTTTCCAGCACAAGTTTCTTGTTAAAAAACGAAAGAGAATTATAATTGAAATTGAAAAGGCAAGGGAGAGTGAAGAAAGAAAACAATAATTTTTATTATTACAATTTTATTCATAATTATATAACAACACCCTATCAAATCCATCACATTAAACTTGGTGATGTCAGAGCCATCGAGCCAAGAATTATGTGTCTAAAAATGTGAAAAAAAAAAAGGGTCAAATAAGAAACATCCATGAGTAATATAGCATTGAACGAATAAAGTTGCTTCTTTTTGTATATTTTCTGTGTAATATTATTTTCTGGTTAGTAGTACAGGTGGGTCTTCGTTAAACGAAAATACGGTGGAGAATATTATTTGTGAGAAATTTGTTGTTATTATTGATTTGAAATTGTTGACTCGCTTGGGCAGTTGTTGCCTGTTATGCATGTTGAAGTGTTCTATCCTTCTGTTGGAAATTTACGGCTAAGAGATATAAGATGTTACCATGTGGCATTTCACGCATTACTTGTCAATATTCTTGTTTGATTCATAAGGGAACTTGCTGTCATGATTTTAATTATATATTTATTTATGAATAATATTAGATTTATAATTTATTTTATAATTGAAGTTTTATATCATCTGAATTGATAAGATATTATTAGATGAGTAATTATCATATAATTCAATTTAAAATTTTTTATTTATTTTTATTTTTTTATCCATTTAGTAATAATCTATCAACTTAAATTATATAAAAAATAATTATAAATAAATTATAAATATAACGTTTTTTGGTGTTTATTCCTTTTAATTTGATCGTTGTTGTTTCTTTCAACTACAAAATTGATTCCAAAGCCTGCCAGCTAGGTTTTAGATTCCCAGAGATCACTTTTAACCTTATCCAAATGCTTGTGTCTAAACTAATTTATGATTAATGAGAAGCGACAGACTTTTTTCAAGCCTCAAACTCAATGTCTGACTTGGGGGGTCTTGGGACTCCCTATAACACTTACAATTAATTCGCTTTTATTTGATTTTTACCGAATTCATTGTCTTGGTTAGTTGGAGTCCGTTGGGCAGTGAATAATGTTGCATCTTTATCTTTATAATCAATTTTTTATATAATTTAAATTTATAAAATATCATTAAATAGATAATTATTATTTTATACAATTTAATATTTTTTTATTTATTTTTACGTTTTACTCATCTATTGATATTTGAATAATTTTAGAACCACAGCTTAAATTATAATTAACTTCTTATAATTAGAGTTAGTAAAATTTTATTAAATAAATACTTATTTTACCATAAAATTTATTTTTTTATTTTTATTTTTATGTTTTATTCTCGCTATAAAACTTTGTTCACTCAGGTTGTAAGAGATTAGTTGTAGACGTGGAATTACACTTGATATTTTATCATTTCAAATTGTATGAAAATTGGTTATAAATGAGTCGTGGGATCTTAATATATTTATTATTTAAGGCATAAAAATCTTTTTGACAGTCAAGTTCGTTAGATTTTTTCTTTTTCCTTATTTCACATTTACAAAAAAAAATAATAACTATTATATTTTTAGTAAATTTAATAAGGGTATATATATGGTACTAAAAAATGTGTGCATAATACTTGAAAATTTTAACCCCACCCTTTTTCTTTTAACTAATTTAATGTGCATTACCAATTTTCCCTTGCAACGTTTAAAAGTGAGGTGATGGCAAACAACAGAGGTGTTATTGTATATTTTTGGAAAAGTGAGGTTTATTCAAATCTCAAGGGGTTTAATGAACTTCCCCTTTTATACCAATTCAACGGTTATTTGAAAAAAAAAAATCAATCAATTGAAATAATAATTGTCAATTAGTGTCACAATTCTATATATGGGTTAGGCTATCGGAACATTTTCTTTTTGCTTAGTTAAATTTTTTAATATTAATTTATAACCATTAATCCAATGTAATTTGATTAGAAAATCACTTTATTGGCATGGCATTAAGAATAAACCACCTTTTAACTTTTTTCTCATAATCATTCAATTATTGGATTAAAATCAAAATTTAAGCAAAAATATAAAGTTGTCATTGTTTGATGTACCCGGGCGTTCATTTCAGCCTTCAGGCCCCTGCATCCCCAAATATAGGATATGATCTATCCATCCTCCAAGTTCAAATAGAACACAGGCTCGAGTTCCATAAAAAGGTTGATGCATCCTTGACAAATCGGTTGTGTAGACAAAATACATCTTCTACATTGACTTCCAAAGGCTAATGCAACATACGGTAAGATGCAAGAAAATATAAGAAAGCTACAATTGTACATTTCACAAGATCAATGTCTATCCTAGTGTGTTTCACTGACCAAGTACAGCTTCTGACCATCACTAATCATGTCTACATCAAGGATTTTACCTGCATCTTCTGATAATATACAACAATCATTTGGGAATTCTAGCCGATCTGCTGCAGTTTTGATAAGCTCTTCAATGTTGTGTGGAACCCATAACATAATTCCATGTCTTCTATGCTCATTAGTATCCCATGGATGGAAAGGGAACACAGTGCATTTCCTCCGGTGCATTTTATCTGTAGTTGTCAACAGAGATTCTCTTATTAACTTCCATTCTGGGAAGGTAAGGGGGTCATTTAAGTTAAACGATGGCTTTGATTTCTCTTATATAGGGTTTACAGTCTATACAATCTTCAAATATAATTAGCAACTTACATTCATGGCAGAATGTTTTTTTTTTTTTTTTTTAAACCCAAAAGTCGCCTGATCCTTTTAATAGGTAGAGCTCCTTATGTCTATCAGGCTTGAAATTTGGACTAAATCAATATTAAACAAAAAAATCACTTGCTTGACCCAGTCAAGAGAGGTTTTGAAGTGATCACCTCAACAAAATCTGTGCCAGGTTGTGGCACAGCTAGTTTTGGCAAGTTTTTCCAATGTGATTATTTCAGTAAGCATAATGGAAGTGGTAATGTAGTTTTAGAGGAAATACCAATCATTGTTTCATTGTGATAAGGAAATTCTGACAACTGAGTAGCCTTTGAATCTTCGAGTAGCTTGGTCAACTTCTTGTTTCCACACCTCCGACCTTCATCAAGAGGGGTGTTCCCCCATCTGCAGAGTTTACGTATTCAAACAATAATGTAGTGGTTAAAAAAAAAATACAATGAACTAAATAAATGTGCAGGAGTTTCTCCTTCTCGGTTGTCCAAAACACACAAGCTACAAAAGTAAAGCTCTCGCTCCCTCTGATTTTATCTTAAGAGATATATTATAACACAAAGATGCCATGTCAAATTATATTTATAATAGAAATCCAAATGGAGTGAAAAAGTGGGATACATAAGGGTGGAAAATTAAATTGCTGAATTTAGGTGATTAATAATAGAAAATTTTTATGTCAACACAAATCAGAGAGCCACTGTTAGTCGAACAGATAAGACCAGGTTTCAGAAGCCAGGTTTTCAGACAAAATTTTAGCATCCATGTTAGAAATCAAGGTTTTAATGAATGCAGAAACTGCCAGGAATTTCATAGAGTCATAGTACAAGGAAAATAATGCTCCATCTTTTCAAGTTCGTATTCCAACTTGTGCATCTTAAGTGCTGTGGTTTTAATTTACAATTGCTATGTGGACGATAAATTATAAATAAAATGGTAAATGATTTGGCATCTATAAATCAAGGTCATCACACTTTGAGGTATTAAAGTTAGGATAAAATCTTAGGAAATATAGCACTTTTCTAATTCATGCATTTCTAGTTAGGCACCAAATGGACTGAACCAACGACAGATCACATAGTCTCAGGAATCACCTCATCAACATGATTATACCCATATCAAGCGAGAAAGATGAATATTTCTACATTACCTGTCCTTTGTAAAAACACTGGCCCCAGCCTCTACCAGCAGCTTTGCCATCAAATATAATCCCTCAGAGGCAGCCACATGAAGTGGGGTTCGGTGGTCATAATCTCTGGAATTTGGATCAATGCCATGGGACAAAACTCTTTTAAGGAAGTCTGAATCCCCCCTAGAGACAGCCGTGCAAAGAAAACTACCAGCATCATCTATATTCAAGGAGGCTCCTTCTTTAACAAGTAATGAAGCAACACGGTCATGTCCATTCTTTATGGCTTCTAGTAAGGGTGTGTTCCCAAATTTATCTATGAAAAATGAATAATCAACACTTGTTACTATGGCATAACGTATTAAACTAAGCATAGACACAAGTTGCATGAAAATTATTACATAACACAATCACCTTTGATGTTAATGTCTACTCTTTCTTGAATAAGGAAAAGTGTAATATCTTCATATCCTTTTGATGCTGCAAGATGCTGTTGAAAAAAACAGATATATAATAATATAGAGGTCCATTTCAGACTAAAAAAGTTAGTTCACTGTCCAACAATAGTGGCATCACTAAATCACAAGTTTCAAAATGTAAATCCTACAACATAAAAGTAACCAGTGATGCTTAAATCTACAGAATGGTAATACATGTTCACTAAATCTACACTCAATTCCCTCTCTTACTCTCTCTTATGCGTACAAGATTAGCAATAAAGCTCTAAACTAACAGATCCATTAATGTATTTTAGAAGGCAAACTTCATTCTTCTAAAAACTGGAATAGATTCCAGAATAATAATATGAAGGCTGATCTTTTACGCTCTGTGGTTAAATGTAGTCATAAATGCTGAACACTCTAAAAGTGGCGCCCTTGTAAACTTGCACCATAATTCTAACCATTCAAAGAAAGAAACCACGGGTTTCATATGTTAAACATGACGCATCCACATATTTGTGGGAAAGTCCTTGAATTTTGGGATTTGGTTACAATTCTTTAGACATAGTAAAACTGCAGAAACTGTCATTGATTATTTGTACCAGCCACAATTAAGAGAGACAAAACTGAAAAAGGCACTAAGTACCAATCTAGAATCTGCTTTTGAAGTCTGGGGATAAGTAATAAATGTATCCCTCTTGAAGAAAGAGGTAAGATAAAATTAGATTTTGAGCAAAGAAACAATTTTAGCAAACGTGGCCTACAGCCCCCACACCAGCACAATTGATTTACAACCTTATCATATTTGACACATCCCATCAAAAGGGTAGCTAAAGATAGATGCAGAACTAAATAATTATACCAATGCAAAATTTCTTAAGTAAATACATACCAAGGGTGATCTCCCATCATAATCTGTCTTGTTTGGATCAGCTCCAGCTCGGACCATACCTTTTAGCTGATGCAAATCTCCATGATAAGCTGCACTATTCACTCTCAATGCAAGTTCTGCTTCATGCTTAGCAATATGAAGTGTAATGTCGGACTCTAGTTGTTTAACTCGAAGATTGGACTCCTTTCCCTGCCAATTTAAATGAAGACCATTATTACCAATTTCTATTATTGAAAATGACTTCATGTTAGGAAAATCACCTAGATTAACTATAGTAATTAATTTAGACAAGATAATTGCAATCACCTCTTAAAATTCATGATAATCACATTAAATCCATCTGGTTTAAAAAAATATCAAATACTACCCCTGGCATTAATGATTCTATTAAATTAAACAAAAAAAAAAATCAAATCCTCAATATTACCTCTAAAAGATTGGTCAAAATTTTCCTCCCATCATTGAAATATATCTCAAGAATATTGGCAAAAGACTGTTTATCAATCCGCAGAAGCCTACACAGTTCACAGACCCGCACCGTGTAAGGCTGAGGAATGTTGCAAAGAATAGAAATTTCTCCGAATGAGCTATTAGGTTCTAGATAGGAAACAGTAGATTCTGATCCATCTCCCCCTACGCCAACCTCCTCCTGCACGAGGATAGTTTTTGCTTGTGTTAAGTAATCTATGGTTGAGAATATCTGAATCTGTACAATATAGAGGCTGCTCACAGAATAGACTACTGTAACCATATATCGGTAGACTTAAAAAAGTCTCCACTGATGGAAATTACTACTATTGTAATTTGGTCTTAGTAGTAACTAAATAAGCACTGTTATGCTTATGCACACTGGCATGTACAATAGATGATCCCAAGATTCTGAACACGGGTAGAATTCTTATGAATCATTCTTTTCGTCTCATAACTTTTTTTTTTTTGGGTTGGGGGGTTGGTTGGCGGGGCACAGGGAACAAAGATCAATGATGTGATCTATATATCTGATAGTTGGTAATTTTTACATCAAGAAAACTGCATGGAAATCAAGTAATATTTCTGCCATGCAATTGGTATATTTGGAATCTTGAAGGGCAGTAAGTGTAATGGCCATTCCAAAATGCTCAAACATACCTCTTTAACAGGATTAAATGGTCTAATGACAAAGCAAAGGATATGATGACGCAATTGAATTTTAAAAATATTACATGTATTTTAAAGCCAAGTCCATCAAGGGAAAAAAAAATAAAAATAAAAAAGCAAATTGCAGCTTCAGAATAAAATAGACGATAGAAGTGATGGACCAGCATTGAAACATGCCAAAATGTCATCTATTCTTGAGAAATATGATAAGACATATGCTAAAAAAATAAATAAATAAATAAAAGAAGGAAGATAAGAAGAAAAAAATGTAAGCACGATACTAACAACTAAGTGATAGACAGTTGTGACACTTGGTACAATATATTACCAGTACACCATGACAGACAAAGTAAAGTTGATCTACAGCATTGCCCTGCTCCATTATCACTTCTCCAGGAAGAAAAAATTCCTCATGAAGCCTAGTAACCTGCAAGACAAAAAGAATGAGAAATATTAGTATGTAACTCATAATTTTCATTTTTTTGTACTAGGGAACAAGAGATGTTTACGGAAGAGGGAAGTTTTAATCGGTGGGACTAGCACTAGAAAGCAACTCTCTTGAGCACATTATAATATTCCATCATTTCATTAAAAACAATATTGCAGGTCATACTGTTTAGTAGCCTTTTCCAGCAAATCATCTTGAAGCTGAATATTTTCATTAGTAATCTTGCTATACAAAAAATTTAATGAATTTGGTAAAACTGTCATATTTCAAGTTCCAACTGACTTTCCATGATGAATTCGCAAGAATAAAAACCATGCAAAGTTATCACAACCATCTTCCTAGTTTATCTCCGTGCAACCAGTCACAAAATAAATTGAATGTTGAAAGAGGTGTAAACAACCTGATGTACATGGATATCTGCCAGTGGAATGAACTTTGCATGAAAAAGCCTGATGCTAGATGATAATCCAGGAAAGGAATGAACTTTATACACAAGATACAACATGCAACTGCACAAGTTATAATTACTTCAGATCGAATTTAAGTATTATCTATCAAGAAATGGAAGTTACTTACAATCTGATTTATAAATTCTGAAGAGCATCCCTTAAAAAGATAAACCTTTTCAATGTATGGCAAATATAAAGATTGGGATATCTGCAAAAAGACAGAAGGGAAAATTAGAGAGAGATAGAGTTAGAGAATTAACTCACTATGATAAGTTCTACTCTGTTAGACACAATACAAGCAATGGTTGTTAACCTTATGGTGTTTAGTAGTCAACAAATATTGCTATATCATAGCATAATATAAACAAATAAAAAAACATACAATAAACGACAATATGATTGCAATAGTTGATACTCAAAATGATCTAAATCTTTTACAATGATTACTAGAGATAAAGGGGTCAGCCCTTCTGTGCCCAAACCCCAAAAATCCAAGCAAAATCCATTTAAGCCATTTCTCATACTTAAGACAAACACTATTTATCCAGGAAAACGTGCCTTGGTCCCCCCTTTCAGGTTGCCTCTACAATGAAATCACTTTTTATGAATTTTATAAAGAAAACAGGGATGAAGAGTTATTTGCCAGTGGTATTCTGGGTATTATTTAGGAGGCATATTAGAGAATGACTTGTGACAAGACAATCTTGTTCCTTTTTAGTCTTCTGCAGCTAAAGAGTCTGACCTTTGTCCAGAATTTTTACTGGAACCCCAAACCTTCATTCCTATTAAAATTCCCCTCATGGGGTAAATTGAAGACAAACCCAATGATTAGTGTCCCCAAAATCCCTGCCAATAAAGAATTGAGGAGTATCTTTATAGATCATGGGGGGAATCCAGATTCCTTATTCTCTATGAAAATTGCATATACACAGAGAAGTTTGCACCCTGCCTCTCTCACAGAGTCTGCAGCAGGCAGCTGATATTGGTTGGTCTTGATCCATTCATTTGATAAGAAAGCATTTTTTTTCTACAATTTGTGGTTTAAGGAGAGAGCTTTGGGCTCTTTGAAATTTCTCTTGATGTCAACATGCCTGAACATGAATTTTTGTAGACTTCAGGTGTGAGAAGGAAACAAATGGGGACGCCAGATTTCAGGCTTAAAGAGATGCAAATATGTTGTAGCATAGGGAGCATATTTCAAAAATCATTTGATTCTATTGTTGATGAATCCACCTTTCCATTGAATGTATTTCGTCTCATTAAAAAGGAAAAAAAAAAAAAGTAGAAAAACATTTAGAGTTTATTCTTGTGAAAGAAAAAACTCCAAGGTTCAGATAGGCCCCCATCCGAATCCTTACCTTGGCACGAATGGAGATGGGAATATCCTGAAGGGCAGCTGCATCAGTGTAGCTACTCTCATACTGTAACCGTAAGTGCCCTTTGATCTGATCACGAATGTCCCTCCCAAGTCTATTTCTGTTCATATATTTAATGACATCTGTCATTTTATCCCTGAACTTCTCTGTCTTTGATCCTTTTACAATTAATGCCGTCATGTTACCAATCAAGTAAGCTCCAAGAATCATGTCAAATGACACATAAATCATTATGAATATCATTTCCCTCAGATTGACTGCATGTATATCTCCATATCCTGTGGCAAAATAAGCACACTTATTAGCCATCACTAATGATCCAGCTGACAGAACATATGTGAAAAATGCAACAAATTCAATTTTATAGAAATAACAAAATAAACAATATCATGTTATTGTAATGAGTTGCTCACACATAGTTTAATATTGTCTGCTCTAGGTCAAGTCATACAGTTTTGCATCAAAAGTTATCCAAAAGGCTCCATCTACTATTTTAAAAGGGGTCCAACACACAACTTAACAACCTTTTTAAACAAGGCAATTTGAGATTCTAACACCCCATCCTCACCTAATCTATATTGGACTCTATCTTTCAATGCCTAGGTCTTAGATATTGTGTGTCACAGTACAGCTTCAAAAGTTTTTAGAAAAAAATTAAACCTTCAGAAAATCACAGACTGAAACACGTCACAATCGTAACCAATTAGACTTTCAAATTCAAGCCGATCATTACAAATAATACTCTTTATAATGACTAATATCATATTGTCACTTAAAATAATTTGAAATGAAAGCACCATATGTTTCAGAGATATTTGATATAAATACAACATACTCTGACTATTAAAGCTTGTATGGCGACAGATTGGTGGCCCACCAATATTTCATCATATGGTTGATCATTAACAACTTCACCATAAATAAAAGGTATATTTTGGTATATTTTTGTCTCAGATAATCTAAAGCTGTTCTTTTTGATAATTTCGTTTTTTTTTTTCCTTTTTCTTTGTTTAACAGACATGCTTAGTGTCCATTGATTTCGCCATGAGCTTTATAAAATTACGGTTTGAGGGAATACCGACTTCATAATTCTTCCCTAGTTAAACTGCGAAAGAAATCATAATCAACTAAGCCCTCTCATGGACTTGCTTAAGAATGACAAAGAGAAATTTCATGTAAATACACACAAAGATGGGAGATTTGAAATTTTGATGGGAGATTTGAAATTTTAAACCCTAGTACTTTCCAGTGTATTCAAACATTATTAGTTAGGAAGGAAACTTACCTACAGTCGCCATGGTTACAATGGCAAAATACATAGATGTTGTGTATCGCTTCCAGATGTCAATCTCTCTGAAATTTGAATAGCTATAGTCACCCAACTTCAAACTTCCAATCCATGTGTACTCCTCTTTTTCAGGAGGCAGAGTGGTGGCCAAATAGTAAAAGATGCATGCCGCCGTGTGTGTACAATAAAGTTCAACAGCAATAAGTTTCACAATCCTAGTAAACAGATAATTGATTCGGATATCCTTCTCCAAATTCTGGAAAAAATCAATGACTTTGCGCACCCGATATAACCTAATCCATAATAGATACCTGACTTCCTCTTTTCTTCCACAAGCCTGTTGGAAAAATATTTCTGAGATAGTTAAAAGGAGAAACAACTATATACTTACGCCTCCAAAGAATCACCATTAGAAGCATATTTTTTCGTACCCCAGACTTTATTTTTCTTTTCACAGAAATCTGACAGTACGCCTTCTACTATCCCATTCAAAACTGTTAATAGAAAATAATGTAGCCAAAAGGTGACAACGTGGAAGTGTCACAAAGTTAATCGCACGCATATCGAAACCACAATGGTCACATCACTCATATGGGTGGTGATTTCTAAGACTTCTAGTAAAAGATACTATTCTGAATTTGGGTGGATTAATATAAGATAGCCTGATTGATTCAAAGCACAGAAACCCTGATATCCAGTAGTCTCTTCTTTATCCTTTATCTATCCCCTTTCTTCCACTCCTTATTAATTTGTTTCTAATCTAACCTCCCTTTCTTCCTCTCTTACTCGATTTATATTCAAACAGCCTCTACTAAAGCATCAATCATATTCATTAATATGATAAATTTGATCAACATTTATTACGCACAGAATATCTCAAGCAAGCATTGAATTAGAAAAAATGAATGGAAAAAATGATAGAATCGACGAAAAGGAGAAAAGAATACCTTGTATATAATGTCCCAAGGCATACAACTAAGTAAATCAATGAAAAAACTGGATTTCAAATAGCTGCAACAAGAAGAACAAGAATGAGAAGATGAAGGCGAGAAGTGAGACTTCGAATTGCTTGCCAGGAAAATGTACTAACCGAATAGCAATTGGGGCGCGCTTATAGACCAAACGGTAGGTATGGGTATCTCTGTAAGCAAGAAAGAATTGCAAGACGATGTCAAGAAGGAAAGCAATTTGGCCAACAATGTCCAATATAAAAAGGTTCTCTGGTAGTCCTCTGAAGAAACCAAACTCCATTGGTGTGAAGAAGGATGAGTACAGTGCCCATAATAGTATGAACTTTGTCCATGCCCGATACCACCTGCATTCAGCTCAGCTGTTTTTCTTAGACTATCTTATGATATGAACCCAATCCAAATCCCTCTCATCTCATCTCTGCCCACGTTTACACCCATTATCCTAGCTACTCTCTCTTCTTCTTCAATATTATAAACAAATCTATTTTCATACTTTTCTCTCTTTTTTTCCAAATAAAAAAATCAATTACTAACAAAACTCAACATATCAACCCTCAAATTAATAAAAAATAAATAATTAATAATTTTTAAAAAACTTTGATTACTAAAATCAGTAGCAAACTTATTTATATTAAGGTATGAAATATTTTGTGACCTTTTTTTTCAATTAAGTTCCGATCTATTGAATTTTAATTGATTACATGAAAATGAAATTTTATTAATATTTCCAAGGAAATTATAAATATATTAAAAGTTACTGATTAATTATTTAATTTAAAAAATATAATAATAAAATTGAAAAATTTACTACACATATGATGAAGTAAAATTTTTTAGTAAATATAAAAAAATTATTTTTTTAATTTATATTATTTTTTAAGACAGTTTTCTTTAGGTTTAGTTTTTTGGTGAAAATTTAATCAATTTAGTAAAATTAACCTATACCGACAGTAAATGACGGGAGCGGATGCTTATAAAATTTTTGCAGGTACAGATGACTATGCGGTTTCAAGAAACCAGAGGAAGTTTGTGGATATCACACTTCAAATAAAAAAATAAAAAAAATTACGGTGAATATTTGTACATCCCTTTCTTTTAAAAGAGAGACTAAGATCTATTATATTTTGACAAGTATCACAAAGGCATTTGAATTTTAAGAAATTTCTTCGAATAAATTCAATACTTTTGAGAACGAAGCATAAATTCCCTTATCAAAAAATTAGCAGAAACACCCGTTAATTAGTTAAATTTACCAAATTATTATTACATAAAAGTCAACTTTAACCCTTGTTAACATATGTTCTAATAATGTTAATTAATTTTTAGGAGATATTTAAAAAATATCCCAAATTAGACGAATTTTGAAAAATAGTCGGATATCTAAAAATTTTTATATGATGACTTTATCTACCACTTAACGTTTATTTTTAGACTGTCAAACGAGGTTATTGCATATAAATTTTCAGTGTTTTAATCAGTTTTTTAACCTGCACTTAAAATTGAGGTGTTTTAAAATTTTACTATTTTTTATTGATATTTTGTTGATGGTAAATATCTATTGTCACAAATATAAGACTAAGAATAGGGTATTAGAACCCAAAATTAATCAATTAATAAGGAGTAAAATTGAGTTTTGAGGTAAAATATTAAAATGGTTTTAGCTAGAATGCAACAAGTGCATCAGTGGACTTGCTTTTAAATTTTCGGGAGCTATATATAAAAGTCAGGAACATCAAGTTCCAATTTTCGTCCATATAAAAGAAAGTTGGAAATTAGTATTTCTACTTTTTAAATTAGCATTACTTTTTAAATTAGCATATAAAAGTTAGAAATATGTATTTTCAAATTTTTTTATAATAGTTTCCTATTTTTATATATGTGGTCCCAAATTTTTTTTTTAAATCTAAAACAAATACTGTAGCACGATCATGACTTTGACAATAATAAACAAGAGAAACAAATATGAGTGGTATCACATCTACAACGCATCTATAACTAATTATTATATAATATAAATTGGTAAAACATCACTAGGTAAAAAAAATTAAAAATAAATGAAGAATATTAAATTTTATGACGTGATAATTATTAATGTATTAATATTTTAACAACTAAATTATATAAATTATATTAAAATTAGTTGTAAATAAATTATAAATATAGTGTTGTTCAACAAATATCACTCTTTTAAATTGGAGAGTCAGTTTAAATTTAGAGCAAACATCACATCTAAGAGTTTCCAAATATCATCTCAAAATAAAAGTCTACGTTTTCTACTTTGCAGTCTAGAAGGCGAGGAAAGTGACAATAAAAAATAAAAATAGTAAGCGGTAACATAATTATTTTAGCATTTACTATTTTAATTAATAAATTATTTAGAACTCTAAATAATAAAGTCATTACATATAATTAAAATATTATTTTCGTATGTATGACATAGGATTCAAAATGTGTAAGAGGGGCCGGAGGGGGTTGGGGGGGTGGTTGTGTGGTTGGGGGAATCAATTTTCCCAATTTTAACCAGAAGTTTCAGAGAATGCGACCTCAAAGTGCACAGGGACACAGTGAAAGTTTAATGTATTTTAAAGAATGCAAGTGAGTAATTCCAAGTGGAAAAGGCTAAGGTTGAACCTGAAGCGTCCCAGCCAACCCAAATCTCAGTCAATACACCAACCAAGCAGGAATCATTAAAAAATAATAAGAATAAGAATCCAACGAAAAACAAACTGGTGTACTCAAGTGGCGGGAATCAGCGCCGCGCGCAACACACAACCCACGTCTACGCCACCCGCCCCCCGCGCTTCCCTCTCCCCCCCAGAACAAAAAACCAACTTGAAGTTGTCATTCTTCTAATAACAGCTTATTAAAATTAGATAGACATCTGATTACTAATTTAAAATTAAATAGTCATTTTCCATAGAAATCGAGATATTACATCCAATCCAACTAAGTAAAAGATTATAGATTTTTTTTATTGCTTGCTAGATATAAAAGAAACAATCATTTGTATCTATTATTAGATGAGTAAACTATAATTATGATTTGTTAAAAGTTTAGTCTTACAATTAATGAATTATAAATAAAAAGGAAATGAAATATAAATATTCGTTAAATAAAAGCATAATAGGAGGAGATTTTTTTTTGGTGATATTAAAAAAAATGGAATAGGAATTTGTGATGATTAGGAAAGAGTAGAAAAAGAAAACCTGTTATCAGGGCAAATAATGGGAGCTTTGGAAAGATCTTTGATGCCGGCGATGACAGATTGGCGGCTCAAGTTGAAGTTATTCCAACGACCGCCGATGAGCCCAATCTGGTTACTTATCAAATTGAATCTGCTTCCTCGCGACGATTTTATGGCGTCTCTCAAATCCTCCACCTCGTACTCCTCTTCATCTTCGTCTCTTCGTCTTCCTCTTCTGGTATCGTCCATCACGTTGGCGTTTCGGATTCGATCGATCAATTAATCAAACAAAAACAAAGCCTCTCCCTGACTCTGATCACTCTCCACAATGCCGTTGTGAGTATATATAAAACAGAAGAGAAGAGAGAGTGGCCGCCTAGCCTTGGTGGCTAGCCTTGCAGAAGAGCTTGATCTTGCTTGGTGTTATATGGTATGGTATGTGTTATATGGTATGGTATAATATATATATAGAGACTCAACTCAACATATAATTGAATTAGCTTGGCTTTGACAAAACGTTAGTGATTATTGTTATTATTGTTTTCTGGATTTATCTGATTAAAGACACGTAAGCGTAATTCAAGGTGCGGAACAGAGAGTTTTGTTTAATTTTATTCTTTGGTTTAGTTTTGATTTGAAATGAAGAAAGCTGCGGCACAAGACAACAGCTCAGACTCTTGCTATTTATTTATTTATAACTCAATTAGCCTTACAAAACCTCAACACTACACTTGGATTTCATGACGTGTCTTCCTAATTAATTAAGACAAACTTGCTATTGTCCTACGTGTTTCCACTTCCATCCCCTTGTTTTCTGCCTTCATAATTATCTAATCATTCACTTGGCTGTCCCTCTCCCTCTCCCTCTCCCCCTCAACTCATGCTAGTGTCAGCTAATACTACTACTAATGTTTATAACATTAACCTAAACTTAGCATGTGTTGTAATAATAATAATCATAATTAAAATAACAAATTCATTGTTTTCACAATATTCTATGGGTGGATTTTATAACAACAATAATAATAATAAAAGCACACACTTCTTCATATGGTTTAAACAACTAACTTTCGAAAAAAATTTCTCGAAAATTAATTAATCCTAATATACTTGTTTGATCACTTTTTTTATTCTAAATACAAATTAAGTGATATTACTCTTATAAACTATCTATACAAATTCACATATAAACATATGTGACATTATTCAATGATTTTCTCATAATTTATATTAATTAATGTAATTATATTTAAAATTCACTTCTTTAATCAAATCATGACACATCAGTTTGTATAAAAAAATTGTATATAATTTGTAAGAATAGTACTATTCATACAAAATATAAAAACTATATTATTTTAGTTTCTGAAAATTGTATTTACAATATTATTGTGGGTGGGTATGATATTATTTCTATAATTGAAACGTTTTGAGATAAAAACATGGAGCAAGAACTTGCATCCTCCTCAATATTTCCATGGGTGAATAACTAAACAATTGATAAGCATTCATGAGTAGTGCGAATTATATATAGTAAATTTTAATAAAATTATTTTTAATAGAAAATGAGCAAACGGTGGAGGGAAGCATACTGATCACATAAAATATTTGTATAAAAATGAGGTAATAAATAATCGTATAATTAACATGAAAGGTGGTGAGGCGTGGAGAGTTACATGCATGGGCAAACACGGGTGAAGGCGTCAATCGATATTAAGGATGCACGTGTTGCTCATGTAGAGAAGGTGACATGAGTGCCACAACACACAAACATAATTAAACAAATTCATTTTAAGTGGCCACGGTGTCTCGAGTCCTTTTTTTCACGAAAATTAATAACAAATAAGATTTTTTCCTTTTTTAAAAAAAATTTTAACAACGTCTTAATTATTTTAGTGTCTAAACACGTTTAACTTAATTTGAAAAATACACTCCCCTCTAGATAAGTTAGTAAACAATAAAAGAAACATTGTTAGTATGCAACCATCAAAAAATGATCTAACACTATCTAGCAAAAAGAGCATTGCATCTAGCAATATGTTAGATATCTAGTAACTTGTTATGTGAGTATTCTTTTTTTTTTCTTAGTATTGAACTTGATTAAATAATAAAAAATAAATAAAAATTTACTAAAACCTAAAAATCATTATTGTTTGTGTAGAAAATTGGAAGCCAAATTTCCTACAAGAATGAAGAAGAATTCTAGCTCAGGTTTGCCTTCCTGCAATTCGGTTTTTAAAAAATCCTGAAAACAAAGGAAATTGGCTATCTATAAGCGAGCTAGTGGAAGTGAAGTGTTTGTATAGTCACTCTAATACTTAAGTTAGTACCAAAATCAATATAGAACAACTAAAAATAAGCTAAAATGAATTGACACTAGTGAATTAGATTACCTTACATAGGCTGACCTCATTGAGCTAACCATTAGAGGTAATATAAGGTATTAAATAAGTTATACTTGGATCTCAAATCATGGGATAGTCAACTGTTAGTTGATTTTTAGGATGACTTTGATCACCAACATCTACTCAACCATGATTTTTGAGATAATCAAGGTGTAAATGGTGCATTCATATAGAATCAAGCCTTATCATGCTTCATTTCCTCAAAAAATAATAGTAAACCTATTACTCATTTATAACCAATTCTCCCTACAACTTCAATTAGTAAAATCCTACTAGAGATATATTTCCTTTATTCAATTATTTTCTCATTGAATGAATTTTTGCCTACTCAATTTGTAAGGAAATTTAAATATAAATGAGTTGTAAATGTAGCATTGCTCTTCCTCAAAACTTAGGGATTATATTACGGGAGTTACTAATGGTGGCACTTGTAACAAGTCTTTGCATGTAAGCTTTAACTAAATCCTGCTATGAATGTCATCTAGGCTGGATCCTCGTTGGACTCATCAGGCCTATATCATAACCTTATTTGGACTGGATCTTGCTTTTTGAGCATCAAACTTAGGCTTGAAAAATTATATCCAAAAATTATTGTATGCTGTTATATATTTTGTAAATTTATTGGTATTGATTGTAAGTAAAATAGAAGATATTGTCTCTCTTAGAGCGTGTTTGTTTGGGTTTCTCATTGAGTAAAAAAAACATTTTTAATACCAAAAGCTCTTTTAAAAAATTTATATATTGTTTGGCTGCCAACTAAGAAGAGCTTTTGAATGATTAAAAAAACTGTGTTATGTCTACTGAAAAAAGTCCAAAACTGAAGCTTTTGGGAAAAGCTTTTTTTGAGCTTTTTTGAAGTTTTGAAATGTCAAAAATATCCTCGTTTAATTTTAAATATTTTACTTTATTCTTTCATTATAACAAGACTCTATTTTGATAATTTAATTATAATAAGTGTTTCTATATGTGTTCCATCAAACAATCAATAACTTTTAAATAAAAACTCTATTTTTAGAAGCTATGCTTCAAACATATCTAATTCAATAAGCTCTACTCATAGAAGCCAAAATAAACTGACCCTTAAAACACATTTCTTTCGGCTTGTCTACTAGCTAAAAGAACTTTTTTAATGTCAAAAGCTTTTCTAAAATTTTTTTAAGTTATTTGGCTGTCACATAAGAAGAGCTTATCAATGATTAAAAAAACTGTTTTATGTCTTCTTGAAAAAGCTCAAAATCGAGGATTTTAGGAAAAACTCTTTTTAAGCTTTTTCAAAGTTATAAAATATCAAATATACCATTACCATATTTTAAAATATTTATTTTATCCTTCCTTTCTAAAAAAAATAATGTTGATAATTTAACATCAATAGGTACTTATATATTTATTCAGCCAAAAAACTATCAACATTTTTATAAAAGCTCTATTTTTACAAGCTTTACTCCAATATGATCTACTTACAGAACCCGAAACAAACAGGCCTTTAGTATTTTTCTTATATGTAAATATTTAATATACCACAAACTTTTAGAGAGGTTTTTATAAATCAATATTAGGGTTTGTTTTGGAATATGAGAAAAATAAGTTATTATTGTGTTATGGAAAAAATCTATTATAGTTGTGTTGTAAGAAAAAAATTATAAAGTGTTGGTGAAATTATTTTTTAATCATTATGTTGTTAAAACTTATAAATATATAATTGGTAAATTCGATCTTCAATATTTGATTGTGAATATAAAGACTAAAGTATAAATGATTTTATAAAATGGGAATGGATCTTTTAACATAAATTTTTGACACAGATTTATGATTCTTGATCTTACCATATCCAGTGGTTGAGATTGAAAGTTAAAATGTTGTATTTAATGCTGTTAACTCATCAATTATCTTAATTATTGAATTTTCTATATCCAAAATTGATTTTCAAAAATAGGATTACGAAAAGCTACTCCCTCTAGGCTTTTGAAGTCGAATGAGAAATTAATTCTTAGAGATTCAAATTCTTAAAAAATCAGTTTTGAAATTTTTATAAGACATCTAAATAATAGTAAATTCTCCAAGAATCAGCTTTTAGATTTTCAATAACAATCCAAACAACCTATTACTTGTACACCCTAGTCATTGTACATGTTGACCAAAAAGGAGTGCAATTGATATATATAGGAATGATTATGAAACAAAAAGTTGCGGAGTCGATGAGTCCTTGTATGTACATTATGTGCTACACTTTTTGTGTAAAAGATAGCTTAAAGAAACCTTTGGTGCCCTAGGCTACAGCTACAAGTAATTTGGCAGGTGTTGCTGAACATCAGTCTTTTTTCCCCCGAACGGATGCATGTCAACTTCTACAACTTTTTAGAGCATTTGGATTGGATGCCTATTACTAGTTTGATTGTGATATATCAAAATAGTGGACCCTCGTTCACGTGGGACTACGCAATTTTATTTTTATTATATTAATTTTATTTCTTTATGTTAAATTTGCATATTTAAAATATAAAATTAATTATTAATTATCAAATAAATCGTGTGATGATATGATCAAGAGTGAGATTGCTTGCACTCAAAATTTGCTCTTAACACTCATTTTCTATGGAGAACTCATAATTAACATTTTTCAAATTATATGTTTACTTCACTCATTTTCATAATTTAAAATTTTTTATCATGTAATCAATAAAAATTCAATGATTGGAACTTAATTGAATGAAAACTATAACAAAAATAAGTCAACATTTCACAAAAAAATTAGACATTAATATAAATATTTCAATTATGAAGAAATTTTTTTTAAAATTTTTAATAAAGAATATCATTTTTTATTAAATTAAATATTAATCTAATGAATCCTATTGGTAATTATTGTCGTTTTTTAAATTATGTGGTTAAATTTTATAAAAATTTAAGTTTAAAATTTGAAAAAGAATTTTGTAGTTAGATTAACGGGTATAAAAATGATTTTTTCATAATGTAAATAGTCTCATTTAATAATAAATGATGTGATAATCTTAAATTAAGATAAAATTTTTAGTGGGGTTACAGCTCACTTAATAGTAATAAATTAATAAATAGCATATGCCATCATTAATTAATGCATTCTAAGTGATTACATGAGTTTTTTCAAGTCATAGAATAGCTATTAATTAATTAGCCAAGCATCCGTGCGTGTTGTCAATTTCTTAAATAAGAAAGTGATAAAAGGCCTAAATTAATCATGAATTTAATTTCTTTATCGGCATATGAGGCAGGCATGCACTATGCTTATAAATATTAGTATTGGAAACGATCGATGTCTATAATGGAATTGATTAGGCAGAGACATGCATGTGCAACTATATATAACATCGATTACTTGAATATTAATTGCATGGTCACGGTGGTCCATAGTATAGTCCGTTGTAATAAAATATATAAACGAATAATAATACTATCCTTACAACTTAATTTCCTACAATATTGAATTGACTAAAATCTATTATAAATATAACTATTATATCATATATAGATTATAACTTTCATTAATCATTTTTATTTTTTATTTTTTCGATAAATTTTTATCAATTCAGACTATAAGAATTTGATCATAAATTTTAATTATAATAGAGAGATATAACATTGTTTATAATCGAATTCCTAATTAACTCTTTACTATGATTTTGTAAAAGAAAACTAAACGACCCATTAATGTGGAGTGACATAATCCTCCTATTCAGCCGCCCAAAGCCGGCTACGATTTGTAATGGGAATCCACGCAGTCACATAACACAATCTCAAGTTTATAAATTAGCCACAAACCATGAAGTTGCTCATCACGAGTGATCCACTCGGTCTTATATACTTAATCAAATAAATATTGAATTAATTAGTAATACTACTGCTTTTGGATTCAACATGGATTCTCCAACGTAGTCCACTATAAGACCTAGTTAGTACAAAAATAGAAAAATGAGTGGCCAGAAATTGAAAGTCTAAAAAGTTCGCTCAAACTCATCAAATCCAATTAATTTCACTTACCTATGTTGGTTTCAGTTGGAGAATTAGGTTATCAAAGACTCGCAGGCACTTTTTAATCGCAGCTAGTTATATTATATTGTACGTAATCAATTACTTTAATCATATAGAGCTATAAAACTAAGTTAAATTTATAAGAACATGATAGAATAATGAATTGATTGTTTTGTGGTGGGCGGAGAGAACCTTCATATAATGGGCCTATATTTTAGGTTCATTATTTCATGGTGGGCGGAGGGACCCTTTATATAATGGGCCTATATTTTAGCTTCATTGTTTTACGGTGGGCAGAGGGACCCTTTATATAATGGGTCTATATTTTAGCTACCACAGCGCAAAGATATGATCATATGACCTTTTATGTATGTGCCCTCTTGTCTGTATTAATTTTACATGAATTATACATATCCATACGCGCGCGCGCACACACGCGCACACACACACACACTCTCTCTCTCTCTCTCTCTCCATGGGAGGATAATATCATACGTCATCTCGGGGTTGCGGATAATATCATCGTAAACAAAATTTAGTATTTATATTATTATAATCCTTAAATTTACGCATTTTCGTGAGGTCCAATTGATTAGTTTCGTCTACGTTAAATTATGAAATAACTCTATTACCCTTATCATAAAATTAAAAAAAAGGAAATTCTTTTTTTCCACTCCCTCTCGACCCGTCTCTCGTCTCCCACCACCACCGCCACCACCACCATATCTGCCACCCCTACTCTCCCTCCTCTCACTCCACCGCCATACCACGGACCACCCACGACAACTACTCCCCAAGCTCGACAAACCACACCGAAACAACCACTACCGACCCACACAATCGCCCTCCCCTCTGCCCTCCCTCTCGCTCTCGGTCCCCATTAGCCCTACCTCCCCTTCCGCGTCTCTCCCGCTCTCAGTCCTTCTCTGTCTATCTCCCGCTCTCGGTCCCTCTCCGCTCTACCTCCACCCATGACAGCCACTCTCGATCGATTGCTGAGGTTGTTATCTGCTGCTATGATGACTAGAAAGCCCGATTTATTTTTGTGTTTTTGTTTTCTGCTGATGTGGGTCCGGGTGGCTGTGAAGTGGTTTTTTGGTAGCTGTGCCTGGTACTTTTTGGGGCTGCGATTTTGGTGATGATCTAATTCGTGGTGGTTGTGATTTTGGGATGGGATATTGGGTTTGATCTGGTTGATGATTCTGGGTCTCTAATTCTGGTTGATGATTTCTGCAATTTTGAGCTTAAGTTTGATTTTTGGTTGATGATTCTGGGTCTCTAATTCTGGTTGATGATTTCTGCGATTTTGAGTTTGAGTTTGATTTCTGGTTGTTGATTTCTGTCATTTTGGTGGTGCTCTAATTTGGGTTCGGTTGCGATTTGTTGTTGATGTGGTTTGGTTGCGATTAATTTGAAGCAATTAAGCGTTACGATTTGGCTTTTTGGGATTCATTTGGAATGAGAGAGGGAGTTACAGAGGAGCAGTTGAGAGGGAGAGAGGAGGAGCAATGGCCGATGGGCATCCGTTTATAAAAAAGTTAACAGAATTAATCTATTGAACTTAGATAACATACGTAAATCAAGGATTATAACGGTACAAAATATCAAATTTTATTTTTGGATGGTATTACGTGTAATTTATATATACATGTCAAGGATATGATGTTTTGATATAAATTTTGTGACATAAAATTAAACATAAATTCTTAGTTATTGTTCTGGAAAATTTAATGGATAAAATTTTATGTTAAAAGATCTTCTCTCTATTTTTTTGCTCTTTATAAGATCAGTAAAATTAATCATGGAATGCATAAGACAAAATTTTAGTTCATTAAGTTAAATACTGTTATTACACTTACAAAATTGATATATAAAATTGACGTGGCATCATTCATTCAATGACATATGATTAATCAATATTATTATATATTTTTTATATTCATCGTTACATAGAATTTTGTAAGTATAGTATTATTATTACGTTAAATTTAACCTAAATTGATATTGTTGTAGCTTGATAAATTATTTCTTATTTAGCTATAACAGCAAAGGTGTGTTTGGTGACATATATATATATATAATTTACAAGTTAATAAACTGGAAGTTGATTACAAAATAAATTGTTTTACAGAAATTTTCAAAAGCAAGATTGTTCTGCTTTTCAAAATCAAATTATTCCTTGAGTAGATTATGACAAAGTATAACTATAAAAGTAGCCCGACTTATTAGTTGTAATTTATAAAATAATTGTACAACTAGAGAATGATATTTATAATTTAATAGGAGATAAAAGAAAAAAATTAAATTATATTTTTGTTAATGTTT
Source organism: Boswellia sacra (assembly GCA_013180625.2). Classification (NCBI taxonomy): domain Eukaryota; kingdom Viridiplantae; phylum Streptophyta; class Magnoliopsida; order Sapindales; family Burseraceae; genus Boswellia; species Boswellia sacra. Next base: position 1,072,808 of record SNVD02014502.1, read on the forward strand.
TACTAAATTATCACCTCCACAAGCTAATCTGCTTAAGGCCTGTTTGAGATAATTGTGTTGTGAGAAATTACTATAGAAAACTATTATAAGAAAAATTATCCATTAACTACGCTGACTTGAAAAGTTGTTGGGTATTTAATAAAATAGATTTTTAAAATTTTTGTACAGATGTGTTGTAGAAAATTGCTATACAAAATTGTCGTAAGAAAAATAAGCTATTAGTTGTATTGTCTTGAAAAGTTATAAAGTGTTTGGTAAAATAGATTTTTAAAACTGTTGTGAAGTCCAAAAGTTATGAATATGTGTTTGCTAAATAAGATCTTAAAAGCCTCATTTTCAATATAAATTCTAGAATATACATGATTTTGTAAAATAAAATATTATAATCATTTAAATTAAGTTGATTTTGTTATGTAAAGAACAATAAAATTAAGTATGCAGGTTGCAAAATGTAAAGAATAAACGATGTGAATAAAAGTGAGATAGAGCCATATCTTTCACTTTTAACCAAGAGAATTACAAGCTGTCAAAACCGTGCAAAAATAAAGATGGAGATGGCTATTTATAGCCAAATGTGCCACCACTTAGACCAATGAGATTGGTTCTCTTGAATATTAAAATAATGTTACGTTAGGCATGAAATAAGATGGTGTAGAATGAGAGAAGGCAGCGGAGATGGGAGGAGGAGGTGTGCCTTGGGACTACTTGTACCATTTGTTCTCTCTTTTCCCTACTCTCTCTCCAAGTCCCATTTCTCCCATGTCTTCTCGTCTAGTAAAAACGGTCGAGCTTGCGAAGTGAGTTGGCCATTGCTTGGGTGAGCGGTGGAGTTGAAATGGTTGTGGTGGAGCTCCACACAAACTCACATATTACACGACAGATTTCAGATTATATACTTAAAAAATTATAATATTAAAAATAATTAAATATATTAATATCAAAAATAAATAAATAATAAAAAAGAATTTACAATAGTTAGATGTTCGTCGTCAACAGCTGCCAACTTCCGATGATGCGGCACATGAATGGACATCGTCCCCGCCATTAGGATCTCCATGGAAAATTTTTGTCACCCATTTTCTCTCTTAATTATTCCGGTTCCCTTGCTTTTCTTATACTCAAATCGAACACACCTAAGTTCTCTCCAAAGAGATAAATAACAAAGGGTATTGAAGGAACTTAGAGGCTGGATTGGAAGGAAATTTTTAGAGAATTACTTCCATGGTGCATTTGGCGCATCGCATCTGGATAAGATATAATCTTATATATCATGTTTAGTATAAGATTTTATAAATAATAATGTAATATAATATTCAAATTTTATTTAGATTATTTTAAATAATAATAATAATAGTAATAATTTTAAATTAATAAATAATTTTTTATTTGTAATTAATTAGTTAAATATTTTATCATTATTAATTTTATATAATTAATATTTATAAAATTAAACTCAATTAAAATTTTATTTAATATTTGTTGATGTCGAAAATTTACAAGCCCAAAGGGCTGAGTAATGAGGCCCAAAAGAAGCCTATACAAGCTATAAACTCATGCAAAAGCCTCCATTGGGCTATCATTATAGGGGTGACAATTTTTTCCAGCCCAACCCGGTACTCGCATTTTCCCCGGATGGACTGGTTAGGTAAAAGCCCGCATTTGTAAGGATCAGGCCCAGGGGCAGGGGGTTCTAAGTACACATAGAGCCCGAGTGTGGTGCAGGACTAGTATTGTGGAAATCCAGTCCCTGGCCTGCACTGCAGTTTAAGCCTATATTTTTATACTTTGAAAAATTGTATAACTTGTTAACACCTGAGGAGATTCAAATACATGAGCTTCACTAGTGAGTTTCTACTCCAAACCACTCAACCCAAACACCTTTTGTGTTTAATGTGCACAACTAATAATATATAACCTCTTCATATATTATATACTAAATTCTAATACAACAGAAATCCCTAAATCCATTCCCAAATTTGATCTAATCTTCTACTAATTGAAAATCAACGGCTCCCTCCTCTTCGTTCCCTGTCCTCTCCTTCGTGTTGTTTCTATCCTCTCCCCGCAGTGCGATTGTAACCTGTGGTTGTGGGGTAAAGGTGCGATGTTAGTGTGTAGTTGTTGGTGAGGTTGGTTGGTATGGACTGTGGCAACATTGCTACTAATTGCTGATGATTATAGGGGTGTGGCTGGGTTATAGAGTGGCTTTGTGACGTAATTCAATTGTAATGATGGATCGCGGTAGTTTGATTGATAGAGGAAAGTGGTGGTTTGTGATTTGGCAGTTTCGTTTTGCGTTTCTTCGGTCTTTGCAATGGTGACTGGTGCTGCAATGAAGATGAGGTAGGAGATAATGAGATGAAAGCATAAATTTGGGGAAATTCGTCGGTAAATACGGGTTTTTGATATGGGCAAAATGCAGGGTTAGGGTCAAAAAATAATGAATCTGAGGAAAGTCCCACCTGCCCCCGTATCACACTCAAAAATCCAAGGAAAATACGAGGTCTAGGGAGAGCAACACACAATCCTGTCCAAGTGTGGAAATGCAAAACCCGCGTATACACCTAGGTTTTGCCATCGTTAGCTATCAATATGCCACGTGCAACAAGCCATGCAATCCATGGTACTATAAACATAAAAAGGCCTTCATCATACAACATGCTAAGCTCAAACAAATGCTCTTAAGTCCAGTTGACTCATCATCCAATTGGGTTAAGTCTTCATGCTACTCATGGCATTTTATAGCTCAGGCCCAATACATTTAAGTATGTTTTCATTCACTCTTTGGAGGTTAGACACTAAAGGCATATTTGGTGTGTGATATTGTATAGTATTATTTTACTATATTATATTAAATAGTATAATTCTTGTGTTTGGTGCTAATTTAGTATAGTATTAATTAATACAAAGTACAATCCTTAAATGCATCAATATTGTATTAAATTATGTAGAGCTAATTTATGACATTAGCATTACATTGTATAACACGAATAAAAAATATCAAAATTATCCCTATAAAATTATATATATCCAACAATATCCTCTAATTTTTAAAAATTTTAAAATAAATAAAGATGTATTTAATAAATAAGTTATAAAATTAAATTTATTTAAAATTTATTTTCTAAAAAAAAAGAGATGAAGGGAGTCTCCGCCCTCATTGGGTGACACCAGAGGTCCACTGCCTCCATTAGACTAATTGGCACCCCGTTAGACCAATTGGCACCTAATATGCCATCATAAACTTGAATTGTCTAATGGGTCCAGTGGGGGCATTGGACCCCAAGTAATTTTTTCAACAATTAACGACTGTTCAATAAATTACTAAATAACTACTTTTATAAATAAACTAGAAAAATATATATACTTTGTATATCTTTTTTTTTTAATTCTTACTTTTTGTACAAATTAATACAATACATGAGTACACCAAACACTATATAATTTTGACATAACATTATTTTCAGTACTATACAATGCAATGTTATATAATACAATACTATATTATACTATATAATATCGCGTACCAAACATGCCCTAAAGACATTACCTTTCAGACTTAGTGGACCTAAGCCACCCATGGTACTCTAGGTAGGCCGTGGTTTGGTTGGCACAAATAAAGGAAGAAAAATGCACATATTTAATTTAATTTGCTAAAACCAAAGCCTACTTGGGGTGTACTCTAGTAAAATAACAAATTAAGACCAAAAAAGGTCATGGTGGTAAATTAAGATGATTGGATTAATGTCCCTCTTCCTGCACCATCTACATAATTATTTTCATTACCATTATTTCATACATTATCACTTAGGTATTACTTTACTTTAGTTTTATCTATTGGATAATATCTAACATTGTCATTATTTTAGCATTATCATTATCATTATTTTACAGTAATATTGTCATTCATCCTACTATAAACAAGTTGTCAGCACATCATTCACATTCATCCAGAGTTAAACACAAGCCCTTCTTACTAAAACTAAGTACCATCTAACATCTAGTTTCAAAAGTCAATTTGTAGTCGTTTCTTCCAACCTGATACACAGCCTAAACACATTTCCTTTCATCCAAATCACACATTTAGTATCTTTAGGATTTTAAATACTATCATCCATACACATACAATTGGTCTAGGATTTAGGTTCAAGTCAACACAGTAAATTAGTATCATTCATTCTCATTCTTGCATCATCAAAAAACACTCTAATAGCTAAGCGGTTACACATTTCTTAGATCTTCACATGTGTTTAAATCTACTTTGCCATAAAAGATTTTGCTTCAATTATAGACGTGCATTAACCCAAGTCAGGTCTCAAGCGTCCACGTTGTCATTAGGGCCAATCTCATAATTCATTATCACTTTCTTTAGTTTGCATCACCAAGTGCTCATAGATCCTCGACCTGTTCTTTTTTTTTTTTTTTCCATAGAGTACTCGTAACACGAGATTTCTTGGTTGGGCAATCCATCTCGAGACAATGTGGACCAGCTCCTCGAACTCTGGTGATAGTCTCTCAAAGGCAAAGAAAGTGTTTGTCTTTTCATTTTTTTTAGAAAGAAAGGATTTTGTTGTAATTTGCCCATTCCAATCAAGGGCATAATCATCATTGTACTACTATTGTAAAAAGAGGCTTCAACAACATTTTATATTGAATTAACATATAAAACTTTAAATTTATTAATATTTAATATTTAAAAAAATTAATAAAATTTTAGGGTGTGTTCTTTTATGAATCCAGTATTTTTGTTTTCAATTGAATTTGAATTATTTTAAATTTTTAAAAAAATATATAATTGAGATTGAATATAAATTATATTGAAAAATATACAATACAGAAAATAGGATTTAGATTCATAAAAGAATAGAGCTTTCACTGTCGATCATTTCCTTATCACACGAAGGTGGGCCAATTAAGTTTTGCTAAAATAGCACTCTTAAGCCCAATGCTATCCAACGCCTCAAAACTTCAAGCAAATTCAGTAAATTCATTTAATGCTCTTGTATTCTATGCCATACTACGCACCATACGGGCCCTAAAGGGGCTTTAAAAATAGGGCTATTTTGAGGGCCTATTTGTTTGTATTTTTTAAGTCGTTTATGTGTTTTTATTGTGGAACAAAGCATTGAAAAATGTACTAACTTGCTTGTTTATTTATTTTTTATTATTTCAAAAACAACATATTTACGACAACTTACTTAGATATGACTAAGGGACAATACTTTTTAGCATTCTTTTAAAATAAAATCAAAAAATATTTTTAAGGGCTCATTTGATTATGTATTTTTAATATTTTTATTTCTAAACAGGTATATAGTAGAATGTGTAATAAGGATTTGTTTATATATTTTCACTTAAAAATAAAAAAAATACATAATCAAAGTACAATACTTATAATACACTATTTTTTATGAAATTAAAACCACTTTTTTATGTTTTCTTCCCTCTCTCAACTTCTTAAAGTTTACATAATTTTTTTCTTTTATATTTCAAATATTTTTTATAATTTTAATATAAATAATTTTATTCATTAAATATTTTAATTTATAATTTTATAATATTTAAAATAAAAAATATATATTTTAATTTTTATACTATAATTCATTTTCAAACAAAAAAATAAAATACATATAACCAAATATAATTTTTATATAATCTAATTTCACGTAAAAAGTGTAAGCATACCTTTCATTTTTATTTCCAACTAGAAAACACGAAATTTATAACCAGATCGCTCCAAACGCATTAGAAAAGAGATTTTTTAACAAAAAAATTATGACTCTTGATTTTATTAAATTCAATAACTAATATTAAAAATAAAAAAATTATATTTAATATTACCGCCTCATCCAAATTTTGTGAAGATTTGTGTAAAAGAAAAAAAAAATGTCGTAAATCCCTTCCTATTTTTTAAATCATCACTTAGAAACCAAAAACACAAATATACAAGGGGCTAAATTTTCAAAATAGAACTCAAAAACCAGCGCTGCCTCTCCTCTCGCCTGGCGTCCCAAGTCCCAGGCCATTCACCTCACAAATTGAGGAACAAGTGCGCCGCGCTATCCCAATTTTACGCAGGTCTCAGCCCTCCCTCAGTGACGTGGGCGAGAGTTCAAAATTTCGAAGGCTCTGTTTGGCCGCGGAGCAAATGGAGGACAAACTCAAGTGCTTAGCACTAGTTGGAGGTGGAGCTCTTCTGGGCTGTGTTGCCACCATCTCTCTTCACAAGCTTCTTTCAAGGTAAAAGTAATTCAGAAGCTTAAATATCATCTATTGCAATATTATAATTAATTCTGGAATAATTAATTGCAGAAACGTGGCGAACTCGAGCTGTAAAAGTGCCATTCAACTGAACGGTAATTGCTTTCTTGTTATTATCTCTGCGATTGCGAGGTTGTCTTGTTCTTGTTAACTGATAACATTGTAAAATTTCTAAGTGCTTTTTCGCAAAATAAAAAAAAAGTATAAATTTACCGAAGAAATATATTATATATTTGTTCGGTTTATTAATTTTCTAAAATAAAATAACTACGTTGTCAGGTAAAAGGCATGTACTCAGCACAGCTATGAAGACTTGCATGATGGATGTTGGGATGCCTGGTTTTGATCTTCTAGCTGATGAAATAGTTTCTGAACAACTGACCCGGTATCTTACTTTTCTCTTCTTAATTAAGATTGTCTGTGTCATTTCGTTGTTGTCAAACTTAGTAAGGAGGAACATTGATGAATTCATGTTAAATAAAACGATGCTATGAAAGCTGCTTTGTTACATCACCAATGCATTGCTATTTTAACCTCTATATCCCAGTTATGGTGCGTACTTTGGCTTGGCATTATAAAACTATGGCTTCACAAAATAGCTTATTGGGTAAATTACTGGGGTCTTCATTTTAAAATTTATAATTACCATCTTATTGTCCAAATTATGTCACCAAAATGTTGGAGTTTTGTGTGTGTCTGATATCAAAATGTTCAACTGGTCCCAATTTTTCATTTATTTGAGGCAAAATTGCTTGTTTGTATGTAAAATCTTAAGAAATGTTGGCATTTCCTTTTGACCTTGACTAGTTTCGAAATTGTTGTTGGTGATCCTAGAATCCTTAGCTTATATTATATCATAACTCATGCTTTTATTAAGGTCCATATGCAAACAAGTCTTTCTTCCCCTTTTACACCGATGCAATTGTATTTTTTAGAGCTACTTTTTAAGCATAATACTTTGTTGTAATTTTTATGATGTTATTAGGAATATTCAATTCTTTGGCCTCGAGTCTCAACAGAAGGTGACTGCATCCTATGTTGTTGTCATTGGCCTTGGAGGGGTTGGGAGTCATGCTGCATCTATGCTTTTGAGATCAGGAGTAGGCAGGCTCCTTCTTGTGGATTTTGATCAGGTATTTTCTCTCTGTGAGCATATGAATGTTCTGGTATCCTTTTTTTTTTCAGCCATGTTTGCTATCTGCTTTCATTAGTTTACTTTATTGGAGTTTTATCTCATTTGTACTTTAGAGGTTGTTCACCCAACTATCCCTACGTCAACAATATTCACATTTTGTGATTAATTTTTTTAATTTCTGAGTCATAACTTTGCTTTCATGCATTAAGTCTTCCAATCATGATCTATGGACATCAAACATTATTTGTTATTGTAATTTTTTCTTGTTTGGCTCAATGGTTTTTCTCCCCTCTTGTTTTATCATTCATTGCGTACAAATGTTGCTTTTATGAGCTGCTTTTATTTTTACTGTCACTATGCAAAAATTGGTAGCTCTAGAGGGAAAAATTGTTCTTATATGCAATCTGTTTAGATTTTTTTTTGATAGTTCGAAGTTGTTTTGCATCTCGAAGATTGTCCTTTTATGTTATTGATGAAATTTGGCCATTAATTCTCTTCCTCATATGGATCTTGCGTTCTACCATTAGAGTCAAATATGTAATTATTTGATTTGCATGCGTTTTTCTGCTTACTTACACAAATTGCAACTTTGATGGCATTGCTCTAATAAGGCATGAACAAATTTATTAAGGGGTCAAGTGTTATTGCCTTGATATTTTGTACCATTTTCATGGACATATTAATTTTAGAAGGCAAAAGTGATTCTAATTTATATTGAAAAAAAACTTTTGATTTTCAATACTCTTCAAGAATGAGGAAAGTAACTCATGGAAAAGGAACAAGTGGTGATTTTCTTATCCACATTTTGACTATCTAAAAGTGAAAAACTTTTCATGGTCCTTCATTACTCTTTCCTTCTAAACGGTACAGTGGGGGGGGGGGGGAATTCTCATAACACCTTACTTTTCCTGAACAAATTATTGTAATTGACTCACTTCAATTTGCTGTGAATATTCTTTGGCATGTGTCTGACATAACATTGAGTTGAAATTTTGATGGGTTTGCGTTGTTGTTACTTGAAAATTATACCCTTCCCTTTCATCTCAAATAATTCCACAACTGCTTCTCTCTTCTTATGAGCGTAATACAATTCATTAACTGCATAGGATACTAATTTTGGCTAGAAATTAATATATTGAAGAACTTTTAATTGCCATACCAAGCTAAATGAGACATTTTGATTATCACAGTATGCAGTACTTTGATTATATGAAATTCGTACATAAATGAAGTGGGGCTTTATAATATCGTGGATTTTTCTAAAAAATGAAATCATTTTATGCACTTATGAAGGTTGTGGTTGCTATTTGACCTGCCATCAAGACGTATAAATGCCTCTGGAAGCTTTTACTATAGTGTTATTGATACCGGTTTAAATTATTTGGGCTTTTCGCTTCATCTAGGAGTGGCCTTGGCAGTTGCTATGCAATTGTCCACTGCATGTTATTGTAAAGGCTTTGCTTTTTCAATGCGTAACCATGTCATTACTAATACTTATTCAAGAGTCTACGTAACATAGTTGCTTTATATCTCGCTGTACCTGATTTCTTGTAAATCAAATTTTTGTGATTAAGTACCATCTATATCTAATTTTTTTAACTCGTTATGGTTTAGTAGAATTGCTTTTCAATTCTGTATGAAAATACTTTTCGCTTTAGCCCTTTTGCATTATAGTCTGTCAATCTTGTTAGTAATAGTATTTGGAGGCATTGGTTTTAAAAATAGAATAATATTTTTATTTCCTGTTCTGCTGAAGGTGGAAAAAGTAAGACTCTAAGAAATGGCAAAAAAGGGACAAATTCAAAAGAAATTTGAATTTTTTCTTTTTAATTTAAGTTGATTAGAATTTATATGTTCAAATGCAAAAGAAATAAATAATTTTTTTGACTATCTGAGAAGGTGTCAGTTTCATCATTAAATCGACATGCTGTTGCAACGCGAGCAGACGTTGGAACTCCAAAAGCCCTGTGCCTCAAAAAGCATTTTTCCTTAATCTTCCCAGAATGCCACATAGATGCAAAAGTGCTATTATATGATGCATCATCGGAGGAAGAAATTCTTTCTGGTCAACCTGATTTTGTTCTGGACTGCATTGATAACATTGACACAAAGGTACCTTTTCTTACATAAATATGGTTAATTTAGTACTAATTTGATAATTGCATGACTTATGTATAGAATGAGATGATTCTTCAATCTGCTTTTTTGATATTGTAGTAAGGCTTAAGTACTAATGTTGGGCCTTTCCTGTAAACTTAACCTTTTTGAATTATGTTCATTGATAAAATTCAGAGAGAATTTATTCCTTTATGACTTTCTAACTTACAAACTTTTGATCTATGCATGAACCTATGCTGGCTTTTGTTTCTAGAAAAGGAAAAAATAATACAGAACAGAATCCCTAAACTTGAGCACAATAAATAAAAAAAGTTTTACTCTCCAAAATGAAAGAAATAAACAAAATCCCTAAACTTCAGGAATCAAGAATTAATTTCACAATTATGAATTTCCAAGGACTTCTGAAGTTAATCTATAGGTTAGGAAGAACAATTTTGATTCATAATAGTTCACAGATTCCTTGTGCCATTACTTGAAATTATGCCTTTATACTTGATCTTGCCACAATATTTTGTTTTTTAACTCCTCCATTTAACCAAGTTTCCTGCCACATGTGGGCAATTTCTTGTAGATCTCTTGTCCACAATGGGTCCAACTTAATTTGCATCTATATAGGCTTCAAGAGAGATTTCTTCTATTTTCCTAAACATGATTCCCATACCAAAAGCATATGATGTGATAAATTGGCTCCAAATGAGATTTTCAAAGGTTGCGCACGAACCAACTCACAATGCTTACAACATAGGCAATGTTAGGTCTTGTGTCTGATAAGTAAATTAACTTACCCACTAGTCTTTGATAAACACCTTTAGAAACCATCGACTCTTCTTCAGAGTCCCCAATTTTGTGGTTCTACTAATTGGAGTCTCGGCAAGTTTGCAACCCAACAATCAAGTTTCCTCTAGAAGATCATTAATGTTTTTGTGTTGAGAAATTAACATCTTATCCTTAGTCCGAGCTACTTAATGCCCAAAAAATACTTTAGCCTCCCTAAGTCCTTAAACTCTTGAGCCAAGTAAGACTTAAAGTTACCTATTTCTTCCAAATCGCCACTAGTGAGGATAATATTGTCAACATAGGGTATAAGTGCAATTGCCATCCCATTTGTTGAATGTTTGACGAAAGAGGTGTGGTCTCCTTGGCTTTGTTGATATCCCTTTTTTAACATGGGTTGAACCTCCCAAACCAACTTCAGAAGATTGCTTCAATCTATATAGAGCGTTATTCAACCTACAAACTTTATTTTCAGAAGCGAATTTTTCCAAACCAATGGTGCATCCGTGAACACCTCTTTTTCAAGGTCACTATGAAGGAATGCGTTTTTTCACACGAAATTGCTGCAAGGGCCAATCCAAATTGCTCAAGACAACAAGATCTAAGTAGTATTCATTTTTGCCATGAGTGTTGCTTTTAATCTCTCTAGGCTACCATCAACACTATACTTTAAGGTATATACTCACTTACAACCCAAGGTCTGTTTCCCTAAAGCAGGATTTATTATATTCCAAGTTCCTTTTTTTAATTAAAACAAGCATTTTTATTTTCATTCATAGCATTCTTCCAATTTGTATCACCAAGAGCCTCTTGAACATTTTTTGGAATCTTAATGGTGGTAAGATTAGATGAAAAAGCTCTATGTTTAGGAGACAAAAGTAGCTTTTCTAACAGAAATAGAAAAATCAGGACTAGAAAGAAAGAAGGAAAATTATCATAAATAGGGGTTCTAATTCTATTTTCTATACCTACCACAGTTTAGATGCTTGGTCTAGCAAAGGAACAATGGACTTCTTTTTCCTTGCATACACTCAGATCTCAGGTTCCTCAATGATCTGCAAGTTTTCAGATTGAGGAATTGTTTCAATTTGAGTTTCCTGGTCAAGAGTATTAGAAAGAGGGTAAATAATTCATGGACTGAGTAGATGGAATCTCAGGTAGAGCAGACAGATTAGGTAGATTTGGCAGGTTTTTAGGTACTGAAAGAGAACCCAAAAAAAAAAAAGGTTTTATCAAGCAGTAATTCTGCAGCCCTTCTTCCACAAAATTCTCCCCCTTAAGATGGGTATTAACACATAACTCTGATGTCCAAAGAAGGTGAGATCCATTGAGGGAAAAATATTTTCCTATATGGAGGGTGATAACACTTGTACCCTTTTCAGTTGGAAGAATATCCAAGAAACAAACATTTAATTGCTCTTGGATTTAGTTTATTTCGGGAGTGACTACGGATATATATTTTTTGGTGGAAGATTTCCAATACCTCGAAAACGAAGAAACCTATTAGAATTCAAAACTTGAGTAGGCATGCAATTCACAAGATAAGCGACAGTGCTTCCTTGCATTACCTTTTTGTTCCCTTTCCAACAAATGTCCATTTTTTTATTCATCTGCCCATTTTGTTGGGGGCTGTCAATGAAAGATGATTGATTTATGATGCTTCATTCAGGAGGTATCTAATTAGATTCTGATTGAATTACTCTCAAACATTATCATATCTCAGACTATGATAACTGAATGGCTATAATTTTATGAAATATGAGAAATATATGACTGATCTTAGATTTTTCTTTAGAAGGTTTTTTTTTTGGAAAAATTACTATTCACATAAAAAGAAAAAAGATAGTACAATATACGAGGGGCATACCCTAAGAAGAGTATTTAGTACTCACAAGTCCAAAAGGAAATAACAAAGCTCAAAAACTTCAAACGAATAAACAGAATATAAAGCCAAAGGCCCCAGATAAAACGATTGCGTATAGGCCCAAAACCAACTACAACATAGCCAAGATCACCCAAACAATAAAAACAAAAGGGCGCATTAGCCCAATCTAGCAAAATAAAGTCCAAAAAAACAAACTAATGATGAAGACCCCATATGGCACGAAGTTGAGGAGTGATCACATACTTGGCCTCCAAGGTTAGAAGCCGAGAGCGAACCAAGGTAAAAATCTCATCAATCACTTGACGACAAGTCCGATGATGCTGCTGATACACGCGATCATTCCTCTCATACCATAGAAAATAAACTGTGGCAGAAAAGACCAAAACGTGCAAGGATATGCTCAAAATTCTTTCTGCCCTGAAGATGAAGAGAAGCCCAATGAAGTAGAGTGAGCCAATTAGAAGATGGCCAAACAATGAGAGTCTTAGCTGTAATCTCCTCCCATACAGAAGATGAGAAAGGACATCTAAAGAAAAGATGCTCATGAGTCTCATTTGCTGAGGCACAGAGAACACAGCCCGAAGAGGATAACATGCCATGACGCTGTAATCGATCCATAATACGAAGACAACCCAAGGAGGCAAGCCAAAGAATAAAAGAGTGTCTTGGAACATGGCCAGGGAACCAAAGAAGATAATGAAATGAATTCACGGCTCGTCTACTCCGTAAAAACTCCCATGCTGAGGCAATGGAGAAAACTCCAGAGGTGTGGTCCTTCCAAACAATACGATCAGGAGTCTCCATCATAGGTCGGAAGCTGATAGAGTCCCAAATTCGTCCAAGGGCCGATCCATTATCAGGAAAAGTCCAATCCCCATCTTGAATAATAGCGGAGACCTTGGCATCTGAGGGAAGACCTGTAGATGAAAGATTCCTGAAAGAAAACAAACCAATAATCATCAGAAGGTACACCTAGGCTTTTCATGTTTAATCGTCAAAAGATATAACAAACCAATAATCACCAGAGATATTTGGCATACAGGATGGACCCCATACATCAAGATTTATTAAGTTGAAAGAAAATACTTTGTTTTGAATTACTAATAGACGACAATACATGATTGTATTTGGCTTTTTTACACACCTCACAACAAAACTTGTCCACTTTTATGTTACAAAACAAAGAAGCGAATTTAAGATAAGAAAAGGAGGGGCTGTCCTAATACCTTGAGAAACTGAGTTACCATCCTATATGATGGTTTTCAAGTTGTAGAGCTTAATGCTATCCTTTAAAATAGTACCTCGTGCAACAAAAATCCCCAATAGGAACTCGTGAAAAGCATATTACAATTCAGATCCTTAGGAAGTCTTTCAATAAACAATAACTGTAACACAATCTTGACACTTGTAAAACAAAGTTAAGTAACATGTTGGGGGATATATGAACAGTCCTTTGAGCAGCAATAGAAGAGAACGAGCCATTAGCGGTTTTAATTTTTTTTCTCTAACAGAATAGGCATGATTGGTAGATAATAACTTGGAATTATTTGTCAACTGATTGGAAGTGCTTGAATCTATTATCAATGTGTTAGAGAATTGACTATAGGCGATAAGGGCTTGGGTATTCTTGAATGGAGAAAGGAACAAGATGGGCTATTCAGGTCATGTTAGCAGCTTGTGGTTCAAGTTGCTTTAAGAGATTCCTCAGTCTATCCATCTTTTCTTTCTAAACATACTTTCTGGTGCAAAACTTGACCCCATCTTGTAGGCTGTCTGTGGCTGCTGCTTAATGTGCATGTCCATCTTAAGTAGCTGATTTCCCACCTTTTGATAGGTTTTGGAGCTTTATGTGAAGCTTTGTACATCTATCTCTAGTGTGCCAAGACTTGTGAGAATAGTCACACATAAACTATCCGTATCAAGTGGTTTTTTTTTTCCCCCCTCCATCAGGTTTATGTGCCCCGACTATAGAGGCAACATTAGATGTTGTCAAAGCAAAATTGTTTGGTTCAGTGACAATAGGACCCTCTGGGTTATCTCAGATTTCCTTGGTTTAATGTACCCATATTTCCTTGGTTGTAAGAAGAGTCCCAGTCCCTTGCTAATCTCGGGTAGCATTGAGCACGGCAATGAGGAATCACGGTCAAATTCTTAACATCCCACATGACATGTCTCGAATTAATTTCTTCTGGTCAGCTTGATTCAAAAGTCTCTGTTGAATATTGAAAACATGCCATTTTATTTTTTGAATGATGTAATTGAGATTTTGTCTGTGTGTATATGTTTGTCAATAAGCTTATTAAATTTGGCAATACACTGAGGAGGGTGTATGAAGAGATTTAAGTATTGTGGGTGGATCCTTACCATAAGCTTAAGATTTTGGAATATAGTTGTTATTCAACAAGGCTGAATAAAAGGTATGGGAAAACCAAGAGTATTTTTTATGTAGGACAAGGTAGATAGGAATTAAGATAGATTAAGAAAGAGAGAGAAATAGCAGAAAGAATGGGGAAGTAATAGAAGAACAGAAGGGTGGGAGGAACTAGAGATAATAGGTGGAGAAACCAATTTTCATTAATTAATAATCAAGTCTGACAAAATGAAATAAACTACAGCCCTTTTTATAGTGGAAAAAAGAACCTAAAAGATAAATCTTTTTTTAAAGAAAGTTAATCTAAAATGAAGATAAATCTTGTCGAATATTATAAGATTAATATGATCAAACAATAAAGCTTAATCTTAAAAGAACCGGATAATGATATCCTAAACTATTGAAAGACAAGGCTTCTGGGTTCTTCATCAATTTTTTAATGCTTGGTTCTCAAACATAATAGGTGGCACTTCTTGCTGCATGTGTACGTAGGGGTTTAAAGGTTCTATCTGCAACAGGAGCTGGTGGTAGAGCGGACCCGAGTAGAATTCGTGTGGCTGATCTTAGAGAGTCAACAAATGACCCACTATCTCGAGCTGTAATAATTCTGGCTGTTTATTTTTATTATTTTCAATTTTATATTTTCACTCACTTTTAACTGCTTTAAGATCCTTGAATGCTTATCTTTCCTCTGTTGTTATGTAGAGCTGTGCTGCATTGGAAATTCGTTTAATGAATTGTGGATGCTATTTCTTATGCATTCGACAATCAAGTTTAAATGTTCTGCCTTTCAGATATCTCTTAATTTTCTTTTATACCTTAGAATGTTATTAGTTTATTGGAAGTCCTTATGATCATCTAAATTAGTTATTTAATACAAGACACAAAAGTAAAATAAAGCTGAATATCTTTAAAGTATAATGTGAATGCCTGTTGTAAAAGGACTGCTGAAATGGCAAGAACAGTTTCTCTTTTAACAAAATGATATACATGAAAGAAATGAATTTTAGGATTATGAAAAAGTTCTTAATTCTGGGAGTTTATGTCAAAAATATCAGTTCCTTGTGCTCCTCCTTGGCTAAAGGATAACTGAGATGGTTTCTTCATTACTATCTAATGTTTCTGGTTAAAATTATTTCTAATTGTAGGCTTTGCAGGTTGGTTTAAGCATTTGTAACTCTTTTATTTTTCTGGATAATTCCCTTGCTATTGTGGTGGTGGGGAAGCTTTCAAGAGAATCTTCAGGGACAATAATCTGTAAGCTCCTTCAATAATTAATATCTGTCTGAGTAATAACATACTGAGAGGCCTCTATTTGTAGTGGCCCAAGTTCTAGCTAGAAGAGGAAAAAAAATGGAACTAGGAAATAAACTCTAATTGAAGTAGAAAATCTAGTGAATAAGGAAATAAGTAATCATTAAATAAATAAAATACAAGGAGATGCGATAAATTATAGGATTTCCTACATCAGGTGTCGTGCTCACCACAAATCCTTTAGCAAAATCTCCACCAATGCTTTCAGCATTAGCTTAATGTGGGCTTCACAGAGTAGATGGATTGGTTCTTGTAGTTTTGGATGAAATCAATCTATTGGTTTACTTGATAGGAGAAAAATTACGTAGCTAAATAACCAGAGGAAGTTGAACTACCTAAACTATTTTAGGAATTGACATTAAACCTAAGATATAAAATCAGGACGGTAAATAAAATGCAGCTTTGAACAACTATTTACAAAATAATACCAAGCTGATATTAACCGATATAGACCTAAAATGTCCAACTGATAGATGGATATTTTACTCCCCCTTAAGTGGATGCAAAGATGTTTTGCATCCCAAGCTTGCTGATCGGTTGCTAAAAACTTGTAGTTGGCAGTCCCTTGGTGAGCACATGTGCTAGTTGATTGCGAGAAGAAATATATCGATTGCAAATTTGTCTTGAGTCCACTTTTTCTTTTATGAAATGTCTATCAATCTCCATATGCTTCGTTCGATAATGATGGACTGGATTGTGAGCAATAGTAATTGTTGCTTGTTGTCAAAATACATCATCATTTGCGCTTCCATTTTTATTTTCAAATGTGAGAGAATGATTTTTGACCATAGTAGTTTTGCATGTTCCATGTGCCATTGCCCTAAATTCTACTACTGCACTTGGCGAGCTACTTCCAATTTTTTCTTACTTCTCCAAGTAATCAAATTTCCTCCGAGAAATGTGCAATACCCTGTTGGAGATTTTCTATCAATCTTAGAACTGCCCTACTTATAAGCTTCCAATTTGAATTCTTTTCATTTTTTAACCAATACTCCTTTCCCTAGAGACACGTTTTAGTACTTGAGAATTCAGTGAAGATGTGATTTAAGGGAGCATGCATGAATTGACTAGCAACACTTACTCCATTTGCAGTATCAGGCTTTGTATGAGAAAGATAGATAAGTTAGCGGCCATTCGTTGATAATATCCTCTGTTAGTTAGTTCACTCTCTCCTCGTTCTCCGAGTGGATGATTAAATTCTATTGGACTATTAACTGGTTTGCTTCCTGTCATGTTAGGTTCTTGAAGGTCTTGAATATGTTTATGTGGAGAGATAAAGGCCCCATGTTTAAATCTTGCCGCTTAAATTTCAAGGAAGTGCTTTAAGTTTCCTAGGTGCTTAATTTCAAATTCTCTTGCAAAATAGGTTTTTAATCCGATAATCTTCTCATAATCATCACCTGTAACAACAATGTCATTGACATATACAATCAAGGCCGTAATCTTCACTGCAACAGAAGTTTTTCTAAGTAAAGTGTGATCTCCCTGGCTTTGATTGCATCCTTTGTTAAGCATGGACTTGGTAAATCTTCCAAACCATACTTAAGGAAATTTTTTTAATCGTAAAGTGACCTCTTCAATTTGCATATTGTTCCTTGGCAAATTTCCCAAAATTCGTGGTGGAATATCCATTTAGACCTCATCCTTTGAGTCTTCATGAAGGAAAGCATTCTTTACATCAAATTGATGAAGTGGCCAATCTTTAATCACTACAATACAGCAATATTCTAATGGTGTTCATTTTTGTCATTGGTGCAAGTCTTGTGGTAATCAATTCCATAGGTCTTTGTGTATCCTTTGGCAACGAGTCTTACTTTATACTTGTCTAACAATTGTTAGACTTCTAATTCGCAGTGAAGATCCATTTGCATCCTACTGTCTTCTCATCTTTGGCAAATTTACAATTTCCCAAGTTTGATTCTCCTCAAGTGCTTTTAGTTTCTCATTCATAGCTTCTCTCCATGGTTTTGAGTCAAATGCCTCTTGAGGTGATGTAGGAATCTTTTTAGCCAAAAGTTTGGAAAAAAGGCTTGGTATTGTGATGAATGATTCTGCATAGAAACAAAATTGGACATGAGGTGTTGGGTGCAACTCCTAACCCCTTTACTAAGAGCAAAGGGTAGATCAAGATCCCTATTAAAAGAAGAATCAAATTTTGAATCAGTATGTTATTTTCATTACCTCATTTGGAGTTAGCAACTGGAGTTGGAGAATTGATGGTTCGCCTTGTTCTTTTGGAGTATGTTTTCATATTTGGAGAAGTAATAGCCTCAGTGTTGATATTTAAGCCCTCTAATTCGCCCCCTTATATGCACTTACAATGTGGACTGAGTCTCATATGCTTCAGTGAGTCTTGCTAATGGGCCAAACAAAGTTCCAAATTAATTAATTTCAAGTGGACCAAATATAGTTAGAAATTAATTAAATTTTAAATTAGACAGAGGGGATTTGATCTTGCAATGGTTGGGTCAATAAACTTTTCCTAGCTTTTAGGAGTGTGACAAACTTAATATGGTGTTAGAGCTTATTGACCTAGTAGTCTAAGGTTTGAATCCACTCTTTGTCATTTAAAATATTAATTAAAATAGAAGTTTTGTTTAGCCCCTTGTAAGACCCACTAAGGCATGTGAGGCTCAATTCACGTTGCAAGTGTATGGGACTCTTGCATTTTATGGGGCGTATTAGAGTTTAAATATTCAAGTTAAGCCTACGCGTACAAGCTTAAACTTTTAGGGAAGTGACAAACTTAACAGTTCTCTTATTTCTATTAAAGTTTTATCGTACTTCTTCGCTTACTTGTTTTTTATTACTAAGCTTCTAATTTTCAACTGCAGTTTGTAAATAATATGCTTCAGACCATTTTTAGTACTTCAAGCTCAGGCTTTGAAGCAGTTACCATCTACTGCAGTAAAGCCGTTTCTCAAATACTAACATCTTATGGTCTCAATTTCCCAAATGAGTTTTCCACTTTGAATTTTTTGTCTGTGAAAGGAGAATAAACTAAAAATTTTGAGTTGCTTCAGAAATACTTGTGTCATAATTTGTGACCGACATTTACATTTCATCTCGGTCCCTTACTGTATCTCAGATTAATGGTGTTAAATCGACATGTAATTTAATTTTACAAGGTTTTAGCTATTGTAGCTCCAGGTTTAGCTATTGTAGCAAGTATGTGATGGAAGTTGAATTGTATTATTTGAATTATGGTAAATCTTTTTCTTAAGTATGTGCTGTAACTCTTTTTTCAAATATTTTTCTTCTCATTATACTGCTGTTTTTCAGGTGAGGCACCGTTTGAGGAAAGATTATGGCATTGAAGGTGGTATCCCTGTTGTTTTTTCCTTAGAGAAACCTAAAGCGAAGCTGCTTCCTTTTACGGCACCAAGTGGAGAAGAGGAAAGTCCTGCTGACTATCAAGTATGTTTAGTTATTAGTTTGAAGTTTGTTGTTATTTTTGGTTAGTTCTAGAAAGAACCATCAAGCATTCTATAATTTAGGTGATCTAATTTGTAAGAAAGAATACACAAACCTATTTCTGGTTTGCTCCAAATTCAGGTTGTCTTAATTTTTGTGTGCGGTCACTGGATTTTAACATCAAATCTCTTTGCAATTTGACATCCAAACTTACCATTTTTTCAGATGGTACCTGGGTTCAGGGTTCGCATCATACCTGTTCTAGGTAGCATCCCTGCAATTTTTGGACAAGTCATGGCCTCCTATGTTGTGACACAACTTGCTGGGATGAAAGTTCAAACAGAGCCTATTGTAAATCTAGATACAGATCATTATCGGTTGCTTCATCAACGCCTTATAGAGCATGAGGAGTCATTGTATGGAACAAGCATGGAAGTCCAGGTATGAAAATAAATGTTTTCTTAAAGATGTTGATGTTAATGGAGAGTGAAAGAAAAAACAATGAAGAGAGGAGATAATTGCTGTGCATACTGATGGAGGAGCACTAATTTTGATACAAGAGTAAATCTAAGGAAATATAACTCACACACACCTCACTCACAGTAAGTATACAATCATGTCCATTGTTGTTGGAATCATATATATATATATATATATATATATATATATATTCAGAACTGAAACTTTATTACTTTCAATAATAACTTGCTTCCTTCTGATTCAAAGCACTACGAGACATATAAAGTTGGAATTGTCCTTGTAGTGTAGGTAATTTCCTAACACCATGTTAATGACAATCTTTGACTCTTAATGATAACATCTCATATGACTATTGAGATACTTGATCGCTTGACTTGAGACAAATACAACTTAACAGATTTATTGATAAATTACAATAGAATAAGGAAACATGCACATTTACTACAACTCTCGTGGAATTATTATACCTTAAATCTGGACGTTAGAGAGATTAGTCGGTCATAATTTGCTCTAGAAAACTTGAAAATGCGCCACAACTAATGTGTTAGAAAGCTGATTGATGAAGCTTTTGTATGATGTATGTTACACGCCAGTTATCCCATAAAAATACTAATTTGACTCTAAAAATACCCCTAAATTGGTTCTTGTGTAAACATGATGCATAATTGATTAATTTAATTTGGGGACTTGAATCCTACATTTGAAGGCCTTGTATTTGGACACTCCATGTCAAATTCCCTTGGTTAGAGAGGACTCACCTTGAGATATGATTGTACCATTAAATGGAGTCAAACTTGAGACATTGAAAATATTTAGAACACCATAGATTATGCCAATTACTCTTAAAGATGATTTTTCACCTATGGGCTGGAGTACCTAAAATTTACCATCATAAGTACACTTGCTTTGGCATAGTTTCTATGAAATCATTCTTTTGGTAGATGAAGCAAGATCAAATTTTTTCCTGTAAGCAAGCTTTTGATGGTTGTAAATTTTACCCGTGAAAAATGAAATGAGAAATGTATGTTTATCTAATAGGTTTTGTTGAATGATGCAATCATATAAGGCTTTTGATGTGGCTTGCTCTGAATTTTTTGCTTGTTCATTTTTTGAGAAACAATGGTTTCAGAATTTCTATCATCAGGAATGATGCTAAGTTTTTGACACTTGCTTTGCTGAAATTGGAGTGAATAGAAACTTTATCAGAATCACATGTAGTAGAGGAAAGTCCTCTTTGAGTCCCTAAACACTCACCTTTTTCAAGTTTAATCTCTTTAGTATTATATTGCCTTCCTGGTCGTACATCTGTTGCTTTAAGTTATCGAAGAAATCCCATTGCTTATTCGTTGCTTTGTATTATAAAAGAAATCTTTTGACACATTTCTCCAAGCATCTTGTTATTGATTTTCATGGAGTTCTAAATGTTTTTGAATTATTTGTATCTTGTTCTTGAATTTCATGGAGTCCCAAAAGTTTTGGGATCGTGTTGTTCCTTATTTTCATGGAATCATAAGTGTTTTCATGTTCTTCATTGTCATGGACTTCCAAATGTCTTTGGATTGTTTGTTGCCTTGCATTATAATGTCATTTGCTCTTTTGATGGTTCAAGTTGTCTCCAATGGATGTAGCACAACGAAAACGTCTATAAATGAAGACCAAAGCTTAGATACCTGATTGATACTGGGATAATGATGACACATCATAAGCACACATCCCAAGGGATAGAATAGATCACTGCCCACTTGGAAACACTGAAAGATAAAGAATTACCACAAAATGGAGTTCAACTGGGGAGATGGGGCTGAGGAAACTCACCATGCTATTAAATCTGATTAAAGAGAGAAAAGAGAGAAATCTAGGAGAGAGGGTGAATTTTGTATGTATTAAGTTTGCCACTTTTTTAAAAGATTAAGTTCATAGATGTGGACTTAACATTAAGTATTGAATTCTCTAATATGTCCTCTCACGTGCAAGGGCTCCGTGCACTTGTAACGTAGACCAGATCGAGTCTCACATGCCTCAGTAAGTCTTACAAGTAGGCCAAACAACAACACTGTTTAGTTAATTTTTAAATGACAAGGAGGGGATTCAAACCTACGACCGTTAGGTTATGACAGCTATGATACCATGTTAAATTTGTCACTTTTCTAAGAGCTTAAGCTCGTAGGTATAGGCTTAATATTAAATATTTAATTCTCTAATAGTATGTATTGATATGTGAAGGCTTACATATATGTAAATATCGAAGAATCAAAGTGAAATCTTACACCATGAAAGGTACTTTGTTACTAACCATGAACTCTCAACGTATCCCTTAAAGAGAAACTCATTGAGAAAAAAAAATCATTCACAACCAATACAGATATTCACCACCTAGAATATAATTATTATAATTGAAAACTTCCATATAAAAGTTTTAACAAAATCCTCCAATGAGACAGAGTTATGAAGAAAATATTAGTTTCAGAATTCAAACTCTTCTTAGTTTTGATGATCACTTGCTTCCTTCTGATTTGAACCACTAGAAGACTCGTAAACTCTCCAAGCATAGGTAATTCCCAAGACATTAAAATTAACTACAATATTTAACTCTTAATGACTTACAACAGTTGACCCTAAGATACTTCTCTCTCTGACTTGAAGTAAGGGCAACTGTGACCTGTTGATAATCTAGAGACACCAATAGAAGAAGAAAACATGCTTCAATATCTGGTAGCACTATTATATCTCAAATTATTTCCTAGCTTTCTGGCATAAAATGTTTCCTATAATTATCAAAATCTTTTGCAGGTGGATGTTGATGAAGTGATGTATGTTGTAAAGGAGCTGTGGCATGGACGAAGTGCAAGGGAGCAGTCTACAAAAGATGTAGGGCGTGGAATGTGGCGATCAGTTAATGAGTTAATGCTTGTGAGGTATGGTTTTTGCTCTACTATATTGAACAATTGTGTTCTTTCTTTGCCAAAACTCATAAACAAAAATAATATATGGCAAATGTTTTAGTATTGTGGTTTGATATATGTCAAGTTGGTTCACAGGTTGTTGTGCAACACCACACTTTTCTTTTTACTGATACAGGGATGGCATATTAGCGTGGCCAGGCTCAGGAGAGTGAAAAATCTTGGTCCCGAGCCTAGAGAAAATAGAATGAGCCGCCTGGGTTCAGGCCAGGCCCAGGCCAAGGGATAGGTCTGGGGACCCGGCCCAGGCCTCGTCTTTTTATTAAGAAAATTTAAAAAAAAAATTTATAAATTAAAACAAAAGTAAACAAAAGTTGTTTTTTGTTTTTAAGTTTAGAGATTTCTTTATTTTTGTTAATTTTCATTTTGCATTATTATGACAATATATATTTATTCTTTTTAATTGCTAGTCTTAAAGGATTTCATAGTGGTATTGCTGCAACATATTCATTTCTGAACTTGATACGACTATTTTAACTTGTGATTCTATAATGTTATTTGACTTTGTTTTCTTAATAGTGTGGATTTTTGTAATAGTTAGTGCTATGTTAATAATATGAGTGCGATTGGATTTAATTTTTTTTCCTTAATGTTAATAGTTGTCTCTTACTTTTATCCTTCATTTCTTTTCAGGTGGGACAAAGCGAAGCCAGCATCTGTATCAAACTTAGTTCTTTTGAAATTTAAAGAGGTATCTCCACTGGATTTGCTATCTGGGGAACAAGTTGAGTTTCAATAAATCTACAAAGTTGCATTAGTGATAAAAACATAGAGAATTGAATGATCAAAAGAAATGAATCTCTGTTATATTTGATAGATTGCCATGGTATAGTGTTTATATTTGACTAAGGTTAGTTGTAGTGATAAAGATAAGCTGCGATTAGCTTGCTGTACGAATAAGATAACAATAAAACAGAAGATAAAACAGGAAATATTAATCGCAGCCTTATTATTATATTATAGTTTCATAGGAGTTTCAAATGGAACTCTTTGCTCCTCGAGCAATTTCTTTAACTACAATAATTCACGTATTGCTTAAGCAACTGCCTTAACACTGCTTCTAGCTACAACATTCTATTTTTTTCTTCTCCAAAGTCACCACATTTCCACCTTAAAATGTGCAATACCCGGATGTTGATCTTCGATCATCAACTGAACCAGCCCAATCAGTGTTAGTAGATGCTTCCACTTTCAAATGCCCAGTTTTCTCAAAACACAGCCCCTTCACAAGAGTTCTCTTCAAGTACCTCAACATCTTGTAAACAACTTTTAGATATTCTTCACATGATGAGTGCATAAAATGACTAACTACACTCAGAACAAATACAATGTCTGGTCTTATATGGGAAAAATAGATTAACTTATGGACAAGCCTTTGATATCTACCTTGATATGTAGGAATACCTTCAATTGCACTTCTTAGCTTGTGATTGTGATCTATTGGTATGTCTCCAGGTTTACACCCTAGCATTATTCTCTCATTAAGTAAACCTAGAGTATATTTGCTTTGAGAAACACAGATACCTTTGCTAGATCTTGTTACTTCCATACCCAAAAAATGCTTAAAAGTTCCCAAATCCTTTACTTTAAATTCTCTTGATAAGAAATTCTTAAAAAATTCTCCATTTCTTCCTTATTGTTTCCAGTCAAGACAATGTCATATATGTACACAGTTAGGATTGTAATGCTATCATTAGTATGGAGTTTAATGAATAAAGGGTAATCTGCCTGACTTTGAGAATAACGATAATTACAAATAGCCGTAGTGAACTTGTCAAACCATGCCTTAGGGGATTGCTTCAATCCATTAAAGAGATTTTTTCAATTTAAGTACCTTCTTCAAGTCATTTATGCCTTCAAACTCAGGCAGTAGATCTATATACACTTCTCCAATTGTCCATTGAGGAATAAATTTTTTACATCCAATTGTTGAAGAGGCTAGTTTAGATTAGCAGCTAGAGATAATACGACCCTTACTGTGTTCATTTTTGCTACTGGTGCAAACCTCTCTTGATAATCTATCCCATAGGTTTGAGTATAGCCCTTAGCTACAAGTCAACCTTTGTAGCACCAATCTTCCCATCCACCTTATATCTGATTGTGAAAACCCATTTACAATCTACCATATTCTTTCGTCTTGGTAAATCAACCAATTCCCAAGCGTTAATGCTTTCTGCACAGATTTAGGGATCTCTGTACAAGTAAGTTTAGTGGTAAAAGCTTTGAGAGAAGGTGATAATCTGTGATATGATACAAATTTTGATATGGGATGAAGAGTTTAGGTTCGGATGCCTTTTTATGGGGCTACTAGAATGTCAAGATCATCATAACTAGGGACAATAGGATCAATAGGAGATGAGTTACCTGTTACTTCTTCCGTTATAGAATTCGATTGGAGTTGTTGAATGGGATGATGGATTACTTCCTTTGGTTTTCATCTTGAGTAGACATGGAGGTTAGAATACATTTCTTTTTTTTCTGGTGATCCTCCCCCTAAAGATGAAGTTGTTGATGGCACACTAGACAAACTTGCAACTGGAGTTATGGATGAAAGGTCTATCGTGAATGATTGGAGAAATAGTGATAATTTTATTAGTTCTGGATGAGAAATACAAATACACAGCGTAATTGGCTCTATAAAGAATTATCTAGAGACAAAGAATAGGAAGACTGTTTACAATAATCAATCAGACCCATAATTAAAGGAATCTAAATATCTCTTAATATCATTCCTAATAATACACTAATTCCTTCCTAATAATTAGGGATTATATTACACACTGATTTATTCCTAATAATACACTGATTCCTTCCTAATAATCAGAGATTATATTAGTTGTATACTTCCACACTCCCCCTCAAGCTGGAGAATGGATATCTTCCATTCCCAGCTTGGAAATAATCCCATGAAAAGTAGTACTGTTGAGTCCTTTAGTCAAAACATCTGCTAGTTGATTCCCAGAGGACATGTACGGTGTGCAGATTAGGCCACACTCTAATTTTTCCTTGATAAAATGTATGTCTTATCTCAATGTGTTTTGTCCTGTCATATTGAACCGGATTATGAGCTATATTTATTGCTAACTTGTTGTCACAATACAGCTTCATTGGTCCTTCCCACTTAATCTTCAAATCATCCTTGATGATTTTTAGTCATAGTAATTCGCACACTCCTTGAGCCATTGCTCTGAACTCTGACTCGGCACTAGACCTTGCCACCACATTTTGTTTTTTTACTCCTTCATGTTACCAAATATCCCCTAAGAAATGTGCAGTAGCGAGAAGTAGATCTCCTATCTGTGGATGACCCTGCATAATCTGTATCTGTATCTGTATAGGCTACTACAGTAAGTTCAACATTTCTTTTGAATAAGACTCCTTTATCTGGACTACCTTTCAAGTAATGAAGCACCAGATAAGCAGCTTGCAAATGTGCCTCCTTTGGATCATGCATAAATTGACTGATCACACTTACTAAGTATGTTCTATCTGGTCGGGTATGAGCAAGATAGATAAACTTTCCTATCAATCTTTGATACATCTCTTTATCTATAGCTGAATCTTTCTTTGCATCCCTAAGTTTATGATTAGGCTCAAATGGAGTAGCTACTGGTTTACAAGCAAGCTTCCTATTTCCTTCAACAAGTCTGTTACATATTTTTGTTGTAAAATAAAGATGCCCTGTCTTGAATATGCAACCTCAATTCCAAGAAAATACTTCAATCTCCCAAGCTCTTTTAACTCAAATTCCTTGACTAGACATTGTTTCAAGGCTTGTTTCTCTTTCTCATCATTTTCGATCACAATTATTCATCCACATATATTAATAGAGCTGTCACTCCCATTGAGTTACAATGTTTGATAAAAAGTGTGTGATCTCCTTGACTCTTGTAACCTATGGCTTTCATTACTTTAGCAAATCTCCCGAACCAGGCACTAGGGGATTGCTTAAGTCCATATAGAGCCTTTCGTGGTCTAAACACCTTATTAGTTGTTTCTTTTTCTCCAAAGCCCGGTGGAATGCTCATATAGATTCCTTATTCTAAGTCTCCGTGCAAGAAGGCATTCTTCACATCATACTGTTAAAGTTGCCAATTAAAATAAGCCACTAATGATAGCAAAATCCTTATAGTATTCATTTTTGCCACATGAGCAAATGTCTCCTGATAATCTACTCCATATGTTTGAGTATAGCCCTTAGCAACCAATCACCCCTTATATTGCTCTAGAGAACCATCAGTCTTGTATTTCAAAGTGAAAATCCTTTTGCAACCTATCAAAATTGTCCCTTTTGGTTGATCAACAATCTCCCATGTCTTGCTTTTTTCCAATGCATTCATCTCTTCTCTCATATCATTCCTCCATTCTCTTTTTGCTATTGCCTCAAATAAAGTGTTAGGTACAGAAATAGTATTTAGACTCGCAATAAAGTTTCTATGGGATGGTGAAAAATGTTTAAGAGACACATAATGAGATAATGGATATGAGGGTCTTTTTGTGTATTCTCTAGTACCTTTTTTTAAAGCAATAGGCAGATCAAAATCTTTTGTGTGTGGTTCAGTAGGTTGTGTATGCAAATGAGAGTCAGAACTTACCATGTTTTCATTAGGAGAGCTCGGATTTGAGTCTTGGATTTGTATTAGATCAATAATAGCTGTTTTCCTTGAGTACACCTGTGAAAATTTATAGGAGTCATAAATAGGTATAGCCACTCGAGTAGGAATAGATTTTGGGACAGACTCTGACATTGGTTCAGTGGATAGTGGTTGAACAGACATAGGTTCAGACTCTGACACTAGTTCAATGGATACTGGTTGGGTGGACTTAATTGAGATGTTCTGAGAATTGGAGGGAATTTATGGTAGGTTAAGTGAGTGGAAAACAAAGTCTTTATCTTCCATTAGTGAAATCTCTCCCTGAAGATAAGATTATGTAAAAAAAGGTTTGTTTTCAGCAAAGGTGACATCTGCAGATATATAGAATTTTTTTGAAGAATGGTGACAACATTTGTATCCTTTTTGTGTATAGGAATAGCCAATAAACACACATTTGATTGCTCGAGGGCAATTTGGGCTGTGAATATGAACAACGGAAGTACACCTAAATATTCTAGGTATGAGCCCATTGGAAGTGCGAAGTGTGGACAAAATTTGGAAAGGACATCCACGGGAGATTGGAAATCCAACACTGTGAATGGTAGTCTATTAATTAAGTATGTGGTAGTAAGAACAACCTCCCCCCAATAATGTTTTGGAACATTCCTATGAAATAATAGTGCTCTAGTGGTGTTAAGTAACTGGTCATTTTTCCTTTTAGCGACCCCGTTTTGCTATGGTGTATGTATGCAAGATGACTCATGAATTTTTCCCTCTTTTTGAAAGTAAGAAGACAAGACGTGGATGAAGAAATCTCGTGCTTAAGAAGACAAGATGTGGATGAAGAAATCTCGTGCATTGTCAGACTTAAAGCTTTTAATTTTTATCCCAAATTGGTTTTGAACAATGGAATGAAAATCAGGAACAATACTACTCACATTAGATTTGCGTTTAAGCAAAAATGTCCAAGTGATACAAGTACAATCATCAATTAGAGAAACAAACCATCGTGACCCTGAAATGTTTGAAACTATAGCAGGTCCCCAAATGTCATTGTGAATCAAATGAAAAGGATGAAAACTTCTTTTATTACTAATAGGAAAAGATACGCGATTATGTTTTGCAAGCTCGCAAACATCACAATGAAAATCTGTAATATCTAATCCTTTAAACAACATAGGAAACAAAATTTTTAAAACTCGAAATGATGGATGACCAAGACGAAAATGATGAAGCCAAATGGCATCTTTATTTGAGGAACTACGTAGTAACAATGACAATTTATTCATGACTGTCTTTGAAGTCCTTAGTGTTTTGAGATAATACAGTCCATTTTTCTCCTTAGCAAGTCCAATCCTTCTCCTCAAATCCTGGTCCTAAAAAACACAATGAGATGGATAAAAATTTGCATAACACCTTAGTTCTTTTGTAATTTTTTGAATTCAAACAAGATTAGCAGACAACTTTGGCACATGAAAAACATCTTTTAGAATAATAGGTGGTGTTACTGAAATATCTCTCAAAGCTGCAACTGTGGCTAGAGAGCCATTTGCTACAATGATTTTCCTACTGCTTGGATATGGTTTATAGGTATTGAAATATTGTGAGGAATGAGTCATATGGTCGGTGGCTCCCGAATCAATTATCCAAGAGTTGTCAAAATACTTTTGTGAGACATGTAAATCAAAGAAGAATGGAGACTTACTTGACAGTGCCAATGAACATGCGTCAGAGGTTTTCCAAAGGGATCCTATTAAGCCTCTAAGTTTTTCCTACTGCTTGGACATGGTTTATAGGTATTGAAATATTGTGAGGAATGAGTCATATGGTCGGTGGCTCCCGAATCAATTATCCAAGAGTTGTCAAAATACTTTTGTGAGACATGTAAATCAAAGAAGAATGGAGACTTACTTGACAGTGCCAATGAACATGCGTTAGGAGGTTTTCCAAAGGGATCCCATTAAGCCTCTAAGTTTTTCAATTTCGTCATTGTTCAATCCTTTTTGCTCTAGTTTGTCACTTTGACTTGATTGCTTTGTCATATGAGCCTAGCTCTGAGGTCTTTGCTGTCCTCCTCGGTAACCCCATTCCTTACTTGAAGTTGATGGCTTACCATTTAATTTCCAGCAACGTCCCTTAGTATGCCTTGGTTTGTTGCAATAGATACACTAAAGATTGTCTCGGTTGTCTCTTCCTGAGAATTTTGACAGGTTTGCTTTCCCACTTTCTTTAGTCGTGGTTGTTCGTTTCTAGTTACCAAAGCTGATCCTTTTGGGACTTTAGGTTTAAACATAACACCTCGTTGAATTTATTCTGCTCGAATTAAAGAAATAGTCTTCTCCAACGATGGTGTCTCCTCTTTTCCAAGAATTTGGACCCTCACCTGATCAGATTCAGGATTAAGTCGAGCAAGAAAATCATAGACTCGAGCCTTCTCAATGAAATTTTTTAAGGTTGCAATGTCTTCTGCGCACTTCATCTCAATGACTCGATAATGATCAAGCTCCTACCACAAACTTTGCAACGAATTCACACACTTAGTTATAGATTTGCTTCCTTCTTTGGTTGCACCAACATTGACTTTGATCTTGTACACTTGAGCTGCATCTTGGGCTTTTGAATAAGGTCGTTGAATTGAGTCCGATATATCTTTTGCGGTAGTAAAAAACATGCAGGTATCACTGATCTTAGGGTTCATCGAGTCCTGTAGCCATGAAATGATCTTCAAATCTGCCTCATCCCACGCATCAAATCTTGGATCACCCTTTATTGGTTCTGTTCCTAAAAGATGGCTGAGCACCCCTTTGCCCTTCAAATAAGTCCAGACAAACTGGGGCTGTTTTAAATAATTTTTTCCATTTAGCCTTTAGCCCGAACATTCTGGAGATCTCAAGTAACGTGGTTTGAATCTACTTCTTCAGATTTGGTAGAGGCGGTTTTAATCTTAGAGATAGGCATGGTATTTCAGGGAATAAGAAAAGAATAAGACTATTGATCAGAGAAGACTTAAAGGAATCTATTTTGGCAATGAAGGCCAAAAAAAGGAAAAGCAAATGAAACCCAAAAAAGAGCCTAGAGCTCTGATACCATATCGTGAATGATGGAGAAATAATGATAATTTTATTAATTCTGAATGAAAAATACAAATACACAGCGTAAGTGGCTATATAAAGAATTCTCAAGAGACAATGAATAGGAAGACTATTTATAGTAATCCATCAGACCCATGATTAAAGGAATCTGAGTATCTCTGAATATCTTTCCTAATAATACATTAATTCCTTCCTAATAACTAGGGATTATATTACACACTGATTTATTCCTAATAATACACTGATTCCTTCCTAATAATCAGAGATTATATTAGCTAGATACTTCCACATGGTCAAATGGTGTTTTATGCACAGGTGAAACATTAGACATGGGTGGAGAATCGGATATAAATGAAAGTAGAGACAAACTTCCTACAACTGATATTCCAACTTTGAGTTCTTCCCTTGAAGGTTGGCTGGACTCAACATCTTCACTAAGACTAGACATCCTTCTCTCTCAGGACTTACTCAGACAACAGTAAGGTTGGCTCTGATATCATGATAAAAAACAGAGACTTGAATGATTAAAAGAAATAAATCTCTGTTATATCTGATAGATTTCCCTGGTACAATATTTATATACAACTAAGGTTAGTTGTACAGATAAAGATAAGCTAGGATTAGTTTTCTGTAAAGATAAGATGACAATAAAACAAGGATAATATATAAAATATAAAACGGAAGATAAACTTGTAACATTCAGGAAGCTTATCGCATTTTTTTCACAATTAGTATTATCAGAGGCCATGTCAAAGAGAACGATAATAATGAAATTTATTTTTCACTGATGCAGCTGAGTGATTCATGTTTTCTGATGTTCAATACCTAACTAAACATGGTTGTCACTAATATTATAAAAAAAAAAAAATTACTATGATATGTTCCTCTTTTCTTTTCTTTTTTTTTTTTTTTTTTTGAGGAAATTGGATGCCAAAATTAAGGTTGAAAGCTGCTTTGATTCTTAGCATCATGCAGAGTTTTTCTGTATTGCTTTATGATCCCTAACCCAATGAAAGGGGAGCAAACAAAGTGGTTACTGATTAACTTACATGGTGTAGCATGTGTACCAGATTTTCTTTAAGTTCAGAGCTCTATAGATGTTCAAGCTTATAATAGAATCCACAGATTTGTGATTTATTTCATGATGTCTTTCCACACCGCATTTAGTAACTTTGACTGCACAACAAAATATATCAAATTTTTGTTTTAGCTTCCTTTTTCGCTAAAACAGACAGAAAGAGAGATTTATGTTTGTTCAGTTGGCAAAAACTTATCAGCTTGCCTGCTGTAGAGTGAAACCATTATATACTGCAGAACATCTTAGTGCATATGTTTTCTGGTGCCGAAATCCAACATCATAACATTGTTTTCTTCTTTTTGTTCTTTATAGGCAGATGAGCACGACTCAAGTACACTTGATGATATCAAGGAAAAGGAACCAGAGTTTTTTGATAGGGTGACATCTGTGCTGAAGCGAGCTGAGCTGGACTTTGGATTGTAACTTCTGTGGAATATTATGTGCGTGTAGATTCCGATGGATACTTCATTTGCCTCAAATATCTAAAATCATCCCCATCTCAATTCGGGGCTCATCCTCGAAGTTAGTAAACTGTGGATGAAACCGGGGATAGGGGTTGAATCTCCATACGGGGATGGGGGTGGGGATGGCAGTCCTTGGGCTGCCCTGGCCTGGTTGCCATCTCTAGATTCGACCATAAGGATGAGAGATTGACAAATCTGAGTCGCTAGAGGAGAACTCAGGACTCGAGACTTTGTGACGATAACTGTGCTGCAAGGTGAAGGTGCTTCTTTCCAATCAAGCACCTCTAATCCATAGCTGATTCATGGAGAGCATTTGCTGCTTTATCGTTTCTTGAGTTTTGCGCTTATCTTATAATTGAACTATAACCATGAGTGGGCTCTTCAACAATAATAAGTAGAATTTCTCTATAAATCATTACTTTATGTCTCATCCCTGTTTTCTGATTTCTATACTCATGTGTCAATTTCATCTTACTGTTAGCTCCAGTATTAGTTATTTATAGTTGGATGTTTAATTGGAGGAGGTCATAACAAAGGTTTTATTTTTTCACGGGAAAAAAAAATTTGCTCTCTAATGAATTGTATAATCATTGAAGTTGAAGCTATGAAAAGGGGGGGAAAAAGAGAGTTATATATAAAATCAAAGTTTTGGGTGAAGAATGTGTTGATTGAATATACTAAAAAAGGGTTACGTTTTTTAATGATAATATTGGAAAAGCCGCTCTAGGCTAATTGATGATTTCATTAAATTAAACTTACTCCGTGGATGCGGTTACAGAGTTTAGGAGGGGCAAATACAAAAATTGCTAAAATTGAAATTTCAATAAAATAAATAGTAATTAGGAGGGGCAGATACAAAAATTAGTAAATTTGAAATTTCAATAAAATAAAATTTAAACTTTAAATAGTAACTATTTAGCGTACTCATGCACTTATCTAGTATTAGATCAAAAAAAAATAATAATAATTCAAAACTTTGTATTGCATAAATTATAATAATGCAATAATCAATAATACATTTACTTTTTCTCAAAAGTAAATTCTACGAAATGAAATCAGCTATATATTATAAGGAATTATAAGAGTAAAGTTACGTATAATATATGTACTTGACGTTTTGTTTGCCTTAAAAATCTGTGCAGACAATCAAATTTCTGGTAAAATGTATTATAAAAAATCGATTGAACCCTAAGCGTCACCAATTGATTGCAATCGCACATGATGTATTCAAAGATCTTGGAAAGAGAAGCCTTTAACTTGTTTAATTGGGAATTCAAGTACAAATTTTGATTGGCTGTACCATTACTCTCTATATGCAAATGAATAATAGCTTTAGAAGAAAAATGTTTGACTTGTTAACCAGGAATCAAAGTACCAACTTTGATTGCTCAAAATTTGGTTTGTAGAGGATTTTTGGGATTGGGAGACAAAACAAATTTATTATTGACATTAAATTTAATGATAGGAAGATGAAATAGAATTGTAAAATTTGGTAAATTAAGTTTGATAAACTGTTGAAGTGACTCTAATCAGGAAAATACAAAATTAGGGAGGGGCATTTTTGTGAAAATAAGGCATAGTAAATACAAAATTTTCAAAATTTAAACATGGACCGGCGCCTTCCTCGGCCTGTCTTGGCCCTGTCACTTCGTGGAAGGTTACATATATTAAACAGGGGATGTTAAAAAACTAATCAAATGCAATTAAATAGATTAATCTAATCTAAATCAATCCAATTTTGATGAGTTTTGAGTGCTATAATTGGATTTGATTCAATTTTCTACAATCTATTGAAATTCCTTCTGAAAATCTAATAGAAATGATTAAATCCAACTAGGGACGGAGCCAAAAATTGTTTCTAGAGGGGGCAAAATCGAACGGTAATAAAAAAATATAAGTTAATGTAAGTAAAATATAGTTATAAATTTAGAAAGTTTATAATATTTGTAGTCAACATTATTTGAGGTATAAATTAATATTTATCATATAAATTTTAAGTTCTAAGTACAAGAGAAATGATAAAATAAAGTAATTAAGAATGTAATCAAATAAAATTTCAAACTTATTAATTCAAAATGATCTTATCTTTTTAAAAATAAAAATAAAATAATAGAGACAAAACAACTTAATGAGTAATGATAGAGAATATATCAAAAAAATTTGTTTGATAAATAAGATATAAATAGAAATATATATATATATATATATACAATGTACATTTTTAATAATTAAAGAGAAATAATTTTTTTTTTTCCTTTGGCCCAGTAGGAGCAATGGCCCCTACTGGGCCTATGCTGGATCCGTCCCTAAATCCAACTTAAATTAAAAAAAAATGTATTTTATATTTTTTATTATGATGCATCATCTAATTAATGTCTCTCATTATATTTTCATTTTTTTTGTCCTAATTTTACGTAATATTGCTTATTCTAATATGTAGTAGTGTAAAATATGATTTGACTGGATAGGATTAAATTGTATTTTTAATATAGAGTATTTTATTTAAGCAATTGAAATAAAATTAACTAAAAATTTTGACTTACAAATACTTGTTTCATAATTTCTAATATATATTTATATATTTTTTTTCTTTTTTTTTTCAAAGTGAGAGAATACTGTTTTGCCATGTCCAATGGCAATACTTGTAATATTAGACGATATTATATATAAAACACAAATTTTTAATAAATCTAATTGTTGAGATGATTGATAAGTTGACAGTATTAAATCAACTTTTTGACTTTTAATATTAAACATTAAATTTAGTTAAATGAATGATCTTAAATTTGTACTACTAAATTTATGTTAAAAAATTTTCTTTCCATTTATTTAATAAAAATTAACATCAATAATTTTAGTCTAACTTCTTATATCAAATATAAAAATCAAAATACTAATTTTGAAACAAAACTTATGAAAGTGGATGTAAATTTCCATTAGAAAGAGAAAAGTTACGTGCCAGCCTGAACGTGCTTATTTTGTATTCAGTTTGCATCGTTTAGTGGGAAATTTAAATTGAAATTTAAATGATCACACGTAAGCTCACATGTGAATTGATTAATGTCGAAAGTTAAATGGTTGGAGTCAATTGAATAAAAGGGCTAAAGCCTAATTGCTAGGTTTCACATGAGCCTATGAGCCTATGACCCAATTTCCATATTTTAAAACCTTCACTTAGTGCCTATGTTTATTTAGACTTAATTTAATTAATTAATTATATAACAAACAAAAAGTGATAATAATTAAATATAATCTTCATCATTATCCTTCACATTCCTTCTATCTCCCGATTACATTTAATTTAAAATTTTTAATTGAAATTAGGAAAAATAATCAATCAATGAGAATAACGAAAAGCTTCTGTAGCTAGGGTCTAACTTCTTACACTTCTTCTTTTAGAAGTGCACTCGCTATTTTAAAATTATAAAAACTAAATATTTATACAAAAATATAAGATAATTTCAAAAACAAATCCATGCAACAAATAAAAATTCAATTGTTTACTATTATATTTAATAAATATTACTATAAAAATGAGAAAATTATCTATAAACTACATAATCTATTAATAAAACTATTTTTTAATAAATAACTTTTTTATCAATTTTTAATAAATTTTATCTTTTAATTTTACTTTTCATGCAATAAACATTGACCTATTAATTTTATTTATATAATACATATGTTATTTTTTAAATAATTCAGATTTTTTTTTTTTGCATAAAACTATGACTCATTGTCAAGATATTCATAAATTTCCTCATCTTGAGAGGATACTAAATATAAATGTTTTCAAGGTATACTTAATAACGGGTTAGAAAGAGGATCATCGAACTTTTAACTCAAAATTACATTTTGAAACATTGAAATAAATTCTAAATATTTATTTATTTTAATCCAAAAAATCTAACCAAAGAGTTTAAGAATTCAAAACATTGAATGTGAAATATTGATTTCTAGATATTGAATCATAAAAGCAAATGTGATAGATGAATTAATTTTTAAATGAACTTTCTTTTGTTTTTTAATAATTCTTTTCATAAATTGTATATAAGATAACATATATAAGATGTACGATACCTGATGTGAGATCCATTAGATTACAATTATGAATAAAATCAGGGATTTCAATTTGATTTATAAAATTTTAATAAATTAGGGATTTTGATTTTCTAAATTGAGATAACTCCTATTTTGAGTTGTTTTCCTGATTAATAGTTGAACAATATATAATTAATTTGGTTTACAAATTATTTTTCTGAAAACTTAACTAAGTGCTTGACAAGTAAATTATTAAGTTGCCGAGCCTCATGTATATAATTCAAGGATTAATAATATTAATATATACATTACTTGATTCGTGCAAAACAAAGGTAAGGTTTTGTTAGATGTCAAAAGGTTCCTTCAATTTGACTATTTTTCATATAAAGGAGAAAAATATTGAAAGTTGTAAAATGAATCAAAGTGAGGGATCCGTTTCAAAAATAATTCATGTACTACAAATTTGATGCTCTGACTCTATCCAGTAAGAATATATATAATTGGAATATCTAAATTTTGAGGAGCCAAGTTATCCTTCAATTATCGCGCCAACTTTGGCTGATTTTTACTGTGTTTCCCCTAGGGGAAAACATTCTGGCCCTTCCTTTATTTGTCAAAACACTGTACGATCCCTCGAGCTTCCAAAACCACATGAAACCCCCTTGTTATTAGTCTCCTATCCGTGAAACCATTAAAAGGAAGGGCACCAAAGTAATTTTATATTATAAGAAAATAACTTGAATATAATAATGATATATTAAATTTAATTAATTTTTCCCCCCTTTTTTTGACCCTATTCTCTCTTTTTCCCTTTACGTATCTCACCTTAAAACCTTATGAACAAACAATGATCGAAAACAAACACCCCGCCAATCTTGATGTCACCGCTGATGTTATGCCTTCCTACACAGTCTCCAAACTCATTGAGTTCAGGATCTATCATCTCCATACGTAGAGATCTACCTTTGCCACTATGCCTGAACTAAGCCTCGTTTTGGTGGCCTTTTTAAAAATAGCCTTCCAACTAAATTTTTTATGCCATGGCCTCCAATAAAGGAATGACACTATTAACCTCCAATAATTTGAATTATACTTAATAAAACCCTCAACCCAAAGTCTGGTGAAACAGTGTGGGACAGCCCTTCGTTTGAGTATGCGCCATCCCCTCGCTTCCAAAAAGCCTGCCCTTAGAAACTTTTTTTCTTAATCAGACGATTTCTCTCCTATCATAGATAATCAATTAAAGTCTGATATGTAGGAATCTAAGTATCAATTGACTAACATTGCTTTTCACTCATCAATTCCTC
This sequence comes from Boswellia sacra, assembly GCA_013180625.2. Classification (NCBI taxonomy): domain Eukaryota; kingdom Viridiplantae; phylum Streptophyta; class Magnoliopsida; order Sapindales; family Burseraceae; genus Boswellia; species Boswellia sacra. The sequence goes on from SNVD02014502.1 coordinate 1,110,097, forward strand.
AAAGTCTGAAACCTCAAACTCTAATGGATTAAGAGATCATTCAGGGACATATCAATATATGTTTTTGGTGGTTTTTTTTTTTTTACTTTTTTGTTGTGAAAATTGTATGATTCTACGATATGGGCATTGGAATATTGAGTTTTGGTATGGGTTTATGGGTTTTATGCTAAAAAATAAAGAATTATCAAAGGTTAAAGAAGAAGATCGATGTTTCAACATGTGGACAAAGAGTTGTTAAACCCACTCATCGAACTTCGAATGTCCATCGAATTGTCGAATTCTATGTCAAACGCTTGTTGAACTATGTTTTGGCATGCTGTCGTTGAGCAGCATTGTTGAACTATCAAATTAGGTAATATGATCATTATCTAATGATAGGCCATTTGAAAACTATGTCATAAAAATTTTGTAGGCACGAGACTATTTTTAAAAATACCCTCAAAATGGGGGCTAGTCTTGTAAATTTTCGTTCATTTACACGCTCCAAAATCATCTCCAACCTCTACAACTCCACCATAGAAACCTCCGGCTTCATCCTCTCTCAAAATTGGCTATTGTAGTAGTGGTGCTTGGCCCTTTTTTGTTTAAAGCATTAGAGATAAGGACGAAAGAGAGAGAAATAATTAGAGATAAAAAGAATGGGAGGAGACGAAGAGAGAGAAGGGTTTTAATTTTTCTTTTTTTAACAAATAGAGTATGTGCTTTGAAGGGTAAATTAGTCATTTCATTAGTTGATGTAAAAGAAATGATAACTCGATAACGTGGAGGTGAATGGTTGGGGTTTTGGGTATTTTCAAAAAGTTTCGGGGGCGGCGAGGCATTCTGAAAATAAAGGGGCCTCTACTAATTCCCGAATCCCCATTAGTATTAGCAATAGGCATGGTAAGGATAGAGCTCCAGGACCAGCTATGATGTGTTACATCACATATTGCAGACGTGCACAGAAAGGTGGTGAATCTGACGAACGAAAAGGCAGGGCAGGCCGAGGCGATGGCGACCCCATGCATATTGGAGTTATCTGAAGACTAGTCGACTATTGGTCTCAAATCTCAGGTCTTCTACTTTCCTTAGTAGTTGATATATGTAAGTTGAAGTGGAATGGAAAGAAAGAGGAAGATTCTTTCTATGTACTTAACTAACTTATCTCTAGTTGTAGTTGTAGTTGTTGCGTGTAAAGCAGTTGGTGTTTGTGGCGGAAAAAGGGAGCCCAAAAATCAACAAAAAGAAAAGCGGATGGTACAATGAGCTCAACTTTAAAGATAACCTTTTGCTTTGTTAAATTTATCCCAACACAAATACTTCAACTTTTTCTCTGACTTCTCTGACGTCCCACCACTGTCTCCACCATCCCCACCCCCCTCTAATTTGCCCCATAATTAAACTTCCATCACCTCTCTCTCTCTCTATCTCTCTTGTTCCATAACACAACCCACTCAGACTCGGTCATGGTGTTCTCTTGTCATCATCCACTGCCACTATAAGTCTCTTCCTTCCACCTCAATTTGATTTTTATTGTAAATTGTAATGTTACGAGTCTCTGCATCTCTCAATCTATGAAAAGTTTGTAATTTAAGCTAGAAGAGTTCTGGTTGCTCTGCCTCTCTCTGTACTTAAGTTGTTATGCTATATGGGTTGTTTGGAATCTTTGCTTTTTCATACAATAATGAGGTCTCATGTGATCTGAATTTTTAGTAGACTGGAGAAATTTTGAGAGATTGAAATAACTTGATGAACATGCATGCCTGTCCCTTCTCACTTGTTCAATTCTTTGATGGGTACTGGCTTTTCCTTTTTCTAAGTATTGCTTGGTTTGAATTCTCAGGCGTGCCCTTGTTTGCTGGACCTGCAAGTATTTTCAGTAAGCCAAGATTCTCCTAAGATCAGGTTAATTACTTATGATATGAATGTAGCCCTTATCAGTTAAGATAGAATTAGAAATAACAATTTTGGTTTGGGTTTGGTACTTCGTGAGAGGAAACTGAAATTCTTGCTTGATTGATCTTCTGTGTTGGATTTGGTTGTATAGTTTAAATAGGGGACCTTGAGGTGGTGTAGAAATTGATTGTGTACAGATCTTCTAAGCCTAAATTTGTAGTACCCTTTTGTTGCTGGACTTTTGCAACTTTTACTTTCTATTGCTTCATTCTCTTGGATCGCTAAAGTTAATTCAAGTTCCTTATGAGGGTTCTAAGGTCCTGAAAGTGTAGCTTGATAAATCAAAAACATAGAATTGATTTTAGCTTGATGATCTAGAAGATGCTTTTTGCTTTTCTCTTTCATGAACTTGCTCTTTCTGTCCTTGGCTAGATTCCATGCTGCATTTTCTTCTTGTTAATTTTACTCGTGTGAAAGTTTAAAGATTAGTCTGTCTGTGTATTGCTATCTCATAAAAATTTCTCTTATGTTTGACTGTGGTTGATGAGTTCACAACTCATTTGATGCATATCATGATTCTGGAACATATATTCCGTATGGATGAATGAATTAGACTGGCATACACTTTTCTTTTGCACATTATTGCTTAAAATTGGTCTTTAGTTACTCTATTTTTTTTTTCCAAAACATGAAGGTTTTTACAGAATTTTAGTAGCAGATATTATCTGCAGAGATTTTCTCTTTTATTTTTTTGGTAACATCAAAAAACACTGGGATATTTTGTTGTAGTATTTATATTAAAAATCAATATTTAAAAATAGGGAAAATTCTAGCAAGAATACCCTGAAAAACAATTACACAAACTCTTGATGCCAAGGCTGTCCTATCACATTTTCCTGAATTAAACCAGCAAAAACTCTTTGATACTCTTTTTCGTGTTCAAGTGTCACCTAAAATTAGAAAGTTTGAAGATATGGTCATTAAAAAGGATATAGTGGCGAGGATAATTGGGAAGTAACATACAATAAATAGTATAAATGATTGGCTGCATGAAAGATGGTTAGGATCTAGATATGATGAGGAAAAGAAAGCTGAAAAAGATGGTTTTAACCAACGGCCGGAAAAATAAAGAGCTAATATAATTTGAGCGAAAGAAGCTAATAAACATGTTACATTTAAATAATGGTAAAATTGTCTAGAAAAGCCAAAATGATTGGAATAGTGCTTCATGATATTGTGATCACTCAACTGCGCTGTCATACTTCTTCATATTCATAGAAAATATTGAATTGAAAGTAGGAAAGTATCCTAAATGAAATGTCAGAGATTCCCGGGTGTTCAGGAATTCGATGGTGAAGTCTTGCAAAGAGTTTGAGTTTCCTTGAAGTGATAGGTGACTAAACATATCCAAATTGTCAATAACAGTCTTCATTTCTTATGATAACATTGTTCTGAATATTAGGAATTGTGACATGGTTGCTTTTATCTAACAAAATATATGTCGTTGGAGAAGGCCCGAAATCAATTCTATCATAGCATAATTTATTTTCTCAAGTCATAGGCAGTTGTGTATTAGAGGATGTTATGCTCGTTGGAGTGGTATGAAATATGAGGTCTAATTTTTGATCCTGTATTGTTAAAAAAAGTTTTAAATTGGATGTACATCATAATAGTGAGTACAGTGCCAAGGCATTTGCTGGTCCTTCACGCTTTTTTCTTCTCAATGGTTATTGGAAGTCAGAGGAATAAGTTTGCTTATTTGGAACTGAGTATTTCAATCATGTTTAAATAGAAACCATAACTGTTGATTGATTAATTTGCGTGCTATTTAAATAAAACTTTTGTACTCCATATACTACTTTTTCCAATCTTCTATTTTCAAGTAAAGTGGAGTACTGTGGCATTGAACAAGTGATTCTATATGTTGTAAACATGAAATTCCTAAGGCTTTTTTTGTTTTTGTTTTCGGAAAACATTTATGAATATCCACATTAAACAATGCATTTCAAATCAATATCAACCACTTATTATTTTCAAAATTTAAAAAAATTCAAAACTTACCACGCTTTTCTTAATTTTGAAAACAAAAACATAAAATTTGTAAACAAACACACCCTAAGCATTTGAGTTTAATTTTTGAGCCATTGATCCCTGCCATCCATTAATAGCTTCGAATTTCTTTCCCAATCAACAGTGATTAGCCGTTTTTATCATTAGCCTCCCCTACCGTTCATTCTATTGTTATGTGACCTGAACTATACTTCTTGTAACTTGCATGGTAACCAACATTCTTTCATGTACGAAGGTCGAGAATAACTGAAAGTATAAGTAAGTTTCTGTTGAGTAATTAACAAATGTAAGAAATTGAATTTCTTGAGCTCTCAGAGCTACCTGACATTTGTGCCGGGCAAATATGAAGTGCAGGTGCTTGGCACCTTCAAGTAAATATATACAATTTTAGTTGCAGCTCAATGTCAAGGTTAATTAACTATCAGTCAAAGTAAATTATATTGGATTTGCTACAAGTACCTGTATGTGCTTTTATCAGTATTTGTATGTTATTTTTTCCTCTTTTCCCTTGAGGCATAATTTTTATTTCTCTTCATAGTGCAGAAGTTTAATGATTCTTTCAATTTTTTTTCTTATTCTCTTTTCTTTTAATATATAACGATAATGACATTTTAGTACAGAAATTTTTCCTGAATGATTGCTTGTTTCCTCGGATGATTGCGCACACATGTAACAAAGATTAACTCATAACACTCATTGCATATTGGACTAGAAGGATCCGTTCCCCTGTAACAAAAAGTTTAATATCCATCTCTGTCACATTTGAGTGCCCTAAATTCTGGCGTCCTCAACATTGAATCAAACAATTTCAGGTTCATGTATCTGTTGCTGAAGGTAAGGTACCTCACTTTCCATCTTTCCCTATTATACACCTAGTACGCAGCTGTTCCCTCAAAATAATAGGGTAAAGCCTTCTATCGTATTACTGTGTAAATGATGAATGTCTTCCATTCCGTGGTGCATGGTACAGTATAATGTGTTAAGAAGCAGCTGGCGACCTCCAAACTGACTGAAAGCATAGCATTTTAGAATATAAAAGTCTCCCTGTTGCTATCATCACTTATTTGCTTAATATGTTACCACTATTCAAAGAGAGCCAGGCTACTTTTTTGTTGTTCATTGCCACCCCATATTAGTTGTTCAAGTTGCTGCATACTTTTGCTGGAAAATGAAGGGGGGACCTACAGGCTGCGGGTTTTTTTTTGTGCCAGAAAAACAAAACAAGTTCAGTTCACTGCCTCCAAAATTTTTGGTTTATTCTCTACAATATTCCTGCATGTGCAATAAGTTTTCTCTAAATTCAGGAATAGTCATATAGAGGTTCTAGTTAACCCTAAAGCTTCCATGTTAATTCCTCTTGGTTCTGTCGGAGACTTGCCAGAGGAAGAAACAGCCTAACATGCCTTCCAATCTTCGAAAAATGTTGTAAGCGAACTCCACATAGGAATCCTGTTTTCAGCACATCTCCCAGTGGTGTAATACTTTACACTCCCCTGACTATCTCAAAGCACATTTTGGATACCTTCTCAGTCTTTCATTTGCTTAATGGCGGATGTCATTCTTTAAACAAAATATTGAGGTGAAGATCAGAAGCTCAAAGCTTGAAAACTTTATCATAATTTTTTGATTTTCTAAACTTTCTCACAATTGTCCAATAGTGGGGAAAAAAATAACGGAAAAAGGTTTTCCCTCCTTTTCTCCTTGAGCGGTTGACTTGTGAACCATGGTTTGGAATGATTTTGTGGCATACTTCATTACTAGTTTGGAATGATTTTGTAGCATACATCACTACTGGTTTGGAATGATTTTGTACCATACTTCTACTAGTTTGGATGATTTTGTAGTATACTTCGTTACTGGTTTAGAATGATTTTGTAGCATAATTCATAATTTGTTCTTCCTATGCAGAAACGAAGTTTGTTTGATTGCCACATATACAGTTTTATTGGAAGATTAAGATGGATTTCTCTGCATATAAACCTATTCTCTTGAACATAGTTATGGTAATTGTAATTCTCTTTCCTTTTAGGAGTTATTCTCGATCTTAAATCATAAGGGACTGATCAATTTTGAAGACATAATTTATACACCGAATTGGAAATGTTCTGGCTTCATTGTTCTGTTTTTGCACTGGCTTCATTGTTCTGTTTTTGTACAACTTAGACTCCTTGGGTCTGGAATTACAAAGCAAAAGTAATCTTCTGAATATTATTTTATTTTCCTGTTTTCTTAAGGTTTATCATATCAGTGTTTAAGTAGTAAACCTTCCTATTTTAGTTTATTTTATTGCTTATTTGAAATTGTTTTCCTTAAAAATCATGCCATGCTGTTTATTTTCATTGTAATGCCATGCTCAATTGATCTTTGTGTGAATACTTAATTTAATCCTATCTCAAAATGCAGGTGGGGATCATCTAAGTGTTGCAAAAGATCATTTTGACTGGCTCATTCTCGTCTAAGCTCATTTAGGATGTAATTTAGCTCCTATCTCAAAACTTTATTCAATCATGAAACCAGAAATTGAAGTGGAAGCTTCATCAGAAAATGATTTGGATGATATCAGTCAAGTAGCTTCCAACCTATCCAACCAAGAAACATCTGTTGGTCGCTCCAATGACAGTCTAACTAACTCTTCTCATCTCACTAATCCTTTAGATGTTCAGTCAATTTCACATCCAGTTTTACTTGACTTGACTCTCTGCTTCAATAACAATGAATTGGGCGGAAGGGATTCAACAGGACTTGCACTATCGAGCACAAGTGAGAGTAGCAATCAGCCTGCAGCTCGAACTCAATCCACTGCAGTCCCACGAGTGTTCTCTTGCAATTACTGTCACCGCAAATTCTATAGCTCACAAGCTCTTGGTGGTCATCAGAATGCACACAAGCGGGAAAGAACACTAGCAAAACGGGCAATGCGGATGGGGATATTTTCTGATAGGTATTCCGGCTTAGCATCTCTGCCTCTTCATGGTTCTTCATTTAGGTCTTTGGGGATCAAAGCTCACTCATCAGTGCACCAAGGCTTTGTATCTCCAGTGAGGCCAGCAGACTTTAGAAGCAGTGCAAGGTTTGAACATGGATATCCTGGTCTACCGATATTTATGGACGATGATGAGGCAGAGTTGCTATGGCCAGGCAGTTTCCATCAGATAGGTGAGGCAGGTAACTCTAATCCAAGTTTCATAATGGCGGGAAGTTCAAGTCTGAATTTTTTGGAGGTTACACCGGCAGTGGACTTGGAGAATTCTGCACTAGATCTCACACTTAAACTTTGACAAATTTGTTTATTCTTATCAAGCCTTGGCAGCTTTGTTTGGAGTTTGTACAGTGAGATGTGTATGTTGCAGTATGAGCTTTTTACTCTTCCCTCTATAGTAATTGTGTTACTTTGGCAGTGTAAAAGAGCTTCACAATGCTTCATTTGGAGCTCCTTTGATTTTTATGATCCATGTGATTCAATGTGCTACTGTTAAATTTCTCATGCATAGTTCTTTTTTTTTTTTTTTTTGGCCTCATTCTTTACAATCAAGTCTACCTACCTAAAAGCATATTTTGTTATTGTCAATATTTTTGTTACTCTATTTCAGGTCTCTACAAGATCAAATTCAATTTATCATATGATCATTATCTAATTCAATATTTTTACAATAATTGCGGTCAATTGGAATATCCTATCTTTGATCATTATTTTTTCCTCTTCTAGTTTAGGCAAATTTCAGAAGGAAACCAATGAACATTAAAATTGTTGTTTCACATTCTATATTTGGAAAAACTAACACAAGATTAAGAATGAGAGAGGATGGATTGGAAGGAGCCCAGGAGAAAGAATAATATATGAAGAATTGAATATTAACAGAGCTCTTTGATGGAAAAATACGTGTTTTTTTGGTTGTTCAAATATTTAATTTATTTATTTAGTCTAGATTACCATCATAATGCAATTAACATTAATATGATAACGGGAACAGAGTTAAAAGAAATTTATTTATATTAAGTGAAAATAATTTAATGAAATGTGTTTAGTTCGGGTTATTTTAAGAATTACGGAGGTTGCATAGAGTAGAAATATATTGTAAAAATCTTAACCCGGGTTTATTGGGTAATTATGTGTTAAAGAGCAATATCTTGATTGTACGTGGTCCCATATTTTTAAACAAGTTGAAAAAAATAAATTAGTCAAGTGAATAATTTATAAATCTTAGATAATTTTTTTTTTTTTGCCTAATCAAGTTATCATTAACTGACGGACATATTTCATTAATTAGGTTTTAACAACTTGATAATATTTTGACAACGAGTTTATAATATCAACCTATAGCTTGACACTAGACACTTTATTAGCTGATTTGACAACATGCTAGACTCAATTAAAACTTAAAACCACCTTTCAACTTGGTATCTGGAGTATAATATTTATCTAATTTTCTTAAAATATATTTATAATAAAAAGTTTTTTTTGATAAAACATAAAAAATATCCCAAGTCTCGTAGACTATTTTGAGAAATAACAAAACTCTTAAAGTTTGTTCTAGCACCTAACCATTTATTGAGTTGTCGAACTAAAAAATGGCTTTAGGTGTATAACCAATCCAAACAACTATAATTCATACAATTTAACGTAATACAAATTTATTAAACAAATAAAAATAAAATTAAAATTAAAATTAAAAAATTATGAATAAATAAAACAAAATTTACCTATTCAATCACTTTATATAAAAAATCAAGTTGTATATGTTTGATTATTAAAATTGATTATATATCTAAAATTATTTCAAACTAAATATTAAGTCACCGACGACCATGCTCTATCGAACAAGATGTCGAATTGCTAACAGATGCTAGAGGCGTTGAACAATAAGGCGGGCTATGTTACATTTGAAAATTCGAGGGTGGATTTACATTGGGATAATTTTAAAAACTACCCCTAAGTTTTGGCTTAATATTAAGCAGAAATCATCTATGCATTTTCAATCAATAACACCCCTGAACTTTAATTCAAATCATCAACAGTGTCAAAAAAGACACATATACCCCTTTTCTCACATGCTTGCATATAATTAAAATTATATAAGTTAAATATTATAATAAAATAATTAAAATACCTATAAAATATATAAAAATATTATTAAACAAGATAAAACACATGGGCTATAAAAGTCAAAAATACCCTTAATTGAAGTTGAATTTAAAAAATAAAAATTGCATGACCGTTGGATACTAAGATTATACTTTTTTAAAAAAAATAAAAAAATAATTAATTTTTTAAAAAATAGTATACGAAGATGAGACACTGCATCCAATCTTTTAAAACCATTTTTTAAAATTTTTTTAAGAAAATAAAGTGAGAAATTTTTTATGAAAGTGAGACACTACATAAACAACCATTTTTTTCACATTGTGATTGGATCATTAAAAAAACACTTTGTTATTAAGTCCATAAAAATAACTGAGACTTTTCAATTTCTTAAAACAATTAAAAAAATGGTTGATCCAACGGTAATGTAATTTTCATTTTTCAAATTCAACTTTAATTAAGGGTATTTTTGACTTTTATAACCCATGTGCTTTACCTTTTAATAATATTTTTATATATTTTATAGGTATTTTGATTATTTTATTATAATATTTGACTTATGTAATTTCAACTATATGCAAACATGTGAGAAGAGGGGTATATGTACCTTTTTTGACACTGTTGTTGATTTGAATTAAAGTTCAGGGGTGTTATTGATTAAAAATGCATAGATGGTTTCTGCTTAATACTAAACCAAAACTCAGGGGTAATTTTTGAAATTATCCCATTTAATATTTTGTTATAGAGAGTTAATCACTAAATTTTGGAAAAAGTTCCTCATTCCCATGAGGCCTCGAAAAGTTGGTTAATTTTTACATTTTCACACAAATTTACTTATAATTGCCTAAACCCACATAATCAATAAAAAGAGAGAGAGAGCCAAAAAAAAAAAAAAAAAGGCTTTCCTTCCATATTTTACTTGCATATCGAAATAAAAATTTTATTAACTCAATGCAGTCAATCAGTGCAATTGTGCAAACGTAATATTAATTTAAAACAAGGACCGTCATAGAACTGGTTAGAGTAAAATCAAACTAAATGGTTAAGAGTAAGATAAAACTAAAGCATTAGGCTCACGTCACAGAGTACTAGAAAACTTTAATTGATGAACCACACAACCAAATCTCCTCAAGTTCACAAAAATATTAGATGAAAAAATTGGAATTGATCATGCAGAGAAATTTGACAGTTTCACAATCAAACTGGAAGTACACATCAATTGCAATTCATTCTCTTATAACACTTTCAGAAACAAAAATCTTTGAGACCTATACAGAGTCAAATTAATGTACCAAAAATCTACCTATTGAACCGCATTGTATAAAGATTGAACACAACTAATCGAACGAGTCCCGCATAGCAGATAATTTTGATGTTGCTACAAGTTCACATTTCTGTTTTCAAGGAGATAGTAAAATGGCATTAGCACAGTTGAGGTATAAACCACCGGTGGTAATTGCTCAGTCAATGCCCAAGCTCGAGTAGGGTTCATAGCCACCCTGACAATCAGAAAAGATCCAAAAATGAATCTACTCTCAGCAATACCATCTCCATTATAACAGCCCGGACTCAACCACAATTAAATAGATATCGTCAACTTTGGGCCATGTTAATCTTCTCAGTATTGTTCCAATTTTATAAGATGTTTCAAGTGACCTAAATACAAATATGTGAGGGTGAAGAATTGGTATATAAAGCTCAAAATAGACAATATCTATTTAGTTGTTCTTGAATCCGAGCTGCTACACATTAGCAACAATACTATACAAATTACACCTGGACATACAAGACCATGAAGCAATTACAATATTCACAAAATCTATGGAAGAATTGGAGAGAGATTTATCAGGCATTTTACTTCTCTCTCTTCACTTTCCTTTTGTTTTAAATATACAGATTACATAAAACTTATAGTTAAGGATGTCCCCTATAAGCCAGATTTCCTCGTATTGCTCAGTAAGAAAGGAAACAAAGAAAATAATAGGATCATAATCAACCAAATTGTGTGGTAAACAAATTAATTAAAATTCCATTTTTGGTGGAATAAATAAATTCAATGAGCTATTGTATTAACCCAATTTTACTGAAAGATACTACTCACTGAGCAGTCATCATGAACACGCCATATGGTCTCCCCTAGAAGGTTTGCAACCGACAAGATGGTAAGCTGGGGAAAGTAATTCTTCTCCAACACAGGAATGGTATTTGTGATGATAACCTCTTGAAACAGACCATTGGACAACCTCTCAATTGCCGGGGGACTGCAGAATAAAAAATAAATAAATAAGCAATGAAAATCTGGTATGAAGAAAAATCAGAATTGAGATTTTCATAGTGCAAAGTCCGAGTATAGCGAGTAATGTCATTTAATAAAGCCACAAATGAATTTATAGAGGAAAGTAGCGGTTTTCAGTTACAGATAACATCGTAAATCATTTTTGAACTATCTGAATAAAATCATAAATTCATTGCTTAGTCAAACCAGTGATGAAAGCTAATCTCCACGGTAGCTTGTAGCACTCAACTACACCACAAAGGTAGTAAAGACATTAAGATCCTAAAAGCATTAAAACAGCATCCTAAAACTTGTAAAGCTCACGTAATAACTTTGAAAACAAAGCTTCAAAACTGTTAAATTATGCTTGAATGCATAGATAAACAATTTTTACAACATCCTGTGAGTGAATGAAAGACAAATCCTTGGATTAGAAGGTATCCAGGTACCTAAAAACAGCATGAGTAGTGCATGCATAGACTTCTCTGGCCCCCTCTTGATGTAAAAGAGCTGCACCTTTGGCAATTGTTCCTATAACACAAAACTCAATCAGTAATACTTGATAAAAGAATAGACAGCAAAGACTAAGTTGATAACACCGGGAAGTAGCAGGAAACATAATAATAAGAATTGATCATCTGTTGCATGCTTTTCCTATTTAATAAAACAGGAAAGCAATTAGATTTTGAGCAAAGCAAACCAGCTGTGTCAATCATATCGTCCACCATAACTGCTACCTTTCCCCGCACATCACCTATCAAATTCATCACCTGAAAAATAACGTCAAGACATCAGCAAAGAAAATATATATTTAAACTCTCACGTTTCTTGGCAAATCAAGAAATTTTAAAAATTTATAACAAGCACAAGAAAATTATATATATGAGGGGATTGTACCTCAGCAACATTGTGCCCATGTCGCCTTTTATCAACAATGGCTAGAGGTGCATCAGATAGCTTTTTAGCAAAGGCACGTGCTCTTGCAACACCCCCAACATCTGGTGAGACCACTACCAAATCATCAGAACATATTGACTTGCTGGCCAGGTAATCGAGAATCACTGGCTAGAGATCCACAAAGAAGTAAAAAAGGACAATAATTATACACTGTCAAAATTGAAAGACAATGATTATTAACATAAACGTATAAGTTGATTCAATTTTTCTTACATGTAAATGTGCCATAAGATATTTCACACACTATATTGTAGCAAGAAAACAAAAAATACAGTTTTTGCTATAAAAGATAAGTAAGTTTAAAGCTACATGCCACAGAGAATCAAAAAGCTACATGTATTGGAAGGAATCCTCATTATTCTATTTTTCAGCCTTTCAAATAAGGTCGAACTCATCTGGGTTAAATGCTGTATGAGATTTCAACAAAGGCAGATGCACATACCCATCCTATCATTTTTAAGATTGTTGTCACTATCTAGCATCAATGTCTCTGTATGATATGAATGTACTACAAACAAATGGATAATTACCTGACCATATACATGATCCACAGGAATATCAAAGTAACCCATGGACTGACCAGAATGAAGATCACAAGCAAGAACGCGGTTTGCACCTGCCTCTGTTATTAAGTTTGCAACAAGTTTGGCCGCAATGGATTCACGGCCTTGAGTCTGAAATAGTAGTAAATATTGATTTAGAGATGGAAGAACTCTAGAAATGGCAACTTGTAATTGACACTAACTAATAACATACAACGATCAACTAGAAAATTACCTTTCTATCAGCACGAGCATAGCCAAAATAAGGAATGACAGCAGTAATATTTTTGGCGGAAGCCCTTCGACAGGCATCAATCATTATGAGAAGCTCCATTAGATTCTCATTTGCAGGAGGACAAGTGGGTTGTACAAGAAATACATCACACCCTCTCACACTTTCTTGTAACTGAACATAAATCTCCCCATCAGCAAAACGTTTAATCTTAATCTTTCCCAGCTCCAGACCCATGTAACAGGCGATTTCCTGCAGAGAAAACCAAAACACAACACTACTAGATGCAATGGCAATTGCATTTCTAGTTTAGTTATAAGCAGAAGAAGTAATAATGAACCTGGGAGAGTGCAGGATTAGCTGTCCCAGAGAATATACGAAGTCGTGTATCATAGTTGTTCGATGAAATGTCTAAATGAGATTTGGAAGCCAAAAAGTCGTTGCGGAACATGGGTATGCATGGCTTCCCATTCTCATACTTCAAAGGCTCAACAACATTACACCTCTAATTTAATTTAACAACAAAGTGGAAGTGGTTATAACATAATACATAATTCCAATTCCAATTCCAATTAAATTAAAAAAAGCTAAGCCACTTACCACGCGAGTAGGAAGTGGGATGCGAAACCGACGGTTCCTGCCACTGCAGTTGCAGGAAAAGCTTAATCTTGTAATTGTTGGAGAAGAGGATGAGTGAAGAAGAGAAGACATTATTATTTTATCTGAATTTCAATCGCTCGCCGCTCTCAATCACGTCATGCTATTGCTAGATAGTTGATAGTTAATGAAGTAAACAGAAGATTTAAGACTCGTGGCTCGTGGTGGTTGGGCTGGGTGGGCCCCTCCTCTTATTACTAATTTGTTATCTATTTCCCTTGTTCAAGTACCCATAAAAGAAGCCGTCTAATGTGATGTAATCGTGATTCGTTTGTGCGTGCATGCATGCAGTCCTATCCCCTCCAGATAACACCGTAATTACTAACGGATGATATTACACCTGTAATTTTTTTGATAATATTTTATATAATCTGAGTTGATATATTATTATTAGATATATAATTATTATATAATTTAATTTAATTTTATATATTTATATATTTTTATTTTTTTATGATAACTTGTCAAATTATATAAAAAATATTCGTAGACGTAATATTACTCAATTACTATTTATTTGAGTTAATACCAACAACTATATAAACTTCTTTGGTTTTGGCATAATACATATATATTATTACATTCATAATTGGTGATCTATTTTTAGATTGATTAACGGAGAAGGATATAACAAAAAATTGATCATATAAAACAATTATTGTTACAAATCAGAATTCTAAAAATATCGAACCAAAATCATGAATAAATTAAAACAAAGAAAAAAAAAGCCCTCTAGGCTCTATCTATGCAAATGCAATAGTCTCTGTCTCTATAATCCATTGCGAATTAAAGAAGAAATTAAGAAAGAGCAATAGCAAAAGTGTTAATTATTTGCAGCATCACAAGACTCCAATAGTGAAAGAGGGAAGTTTGTAAATGGAATCACATGTTGCAGTTTGATATCAAAGCCCGTATTGATTATCACAACCATCTCTTTCTTACTTTTGATTGCTCTTTCAAGATGTTGTTTATGGTAACAAAACTATTCACAATGTCCGCAAACCATTGAAAGACTTGATTAATTGATTAATTCAAGGGAGATGTTTCTTTCGTCAACTATCAAGTTTCCACCAGTGATGGAAAGCCTGTTGAGACCTTTTTTTTAATAGTATAAGAAAAGACAACAATACCCCTTGATTTCTTATGTTGTACAAGAAAATCGTAAAAATTTGACTACTTTTAGCCATCAAATATGAAAATATTTGTTGATTGTAAAATATTGCACCGTCAAATATGATATTATTTGACGGTCGATCAAACGGTCAAATATCTATTATAACATACTTGATTTTTTATTTAGAGTTAAGTATGTATGCCCTGGGAATAGATTTTTGAGTTATATTTGACTCATTTTTGATGTGGCTATCAAATAAGAGAGACGTAGTGATTTAATATTTTATCATGATTTTTATGATAACGTCAAGTATCATCATATTTTTATGATACCCTCATATTTGACGGTCGATCAAACGGTCAAATATCTATTATAACATATTTAACTTTTATTTTAAGTTAAGTATGTATGCCCTAGGAATAGATTTTTGAGCTATATTTGACTCATTTTTGCATTAATATTTGACAGTCACTGTCAAATATGAGAGACATAGCGATTGAATTTTTCATCATGATTTTTATGATAATTGTCAAGTATCATCATATTTTTATGATACTTGAGGATTTTTAGCTGTCAAATGTGTAGTTAAGAAATTTAAAAAATATATATAAAATAGTATGTGTATATATATGTATATGTTATAAGCCACTGAAATCCCAATATTCTTATATTTAAAATTTGGTTTCCAGAAAATACACTAGACAATTAAAATTAATTTAATAAACTTAAAGAAATTATTTAACATTCTATAAACTTGTACTTATACAAACAAAGCAAAAAATGTATTCAATAGAGAACATAATACAACATAGTCAAAAACATAGTCAAAAGTTAATATAAATCCTTCCAAATTCTTCCTTGTTTTCTAAATATGGATGAAGTTTTGTTTGTGCCAAATGGCGTGTATGAGAGAAAGAGAGAAGTGAAAAAGCTAAAAAATAGAGTACCTAGCTAAAAAATTTAGTACATGTTTGGTGCCCAATACTATATAACACTATTTTACTATATTATATTATATAGTATAATACATGTATTTGATTGTAATTTAACATAGTATTAATTAATACAAAGTATAATTCTTAGATGCATCAATATTGTATTAAATTATGTAAAACTAATCCATGATATTAGTATTACACTGTATAGCACAAATAAAAAATATTAAAATTATCCATATAAAATTCTATATATCCAACAATACCCTTTAATTTTTTAAATTTTAAAAATAAATAAAGATGTATTTACTATATAAATTATAAAATCAAATTTATTTAAAATTTGTTTTCTAAAAATAAAGGAGGGATGACCCGAGGTCCACTGCCCCCATTAGACAAATTAATACCTAATATGCCACTATAAACTCGAATTGTCTAATAGGTCCAGTGAGGGCATTGAACCCCAAGTAATTTTATCAACATTTAGCGACTGTTCGATAAATTACTAAATAGCTAATTTTATAAATAAACTAAAAATATATTTATATTTTATATATCTTTTTTGAAAAAAAATTCTTACTTCTTTATACAAATTAATATAATACATGAGTATGTCAAACACTATGTAATTTTGATATAACATTATTTTTAGTACTATACAATATAATGTTATATAATACAATACTTATAATATCAATTTCGTCTTCTGATCATTACCCACTACCTATAGTTTCTCAATCCAAAACCAATAATATAAACAATATAAATAGAATACTACAATCAAATCTCATAATATGTAAGAAAAATATATAGAAACCACAAGAAACACAAAAAAAAAAAAAAAGAAAAGAAAATCCAGTCAAAATGAGAAATAATCTCATATTAAAGAACAAAGATTCAATAAAAACCTCTAAAAAATATGATAAGCACAAAATCATATCCTCCCAATATTGACAATTAAATGCTACATGAAATAAATATAATTACTTAATGAATTTATAATGAATTAACCTAAGTACACTTGGTACCAACTGAGATAAATATTTAGTTTTTTCTCTTATATCTAACACTTACTATAATTATTATTATTTTTTTAACGAATGTGTTCGTGAGTAGTTGGAGATCATCAACAATAACACATGTCAAAGAGACATGTTATGTACGAGTGTAGAAAATTTCCAATAACTCCAGCTGTATGGAGTTGCTTTGGCTGATGAATCACTATCGAAGAAAAGGTCTACTTTATATTAGTGCTCATAGTTAATTCTTAGGTCAATGCCAATTAATGGTCAAGAAATTAAGCACTCGTTAAATTAATTAAGAATTAACATTGGCTTGTTATTGTCTTGACTAATCTGGATTCTTGAAACTATTATTTCATTATGAACCCAAAATGAGCACATGAAGATGATCTAATTAGTTGAATCAAAGCCAAGTCTTTCTTTAAATGTCATTACTAAAAGATACTTTTAGGATCCTATTTATATTCTAAATACTGCATATTGACATCTTTCTCCAAGAAAACATAGTTAAACATTTCGAACAAGAAAATATCGTTGTTTAATAATTCAAATCCATGAGGGTATGGTCATGACTTCAAGAAGCCTCCACAACAAAATATTCTCCTAGACCGCTAAAATTCGTAAAACATTCAATAAAAAATAAAAATAAAAAATGTAAAAAAGAGATATGGCTTTTACATTGGATGATAAGGTGAAGGGACGAGGAAAGCATCTCCGGGGTTACTAAGCAAAAAATTAGTTCCTTGTACGGCCCAATCCACGTCTATATTGATTTAAACAAAAACAAAAACAGATAAGAAATAGAAATGAAAATAAAGAAATAAAGCTAAAGCTTAAAAACCAAAGTAGCTACAGCATGTACAAAGAAAACTAAAATAAAATGATGTTTAAAATATGAGAATGAACAAAGATAATCGCAATACCTTTATAGGATTTTTTTGGAGCTTTAGATCTGTAATGAGTTTTCTACCCATCAAAAATCTGAAAGCAAAAACCATGTGCCCACTTAGATAGGCACTTACTAATTATTGATCTCAAACTAGCCAAAACATATGCATCACCAAGAATTTACCTCCAAAGAACATTAAAAATTAAAACGATAAAAAATGCAAGTCATAATAAGAAACCACTTTTAAAAGGTATGTGATTAAGCATAGTCCAGCCACATCCACAATGAAAAATTGCACCAGCAACTAACCATATCCACCTAACCCAATACAAAAACAGAATTAACTCTTAATACATATATTATCTCCATAAACAAAAACAAGTGGTGATGGATGATTATGCAACTTTTTATTATTAATTAACTTTATAAACACATCAAATATTAGAAGGAGAAGGTTTCACAAACAAGAGGTATAGTCAATGGAAATACTTCTCGTCTAGACCTTCATACAGATCCAGAATAGGGAGGTGGGGAAGGGAAGCAAGGTTTACAATCGGTTTCTTTAAGTTTGTCTTTATTTTTGTAAAAGCCCTTCCTCCTTCAACAGTTCCAACAACTTCATACAAAACAGTTTAAGAATTAGAAAATAGTTCAAGAATTAAATCAAGAATTTGTTTAACTTCAGTTTATCATTTCAATGCAAAGATCCAAACCCAAAATTTTCAATCCAGACTTCAACCAAGAAAAGAGAAATAAAAAACAAGAACCTACCTCAATTGTTGAAGTTCTTCCTCATGAAAGACAACAAGCAAAGTCCATTAATATTTATTCTAGAGACAACAACAAATAGGAAAATATAATGTTTGCCCATCGAAAAGAGATATTTGCTAAAGTGTTGCGCTTGGTTTCCGGCCCAAATCAATCACAAAAATCCTAAAGAAAATCCATGAAAATTCGAATTGCATTTTGCAAGGTGAACACTCAAAATTCTAGAACTATTCAAGTTGCAGGGGTGAAACTGTAAAATTCCAGAATAGTTACTACTGTTGGGGTGAAACTGCAAACTTTGAAAGTATTCCAATAATTGCAGGGTGCTAAATGAGAAATTCTAGAATATGCAGATATTTAGAAATTTTCATAAAAATCAAGATATTTGGGGTCATTAAAATTTTGAATTGGATATTTTGGAAGGTCAAAACGAAAACATTCTTATTTATCACTTGCTTTCAAATCATTTAACTTTTATTTAGTAATTGCTTTGCGTTGAATTGATTGTCTAACTTAAATTTATCTTGTCTTAATTCTTTCGTTTATTTATATATTCCTTTCTCATCTAATATGGATTAAAGTATTTGGGGTGACATGTTAATCTTATTGGAAAGGAGTATTTTATTATCAAAGGCATATTGCATCTTCTATATTTTAGAGAGTGAATTTTTTTCATTTTGTTCATTTGTAGATGGCAATGGAACTGCTGATATATATATGTCACTAGTGGGAAGAAAGGAAAGAAGACAAAAGGATGAGAGGCTCTAATTTGCCTAATCCTAAGGCTTGAGAGCGTGTTGATCTTGTGATTACGAACCTTTCTACTTTTGCTCTAAGGGCATGTTTGGTGCGCGATATTATATAGCATTAGTTCTTAGCATTCAAAAACAGATAAACTGAAAACAAAGACCCCCAGCCCCCATTCAAAGCACCAACCCCCAACCCTCAGACCCTCTATTCCACTCCAAAAAAATAGTCATAAAGCACCACCTGATCACTAAAAGAACTATTCATGCCAAAACCACCACCGAAAACAAGCCCCAAACATGAAAAGAAAAAAAAATAGTGAAATTGAGAAATCAAAGAGAAGATCAATAGAAATAGAAGAGAGGAGAGGAACTTCAACAAACTTACATGAACCGAGAAAGTGATAGAGAGAGTGAAGGATTGAGGGAGAAATTTACTTAGTCTTATATAATACAATTCAATACAATCACAATTATACTATACTATACGCTGCATCAAACATACCCTTAAAAACTGGCTTGTGAGGGGAGGGTGTCCATAGGTTTATAAGCCACCAACTAATCCTAAGCTTAGTCCATGTGAGGTCCTAGCAACACTACCAACTAATCTCATGCTTAATTGATGTGGATAGTAACAGAGTATTAATTGCACAGTTAATTGAGATCAACTTGCGGCCAATTCAACACGTTGACCATTATGCTATTTTTATTTTAACAATAAGAAACATGCTCGTGCCGCGTAGAAACAGTTCAAGAAATCGGTAACAAGTGTACTTTTGCAAAATTCCATATACTTACCTGGATGAAGATTGGTTGTACTGAGATGGAAAAGTTGGTTCTTCCTATTTTGTATAACAATTCCATAAACTGAAAAATTTTTCTGGCAAATTCAAAAAATTAAACCAACAAAGTAATTTTAATTTTTTATTTTTTAGTTTCAAGTAGACGCTTTAAAAAATTCAAAATAAAAAGGTTGAAGAAGGAGAAAAAAAAAGGTCACCATTATTTTCCTCTTCTAAGAAGCATGTCGGGAAGGGTGATGGCTTTAAAAATGCCTTAGGTTATTATGTGATCTTGAGTATCACATGAATCATTTTAATGTAGTACAGATTATTGAATAGTTGAAAATTTAGAATAAATTAAAAATATTATAATAATAACGTCACATAGGATGATATATATATTACATCCAATTGTAAAAAAAAAAAATGTAATTATATACGTAAACTATATATAAAGGTAATATTATTTTATAGAAATAATAGACATGTAAAGTAGTTAATAATATTTTTTGTCATATTTGGTAGCTTTCATGCTCAGCATATCTCACTTCCCTTGATTTTCGCTGGCTTTTACTAGGTTTTCGCTGTTACATTGGGTGTGTATAAATATCAATTGTCATACGTAAAGTTTTAATTTGTGCCTTTTGCGTTGTCGATATGTCTATGGATTTAGGTTGTGGAAGTGAAAGTGGAAGCTATTCATGTAAACTGCCTTTCTGTGCATATATACGATGAAGAAAGTTATTGAATAGGAATATCTCTATATATAAAAGTACATATTTATGCAGAGGAGTAATAGTGTTGGTGGAAACAGGAGTGGATAATGGAGTTTGTGATGGGAAGTAGTGGTAATTCAGGTGATGAGCAAGAAACTTCTAATTCTCGCAGAGGAAAAAAGACATATCATCGCCACACTGCACATCAGATACAGACTCTTGAAGCGTAAGATCATCACATCACTAGTGTCCTCAAATCTTCACTTGTTTGAATTAGTTTTTGGTTTTCATTTTCTAATTTTTTATTCTTTTGTTTCTTAATTTGAATTGCCCTGTTTTCAACCATTTTTATCATCTCTCTATGAACGCGGAGTTTCTTTTCCCCCTTTAATCTTTGATATGCATTGATAACTCGGATTTCATGTTTTCTCAAATCTATGCATGATTCCACTATAGCCTGAATTACTGGTTTTGCTACAATACATCCAAATATTGGTATATTTTTGTAAAATTTCATATAAATTTTTTATATGAGTGTATAGTTTTGTACATGAGTATATACAAATTATATCGAATATAATTTATAATTTTTATGTAATCATTTGCTATGTTTATACACTCATGTACAAAATTTTACAAAAATGTACCGATAGTTGGATGTACCGTAGCATTTTCCTTGCAATTAGAGGTGTCAAAAATGTGGATTGGGTTAAATTAATTCACAATCCAAACCAATCGACAAAAATTGTAATTCAATTTAATCCAATTCGCCAACTAATCTCAATACGTGAATTGGATCATGTTGGGATTTTTGAGATTTACGGAATTTACATTACAATAATTGTTATATATAGTTAAAATTTAAAATTTTTAATATTTTTATAGTTTTAAGTGCAATATTTTAATCAGCTAATATTTACATATACTAATATTCGGTGGTAATTAAATTAATCATTAATTCCCTAATATAAGAAACCATTACATTATAAATTGATATCATTAGATAAGATTCTACTAAAGCCATGACAAGTTAACCAAATTAAATATGAAAATTGAGGACTAGATAAGATTATGTTAAATTGATTATTAATTAATCAAATTAGATATCAATGAACATTGATATCGAAGATTAAATTTATGTCATAAAAATGGTGAATATTAATTTTCTCTAATCAATATCTATTAATTTGATTATATTAAACATATGCTAAATT
The DNA here is from genome assembly GCA_013180625.2 of Boswellia sacra. Taxonomy (NCBI): domain Eukaryota; kingdom Viridiplantae; phylum Streptophyta; class Magnoliopsida; order Sapindales; family Burseraceae; genus Boswellia; species Boswellia sacra. The sequence continues at coordinate 1,131,971 of SNVD02014502.1, forward strand.
ACTAATCAATCAAATTATATATAATTAAAAATTAATTCCTAAATTACTGATCAATACTCTCCATAATTTATTATAATAATAGGTCATTATGATATCAAATTATCAATTGATTATACTAAATATAGGGTTAAAAAATTATGTTGTTCCTATCTATAATTATTTTAAATTGAATTAACCACAAAACAATCAAATTATATTTAGTAAAGATTAATTTTCCACGTAAGCAATTAATTCTCACCATAACTTATAGATGGAAACTACAATAATAATTCGTTATTACATTAGATTTTATACCAAATTTAATTAATTGAAAATACATATTTCTAATTAATTTTATTACTATAAGATTTTTGTTTTATAAAATTATTAATTATTAAAGGTCCACTTGACCACCATTGATCGTTGGCGATGGACTGCTCAGCATTTGAGAAGCCACTAGCATCAGAATGATCATCAAGAGACTCAAGACACAATCTACATAATGCCATAGCTTTTGCGGTCATACAATTTATATTTAATGGCGATAAAAAATTTGACCACCTCATGTTCTGTTGACTCTTGCAGCGAGGCTACATGAAAACTATAAAAAATATTCTTACCATGGCATAGATTGGCTTGTGCCAATCATTTTAATACTGGAGGCGTTGCCGGATGTGCTTCAGCAATATTCACCAGTTTCGGCGACGGTGTCATTGGCTGTCTAGCTATTCACCTCAGCTCTTATTTTTTAATTTTCATTAAACTAAAAAAATAATTCATTAAAATAAATTATTAAATGCAGTTCATGTATTGGACGTGGGTAATTCACATAATTCATATGTTGTGGATTGGGTTGAATTAGTTTATTGTGTAAAAGTGTAATATATCTAAAGTTTCAAACAATTTCTATATAAAGATACATGTGTATTTGCTATGTAAATTAGGTTCTTCAAGGAGTGTCCTCACCCAGATGAAAATCAGCGGCGTCAATTGGGTAGGGAGCTGGGGCTTGATCCTAAGCAGATCAAGTTCTGGTTTCAAAACAAGAGGACTCAAACCAAGGTAGTATCTGCATGTGTAAAACTATAAATTAAAAGCAATTAATTATTTTTTAGGTTAACCATTAAGTTTCCAGGCTCAGAATGAGAGAGCGGATAACTCGCTTCTTCGGGCAGAAAATGAAAGAATCCACTGTGAAAACTCGGCAATCAGAGAGGCGTTGAAGAATGTGATTTGCCCATCATGTGGAGGACCGCCCTTTGGTGAAGAAGAACGTCAACTTTGTTTAGAGGATTTGCAACGCGAAAACACTCACTTAAAAGAAGAGGCAAGTACTACTTTTAATTCAACTAACTAGTTTTGTTAATTTGCTGAAAATAAATAAAGCCAAATTTAATTGGTTTTTAATTAATTAATTAATTTTGTGATAGAGGTGATTATTTAATTTGCAGCATGAGAAGGTATCTAACCTGCTTGCCAAGTACATAGGGAAACCAATTTCACAAATTCAATCCTCGATGCCTTCAACATTTGATATTGATGTACTATCACCAAGTTTCCCCATTCAAGCTGGGGCGGACGTAGATGATGTTGATCTTAGTTCATCAGAGCTTTCTGATCATGATTTCACATTGCAATTGAAAAGAATCACAGATGTCGAGAAGGCACTCATGGCGGAGACCGCAGCAAGTGCCATGGATGAATTGATAAGGCTTCTACGAATTAACGAGCCCTTCTGGATAAAGTCCCCAACTGATCATGGAAGATGTGTTGTTCATCGGGATAGTTATGAGAAAATCTTTCTCAGGGCTAGCCACTTCAAGGCTAGTTCTAGTGCTCGTTTTGAGTCATCAAAGGATTCAGGAATGGTGAAAATGAATGGGATGCAATTGGTAGACATGTTCTTAGATTCGGTGAGTTGAGTACTAGCTCTTAATTAATTATTAGCTCTTTCTTTACTTCCATCCATCAACCATATAATAATCTATATATAATCGATTGATTCAAGTGACTGAATTTACAATTTACAATTTACAGGATAAATGGGTTGATATTTTTCCATCAATTGTTACCAAAGCAAGGACAATTCAAGTTCTTGAAGCTGGAATATTAGGAAGTAGGAATGGTTGCTTGCAGCTGGTATATACGGAATTAATTAATCCTCACCTTATTGAATTATATTTGTTTAATTAATTAGTACAATTTAATTTCTTCACGAGTGTTTTTTTATCATTTAATTAATTTATTTCAATATATTGAATATAAATTTTATGTACCCAGATGTATGAGCAAATGCACATTCTTTCTCCCTTGGTGTCGCCTCGGGAATTCTATTTCCTTCGGCATTGTCAACAGATTGAGGTAGGGCTCTGGGTCATAGTTGATGTATCTTATGATTGCCTGAAAGAGAATAATACTTGGCCTTCTCGTTCCCGTTCCTGGAGGCTTCCTTCTGGTTGCATGATTCAAGACATGCCCACTGGATATTCAAATGTAAGTAATTAATTAATTCTACTCATCTCAATTACCATGCATGCCATGCATTATATATCATTAATATTATTATATGTAGGTTACTTGGATTGAACATGTGGAAGTGGACGATAAAAGCCAAACTCATCGGCTATATAGAGATCTCATAAGCGGTTGTTATGCATATGGAGCAGAAAGGTGGGTTGTCACTCTTCAGAGGATGTGTGAGAGATTAGCAGCTTTCTCCATGGCAGAAAGCTCAGCTCGTCATGAACATGGAGGTGATTTATACAACATCGTCTTTTTTAATAATATATATGTAATTTATTATTAATTAATTAATTAAGGTTTCGAATATGGATGATAGATTTGGGTGCAGAAGGTAGGAAGAGCATAATGAATCTCGGTCATAGGATGGTGAAGAGTTTTTGTTCAGTTTTGAGCATGTCAGGCAAACTAGATTTCCCTCATCTCTCTGAAGTAAACAATAGTGGAGTTCGAGTCTCTGTTCGTGAGAGCAGAGAACCAGGTCAGCCCAATGGAATGATCGTCAGCGCTGCCACCTCTCTTTGGCTTCCACTTCCACCTCAGAATATCTTCAATTTTTTCAAAGATGAGAAGATGCGACCACAAGTGACTATCTAATTAAAAATAACTTCCCTAGCTTGTGTTTCTTAATTATCAAGGTTCAATATGGCCTAACAAACGATGTAAATCATGTGTTCTTTTTGTGACAGTGGGACGTCCTTGCAAATGGAAATTCGGTGCATGAGATAGCACATATCTTAAATGGCGCTCATCCAGGGAATTGTACATCTATTTTAAGGGTAATTAATTTCTTCTATTGTACTGTTTGAGATGTGATCGAGGAAAGAATAGTATTTATTTGTTTATTTATCTTTTAATTTTAACTTGAGCAGCCTTTCATCCCCACTGAGAACAACATGGTGATGCTTCAGGAGAGTTGCATAGATGTCTTAGGATCCATGATTGTCTATGCTCCAATCGACATACCATTCATGAACCTTGCAATAAGTGGAAAAGACTCCTCAAAAATTCCCATACTTCCATCTGGTTTTATAATCTCTCCTGATGGCCGTGCAAATTCTGGAGCCGCAACCGCGGCTTCAACCAGTTCGAACTCTAGCAGCGGCTCTGCTGGTGGTTCTCTCCTTACTGTGGCTTTCCAGATACTGGTATCCAGCCCTTCGTCAAAGGACCTCAACATGGAATTTGTGGCCACCGTCAATACCCTTATAAGCTCCACCGTTCAGAGGATAAAGACCAATTTGAATTGCTCTAACTTGGATTGACCACCTGCTGCATTTTTTTTACTCAAGTAATGCTCTTTCTAAACCTACTGGCTTCGTTGCCAGCACAGTTCTCTCTGACTCAAATGCAAATGCTATAGATATATGATTGTAACTAATGGACATACTTTTCAGTTTACAATGAAATTTGGACAATTCTGCATGGATTTTTATGAAAGCTTTTTGTTTTTATTTTTTGGTTTATTGGAATCTTATAAATTGTGGAATTACCACAGATGTATCTTTGTAAGTATATGATAAGAAGATGTTAACTTAAAAATTAAAATAGAATAAAGAGACGAGATTGGAATCAGGTAATCAATAATACTGCCGCCGTCCAAATTGGATTCTCGTTTTAGTCAATGGCTTTGCCGGGTCAGGTTGCTTTGCATCTCAGCACATGAGCCGCGTGCTTCCATAATATTTCTTAAAAAAATATATATATAGAAACAAATCAAGCCTTATCGTCAATTTTCTTTATCAATACAACATACGATTGTGATGTTACTTTTCTCTAACCCTAACCTTTATGGATCTTACACAACTCATGGCTGTGTCAATTCGTAACTAAAGCGGAAGATGAACCATGAAGGTTGTCTGTCTTATTGAAAGTGTAGAAAAGCAAGGTTGTGTGGTGTTGCCAAGAGAGAGAAAGCTAAAAGGAACACTGCCACTCTATCCAAATCCAGATTAACAAACTTTAATGAGCTTGTTCACTTAAATACAGGGGAGGGTAATGGCTTCTCATGTGATTAGTTTACTAAAAAATGGACCTCCCATCATGGATCCAGAATAATTATTGAATTACATTTAGGGTTTGTTTGTTTTCCATGACTAAAGTTTAAAACTATTTAGTCGTGATGAATATTACTTTTTCTGTTTGTTTTTAGTACTATAACTTTTTCTTTTCAGATGCAATTGTTTGAATCTAAAAAGTAAAAATATATAACTTAATGCATCTGAATTTACAAGATGTTATTAACTACCAAAAATACCCCTGTAATTAAAACTATTTATCTTCTTCAACCTAGCTACCATGCTCAACTCTCCTCTTAATAATTCAACCAGTCGCCAGCAACCTTTACTAGTGTGCATCTGGGAACACCTTAGATAGTAATAGAATCTTCTCAACATCCTTGCCCTGTCAACCCCCGTATCTGGCATCCCCTACATCTCGTGTTAGAGTTTGTCTCGAAATTGACTGGCGAGAGTGTGAACGGGGCTTTCATCCTGTCAGAGCGTTTGCGACCACGACACTGTGTCAAAGCCTCTTTCGAGACTTAAGGGAACACAAACGAGCTATGGGCACGTCCGGAGAAAGGAGTCGTCACACAATTATTCAATTGAGAATGAATGTGGGCAATTCGATCCCTCGCTTCGAGATCTAAACTATCCTCATCTCTTTAGAGATGGGTTCGGGAAGTTAGGTACAAGCCTTTCCACTTGGTCGGATATAAATTCGACCTCCACTTGGGAAATACTAGATGAAAATAACTCGTTTTATTACTTAGTCTACTTAAGTGGTTCATTTTATGCACACACTCTCACTTTTATCTTCATTAAACATATGGGGTGATTATTCAATCAAAACACTAGTATATTCATACATAGAAAGAGGGAGGGGAATAGATCACACTTCTATCATACATGGGGGAATGGGAGAGGATTACAACCATTGTTATTCAACAATAAAATATTCCATACATTGAACATTCATTCTAAGTAATGTACCCTCACTATCAATGTGATTCTACCATCACTTCATGATATCATGCAATTACACTTCTTAATATTAAAACATCCATACATTGACAAATAAATTATAAATCAAATAAAGCCATAATATAACATCATGGCTTTCTAGCCTAAATTTTGATAATTTCTATCATGGCAATTCTACCTATTGCTTATTCTAGCATAACTCAAATCATGGTATTTCTAATATAACATAGCATTCATTACACAATATAGCCTAATTCAAACAATTGAAATCAATTGTAACTATTCTAGCTCAAACAAGACATTCAAGGGTAAAGCAGTAATTATAACCTATTATATGCTATTTCCTAGCATTCATTAAAGCAAATAAATTTTTGCAGCATGATTCTAATCATGTGTTCTTAAGCATGATTCTAAACATGTTCTCCTAGTTATGATTCTAAGCATTCACAAAGAAAGTGAATTTCTAAGCATGATTCTCAAAAAAGAAGGATTACGGACTTACCTCGACACGCTTATCCATCTTGCAAAACAAATTAGGTTAGCACAATACATAATAACACTAAACATGCTCCTAAGCGTAATATTGAACCCTAAACATGCTTTTTCTAAACAAAATAAAAGAGAAGATGGGAGGGGGGAGAGAATTCTGCTACGAAAACGTACCCTTTTTAGATTTAGAGTAATAAAACATCTAAAAAAAATATTTATAATGGAAAAAACTTCTCGAATTCTCAAGTGTGTCTTCAAGAGGGAGAAAGATGATTGTATTCAACAATCATTGTGTCCTGCAAAGTGAGAGAATGGGATTTATATAAGAGAGGGTTGAAGATGAAAAAAGAAGTTTTTTAAGCTAATTCCGAAAATAAGCCAACAAGGGTCGGACGGCTATCTCCAGATGGCCGAGTTGCCATCTGACAGACAACCGACCATTGATCAAAAGTCGAGTGATTGTCTTGGATAGCCAAGCGACTGTTTCATGGCCGGTCGGTCAATATCTCTTCGGCCGTTTCCTTTTTTGTTATCCTTCAATGTAGTCCCTTTAGACCTTTGTTCCTTCGATTGTGTATAACTTCTCGAGTTCAACTTTGATTTGCAATCCGTAAATTTCTATGAAAACTAGACATCCGTAGCTTTGTAATAGTATATGACTAATCATCAAGTTTCTCCTAGATTAATTTCTATGATTTTTCAAAATCATATGTCACTTTTTAAGACTCTTCACCAATTCCTTCTCATCCTTCTCTTCTTGACCCTCAATAGCATTTTGATCATTTTTTTCTCGACATTTACCTTTATTTCATTATAGAGTCTTAAAAATTCAGTGTCTACAGAGAGTGAGATTGAGATCGAGATCGACAAGTCGATCGAAGAGGAGGCCGAGAAGGACATAATTGTGTAACAAAAGAGACTGACGAGTGAAAGAGGTATGCAACACCAATGGCAGTCTGTGAGGTTGGCCACCTACAGCGGTGGCTGCTGTTGGCAATTTCCAACTTTTTAAAAATTTTATTTATTTAATAATTTTTATTTTAAAAAAATTACTTAATATATGTATAAATAATTTCATTGTTAATTTTTAATAAATTTAAATTAATTAGAAATATTATTTTATTGTTATCATATTTTGTATCTTTTATACTATGCTAGAAGGATAAATATGATAAAATTTTTATTTATCACTTATTTTAAGATGTGCGAAAAATGAAAAACAAACATATTTATAAGTGGTTTAAATTAACTCCTAAAAAGTATTTGGATCTAAAAAGTGTTAAGTGGTGTAAATAAACGACCACTTAATGTTGATCATACTATTTACATTTGAGCACAACCAAATGACTCATTACTGAAGTAGTGATCACATAAACCAATGAGTATATACATGCTCCCTAGTATTTGCCACAAGTCATAATTAATCCGGTATAGAATGTTTATGCTAATCCACTTTATGTGGAATAAATAGAACAATCTCCCGTGTTGATGCACGGTTTATGGTCGGGTGGTACGTCGGGTCCAGTCCTGCGAGCAAAGAAAAACAGTCAGGGGTGCCGGCAAAGACCCTCCGACGCTCAAGTCAGTGTCCGGCACTCCGAAATTTTCTGGGAGAATTTCCTAGAGAGAGAAGCTCTCAAAAGTGAAGGAAATCTAGAGAGAGAGAAGTTCAGAAAAGTGTGCATACCTTGAGCAATATTTCGGAGGGTTTATATAGGGGTCAAGATGGATCATTGTGGGACCCAGATAGTAGGCCCAGATGATGGGCTTCAGTAATGGGCTTACTGAATTAGAAATAACTAGGCCCAGATGATGGGCTCAGTAATGGGCTTACTGGATTAGGAATAACTAGGCCCAGATGATGGGCTCAGTAATGGGCTTACTGGATTAGGAATAACTAGGCCTAGATAATGGGCTTCAGTAATGGGCTTACTGAATTAGAAATAACTAGGCCCAGATAATGGGCTTCAGTAATGGGCTTACTGAATTAGAAATAACTAGGCCCAGATGATAGGCTTCAGTAATGGGCTTACTGAATTAGGAATAACTAGGCCCAGATGATGGGCTTCAGTAATGGGCTTACTGAATTAGGAATAATTAAGCCCAGATGATGGGCTTCAGTAATGGGCTTACTGAATTAGGAATAACTAGGCCCAGATGATGGGCTTCAGTAATGGGCTTACTGAATTAGGAATAATTAGGCCCAGATGATGGGCTTCAGTAATGGGCTTACTGAATTAGAAATAATTAGGCCCAGATAATGAGCTTCAGTAATGGGCTTACTGAATTAGAAATAACTAGGCCCAGATAATGGGCTTCAGTAATGGGCTTCAGTAATGGGCTTACTGAATTAGAAATAACTAGGCCCAGATAATGGGCTACAGTAATGGGCTTACTGTATTAGAAATAATTAGGCCCAATTTTGTTATGGTCATAACAGTAGTCCCCCCAGTCCCAAGTCGACTAACGGGTCGACGTAGGGACTATTTAGCTATTATGGGCTGTAGATTAAATATATTAGGAGACCGGCCCAAAGATGTATTTTTTTTTTTTAATCAATGCAAAAATTCTGTGCGAATTATGTCCTATGTGTGTGTATGCGATTGTGTGAGAATACGAAAACGTTTGCATGTGTTTTCGCGGGTTTGTGTGTGAAAGAAGAAGAAACATGAGTGTGTGTTCGGGGGTGAAGGGAGAAGAAATTCAAGGGTGTGTTCGGGTGTGATGGAGGGCCGGCTTGCATGGGCGAGCAGCACGCACAGCAAGCCTGTGTGGGCGAGTTGCTACGCACGCAGGGGCGAGCAGGCCACAGCGCGCGGGTGAGTAGGCCCCAGCGCGCGGGCTAGCAGGCCACAGCGCAATCCTGGGCGCGCGGGCGAGCAGCTGGAGAAGCAGGCGAAGCGTGCTGGGTGCAAGGAAGAAGCAAGACGTGCTGGGCGCAAGGAGGAAGCGAGGCTTGCTGGGCGCAAGGAATGAGCAAGTGCGCATGGGCGCAAGGAAGAAGCGAGGCTTGCTAGGCGCAAGGAAGGGGTAGGCGAGATGCAGCACGGGTGAGAGGGAGAGGCAGGCGGGCTACATGCTGGGCAAGCAGGGAGAGGCGCAAAGCAGGCGAGGGGCGAGCCTGGTGTGCGCAGGGGCGAGCGAGGCGAGCTGCGTGAGAGGCGAGCTGCTGCGTGCGTATGCGAAGGGCTGGGCTGCTGGGTGCGCATGCGAAGGGCCGGGCTGCTGGGGCCGAGCTGCTTGCAAGGACGCTGGCGGGCTGTTCTTTCAATTAATTGCTCAAAGTTCATGCTGCATGCTAAATGCCAAGCTCGAACCCGTTCCCTTTATCATATCCAAACATATGGTTTGGACCACCAAGGCAGATTGCCAAGCCTTGAACCCATGCGCGTCCAGACTTTAAGGTTTCATGCATATATATGTGAATGGATACATATTGCTTCTTCCTTGGCTACGTGCCAACCTTGAACCCTTGTCCTCATCTGCTTAACATAACGTTAAGACCACCAAGGAAACAAGAAAGTTTGACTGTGCGTGGGTCGCAAGGAAGAAGTAGGCGAGGTGCGTGAGGGGCGCTGGACGCTGGGCGCATTGCCTGGGCACACTGGGCGCGCTGCCTGGGCGTGCTGCCTGGGCGCGCTGCCTGGGCACGCCGGGCGTTGGGCGCAGCGCGAGGCGGAGAGGCCGGCGACCGGCGAGAGGGAGAGGTCGACGACCGGCGAGGAGGAGAGCTCAGGGTGCGGAGGCGAGCACCCGAGGGGTGCTGGGCGCGCTGCATGCTGCGTGCACTGTTCACGTAGCATGCAGGGGCCTCCTAGAAAAAATTCAAGTATTTACAGGGACTCTTCTGTAATTTCTCCAAGGTTTTGATTATTTACCCGCGGGGGTATTTCTGCCAAATTTCAAAACTTTATTTTTTTTCGCGGGGGTGTTTCCGTGAAATTTCAAACTTCAATTTCTATTTCGCGGGGGTGTTTCCGCGAAATTTCAAACTTCAATTTTTATTTCGCGGGGGTGTTTCCGCAAAATTTTAAACTTTTATTTTTTCTCTACGGGGGTGTTTCCGCGAAATTTCAAACTTTTTTTTTTCTCCGCGGGGGTGCTTCCGCGAATTTTTAAACTTCAATTTTTATTCCGCGGGGATGTTTCCGCGAAATTTCAAACTTCAATTTTTATTTCGCGGGGTTGTTTCCGTGAAATTTCAAACTTCAATTTTTTTTTTCGCGGGGGTGTTTCCGCGAATCTTCAAACTTAAATAATTTTTCCTCCGCAGGGGTATTTCCGTAGATTTTCAGACTTGAATAATTTTTCCTCCGCGGGCGTGCTTCCGCGGATTTTCAGACTTGAATAATTCTTCCTCCGCGGGCGTGCTTCCGCGGATTTTAAAACTTTAATATTTTTTCCTCCGCGGGCGTGCTTCCGTGGATTTTCAGACTTGAATAATTTATCCTCCGCGGGCGTGCTTCCGCGGATTTTTAGTCTTGAATAATTCTTCCTCCGCGGGCGTGCTTCCGCGGATTTTCAGACTTGAATAATTTATCCTCCGCGGGCGTGCTTCCGTGGATTTTCAGTCTTGAATAATTCTTCCTCCGCGGGCGTGCTTCCGCGGATTTTCAGTCTTGAATAATTTTTCCGCCGCGGGCATGCTTCCGCGGATTTTCAACCTTTAATATTTTTTCCTTCGCGGGCGTGTTTCCGCGGACTTTCAACACCATCCCCCAGCATTTTTTTTTCTTTTTTCTTTCACCTCTTCCCTCCCTCAGTAGACTTGACTAACGACCCCTCTTTGACTATGCAGATGGCTAGAGTTAAAACTACTGTGAAAGTGCTACGGGGGGAATCGAGTCATCAAACCCAGTCTTCCAAAGATAAGGATCCTGTGACCAACCGTAAAGAAGTTAATGAGTTTTACCAAAACTTCTTCGGTCAGGATCGTGAGCTGGGACAGAATTCTGTTAACCACAGGGTGGTAGATACTGAGGGGGGTAGCGACTGGTCGTCTTCTGCTACCTCAGATAATGAACCAGAGGTTGAAAAGTGGTGGGAGGCTGACTGTTACACCCTTGATTTTCGCACATGACTGGCATAGCATGCCTTGCGCTACGCCATGGCTTGGAGGGGGCTGCAAGGGTGCATGCCCACGAGAAGCACATGGGTGAGTGCTTAAACAAGGCGTGGAGACGTTGTGTGGCGTGATTGAGGCATTGATGAGCGAGGGGAAGCGCAAGGCAATGTGAATGCTGACACAGGGGGATGTGTAGCGCAACGAAATAATACGCATGCATTGGTAGCGAGCGTAGTATGGCACGCACATGAGATGGACGTGGCATAGTGAGATAACATGCACGTACGGGTTACGGGCATGATGTGTGGAGCGCACACGGGAGTTGGGCGCGACACAACGATGCTACGCGCACGTTGGGGGCAACGTAGCACATGGACACTAACACATGCACGCATGCGGGCCGGGACGCTTGCGGGGTAGCAAGCATGCGCACGGGTAGCACACCACAAAGTGGCGACATGGCGCATGGCATCGGGCAACATGGCGCACAGCAGCGGTTCATGGTGCATATGGGCGTGTTAGTGGGCTTAAAATATGGCACACATCCAAGAGGATTGTGGTTCCTAAAAATATTGAAGTAGTGGGGTGAAAGTTATTTCCTAAGGTGTAGGAAATGTAACTTCCCAACTAACTTAGTGGTTGAGAGGGCTCAACCATGTCCTTTGAGAATAGGAATGGTAGTGGGAAGTTAATTCCCATATTCCATGCCATGATCCCACTCATGGGTAGTTATGCTCGTGAGGGAAGTGGGAAGTTACTCGGGTGGTTACTTCCTACGGAGTGAGAAGTTACCCGAGGTGGTTACTTCCGAAGTGGGGAATTACTCAAAGTGGTTACTTCCGGAGTGGGAAGTTACTCATGGGAGTTACTTCCACGTCATGATCTTCAATCATGGGTGGTTCTACCCATGAGAGGAAGTGGGGAGTTACGGGTAATTAACTCCCATGATCTCTACTTATGGGGGAGTGGAGGATTATGCGGCAGCGTAGGAGCGCGCCACTTAGCCTAGCAGTTGGGGATGTCAACTACATGGAACCTAGCAACCAGGGTTGTTGGTTGGCTATATATATGTACCAAGATGGTGGGCTGGAAATAGGTAGACACTCCAGAGGGAGGTCTCCAGGTAGAACTCTACAGGGGTAGAGAGTGACACAAGGGGAAAACACTTAGCGAACGGAGTAGCTAGTGTGGCGAACGGAGTAGCTAGTGTGAGTGTTATTGTGAGTGTTTCCAGCATACAATCTTGAGGCGGATTGTGTTCTTTTCTTTGAGGCAATAAAAAGAAAAGTTGGAAGTCGGTGCTTCCGTAAATCCTTTTGTGTGATTCTTGAAAAATTGTGAGTTAAGTTACGCGTACTTCGGTGAGAACCTCCAAAGCGATTTATCAAGTAACTGGCTAAGTGGGGGCTTAGCGCTATTGCAGGGTAATCCGCATATCAGAAAAAAGTCCTGTGACAAGTGGTATCAGAGCCCGGTTGTGGCAAGGAGAGCCAAGGGTGGCTAGGAGGGCCAAGTTGGCGAAGAGGTCTAGTTTGGCTACGAGGGCCAAAGTGGCATCCAAATGGGGGTTTAATGTATCTTGCGTAACTTGTCTCTACCTACTCACATTCTGGTTATCTTTTGAGCATAAGGTCTGGGGAGACGCTCAAAGATAGATTGGCACAGTTAGAGGCGCTGGTTGGCATACCACAAGCTCAACAGAAGGGGAGCTTGATGGAGCAATCGGAGATGCACGGGGCTAAGATTGCAACTTTGCACGGAACATTGGTGGAGTTCATGCGTGAGGTGAATATTCAGCATGGAGAACAATAGGATGGTGAAGATTTGGTTGAATGACCTGATGGCGAGGCAATCCAGAAGTCTGGGTGATAAGTGTATATTTATATATCATTTTCATATCAATTCGTCCATGTTTCTTTGCTATATTCCTTGGTATTTTTATGTTTTTGTGTGGTTTTGATGTTTGTAGGAGTTTTGGAGCAACTTGCACAAAAAGGGAGTAAAACCCTTCATTTTCACCTCTGCTAGTCAACCATCTTCTCGGATTTAATTGTATTGATATACAATGAACCCGATGACATAACATATACCGTTGAAAATCTCTCGAAGTCTACTTTTTGGAGAAATTTACGGTTTATGAATCCATTCAGTGTACCGAAAGTTGTAATCAAAACAGTGTAAGAAGTGTAAAAATGTAATTCCACACATCACTGTACCATGTATAATACGAGACACTGTAGCACGTTACTGTAGCAGAGTATTTAAACACATTTTAGGGTTTTTATTTTCATAACTTGAAGAGGGGAAAACGTGGGAGGAGGCTGCATTTCTGGATTTCTCTCATCCCTTGGAGTTCTTGAAGGAGATGGAAGGCTTGAAAAGGAGTCTAAAATCCTAAGAGATTTTTTCACAATTTGCTAAGTTTTCCCTTTCCCTTTAATTTTCTGGAATGTCTCCATATTGTATTGTATTTGTATTCTATCTGAATATGTGTAACTAAATCTGAATTGGTTGAGGGTGATTTCAAAGCCTTGATATGGTTTTTATGAATTGATTGTGCAAGGAGTTGTTATCCAATTCACTAATTGAATTTGCTTGTATTTTCCTATATCTAATGCTTATGATTGCTTGCTGGATTGTATTTCGAATGGCCAACTGAATATTATCTGGTTGTTGTCTATTGCTAGACTAGAAATCTTGATCCGTAATTGTCTTGAATTTCTAATCCTTAGTAGCAAAATTGTAATCAGAGATTGCAATTGTAGAATACAACCTAAGTTAAATAATCCGAGCTTGTGTGTTTATTGCTTAGATCAATCTGTCTTTCT